>BSBK01007564.1:0-127500 GCA_027943335.1 Chamaecyparis obtusa
ATGAATTTTATGCCTATAATTTTTAAAAATTAATTTGAGAAAAAATTAATATGTTTAAAAAAAAATTTAGGTCACTTTTTTATATCCTGAATAATACTACAAATCAGGGAGTTTACTTCTCGTCAAATCATTATAAGTAAAACATTGTTTTTCCCTCCAATTTTAGAATATGTTTTAGATGACATGTATATCTAGTGCAGGAAAAAAGAAAGAAGTTTTTTTGATCTATATTTACCCATTATAAGTATTCAAAGTCGAACTTACCTGAAATCAATAGTTTTTGTTGTTACAAGTAGTAGTTGTCGTTGCACCAAAAGATCGACCTGTTAATGCCCGATACAACCATTAGACTTATAGAAGACATGAGAGGCAATTAAGCCATGTCACAAATCCCAAGGGGAGCACTGACCATTTTTCCAACAATCTCCCCCTCAGCATTACCCGAGGGGATTTGAACCTATGACCAAGCTCTGATACCACTTGTTACAAGTAGTAGTTGTCATTGCAATAGATCGACCTGTTAATGCATGGTACAACCACTAGAATTATAGAAGACATGAGAGGTGGTTAAGCCGTGTCATGAATCCCGAGGGGAGCATTGACCAATTTTCCAACATTTGTCTCCTGTCACTTTTCCCCTATCAAAACTATACCAAAAACCAAATAAATTACATATTATTGAAGAGGACTCTCTCCTCTAGTGTCGTATATGATTTTAATTTTTTTTTTAATTGATTTAGCATTTTTCTATATTTTCTGAATCAAAGTCTTCTCAAAGTTTAATATACCTACATGTAGTTTTTAACAAATTTGTTTAACATTTTGTAGTTGAAAAAATATAAAATTTATATGTCCAGAATCTTACTTCTAAGATCTAGAAAAGGGTACTTTTAGTTTTTTAACATTTGCTATTTTGTTCAGAGAAATGAAGAGTAGAAGTGCAAAAAAAAAATTTTTTTGTGTTTTTGGAGGTTTGGCTACCAACATGGCATGCCACCTAGGTAGACTTGGCTAAGTTCGACTGGAATGAGTCCAACCCAGCCGAGTCCTACTAGGCTAAGTACCCTAAGGGGTCGACTCCCTGTGAGTAGCCCAATAATGTGTAAATGAGGGGCCTAGGATGTTTTTTGATATTTAAAATATCATATAGACTTGGTCGAGTACCACTCGACCCAATCTACTAGGCCACGTAGATTCCATTCAGCGCCATGTGGCACCTACATGTACTCGGTCATGTTAGACTCGGTCAAGTCTAACTTTGCTGAGTCTAGCTGGGCTGAGTAATTTGAGTTAGCCAAAAAGGTGACACTCAATTGTGCTTTTACCCACTTATAAAACTATAAGTTGTCTTAATATGTTTATTTTAGTTTTTTTCTTCATTGTTTGTAGGAGAGTCCGATGGAGATGAATTTTTAACCAATAGATTATTTTTGGTGGAAGTTCCACTTAAAACATAAGTCTCACATTGGAAATTCTCTTGAAAAATTTGCCGACAATATTCACTTCTCTATACTACCATCCATCCTTCACGGATTATATGGTGATGAGTTATATGGCGATTGTTTTCTATTCTATTTTTTTAAAGAATAGAAGTTTGAAGGAGAAATTGATAGTTCACATTCAATTTTGTTTTCCCTAACTCCATAATACATAACTTGTAGTTTTAAAAATTACCTATTTATTTTGTTTTCTACTTTAGGCTTTGTATTGCAACGGCTAAGGTTCTATTGTGAGGACAATGGAGGGGTGATACACACTGCTAGAGGAGGTCGAATTATTTTGTAGTTATTTCTAGTACAATAACACTGATTTGTATCATAGATAGAAGAGATATGTGTTGTCTTTTATGGTCGACCGAATTCAATGTCCTGGTGTTTTAAGGTTTTCTCTCATCATTTACTGCTTGTGGTTGAAATGGCCCCTCTTTTTATTTAACATAAAGTTGGTGGTTATTATCACTGGTTATTGTTTTCTTCTTGATTAAACAGAGCGATAATGGTGTTTGGTGCTATGTATAGGGTTCACCCATGCCCATATTTCTACTATTACAATGTATATTTGCTCCTACTCTACGATACTAATTTCAGGTTTTCTTCTGTATTTTTTTACAAGAGGAGGAATATAAAGGCTTAAAGGGAGAGAGGCGCAATTAGTTTCTTCATGTAGGCATAGGTGATATCTAAGATTATCTCTATGGGATTTTTGTATTTCACAAAGTATATAATGCTATACATTACTACTGTATATTTTGTATTTAAGAGAAGAAAATAAACTATATAAAAGTAAATCAAGCTAAATATTTCCTCTATGTTTTATGACAATATAATCTTCTTCATATTTAAATAAATGGTTCTTATGTGTAAATTTTATTATGTTTTTGGTCTAAGCGATAACATACTATGGGTGGTATTCAAGGAATATAATACATACATAGACACATAAAATAAAGGATAGTATGGCTTGTCTTCTAAGAAATAACCAATAGATTTGTGAGTAGATTTATAACAATACAGTGGTGTCTAGTTGTAGCAATTGAGTTAAATCTCAATTTTCTTTGCAACAAGTTGTTTTAAAATTCAACCAACCATTGTTTGATCACATATTCACTACATTTCTTTTCTTTCTTTTGATGGATTAAAAAGGTCATAATCCATGACTAAATCACAATTTAGTTAGCTAGGGTTTTTGGAGTTGTGAGCTCTTTCATTGTAATCTCTTAACGTAAATTCATGAGTGAAATCAATAGTACGTAATAGTTCATCAATGATTTTATAATCTATATTCATTTATAGAGCTACTAAACTTGCCGCCCGACACATCCATTACCTGGCTATATTAGCACCTCAACTTTTTATTTTTAGAAAACTAAACCATTGTTGCTAACTTTGAGGCAACATATAAATTATTGATTATCACTTTTAATTTTGTATGTGGGTGGTCCCACAATAGTGTGTGCCACTTTTTGGCCAACTTTGACAGAGATCAACATTATGAGGAAAAAAATCACTTTCGAACACGTCTTGCCACAAAACTATTATGAATTTGAAGATGATGTAAACTAGAGTCTTTTAGAATTTTATTTCTAGTTTTAAATATATTTTATAAAAAAAAAATTTAAATTCATTTTTCCTTCTCCTTCGAAAAGTGGTTTGTGTGAAAAACTATGTTTTTAAGGAGATACTGTCACTTGGATCAACATAACTTTTTTTCAAAATATGATAACGATGTAATCATTTTGAGATTATATTTTTAACTTCAATATCTAAAGGATGCAATTGGTTTCATTCATTTTGTTTTAATATTTCATAATTTATTAAGTTCTAAAGTGGCAGTAACTGCAATTTTGATATAAGGTCACTTGGATCACTCTAACTTGATCTATGTATATCGAAATTAATTTTTTCTTTTTTTAATAGAAGGGTAACACAAATTCTCTTTTCCTACATATTTTTCATAATTTTTTTTTTTTGTAATTTAGTATTTTTCCCGAAGTCTTGAAGAGACAGGTTATTGAATGACCAAACAATGTATGTTTAGTTAAAGTAATATTTAAACATGATAATGCACTCAATATGTATTAAAATTATATTTATTAGAAAGCTTGTTCCAAATATAATCATACTACATAGATAGGTTTTTCAAATGGATTCATTTGATTTGCCAAAACATAAAGTCAAAGTGATTTTTTGTTAGGATTTTAATAGGTGCGAAGGAGACTCCATTGTAGGTATGAATGAGGAGTATAGATGTTATATCAATGTTTTTTTAATCTAAGAGGCTTTGAGATAACCATTTGTAATTAATTCCTTGAAATGGAACCTCTCAAGGATTAAATCATCATATTTTATTAAAAATGTGTTATTTGAGCAAAAATCAGCATGTCTAAAAAAGTGGGACACACTATTGTGGGACCACCCATGTATTGTAAGAGATGATAAAAGTTGGAGCGATAGAAATCCTTTTGTTGAAAAAGTTGGTAACTCCTTCAATTTTAATTTTAACAAATGTATATAAAATATAATTTTAATAATTAAAAACAATAATTTATTCTATTAAAATAATAAACTCATGTGAACTACAATTTATGAAATATGAATTAATAAATTTAATTTTAAAGTTATATAATTAAATATTAATATAATAAAATATCTTTTTAATTAATAAACTAAATATAAAATAAATTCTAAATAAGTTAACTATCACTTGCACCAAAATTAGGTGCAATGATTTTTAACAATTAAATATATATGTTATCTAATCTAGATAAATCGATAGACGATGGCCTTCCTCGCTTGTGAACCCTAGGGTCCTTTACAATAATCATTTGTTTCTTTCTATTTTTTCCTCTACTTTATTTGCACATATTAGAGGCAACTAGGGTTTTTAAGGTAGGACACTTGCTAAGCCAAAGAGAGTCCAAGGAAGCTTGGAATGCATGGACTCCTCTTGAGAAGCTCCTGCATAGACTCCTCTTGAGAAACTCCTCTTTTCTTTTTTATTTTTTCTCTACTTTGGGACTGTGATTCAGGTGTTGCTCTTTTTTTTTTCATAGACACAATTTCTACATAATCTTGAAGTATGGCACAATTTCTACCAAAAACAAGATGTTGCAATATTTATATATAGACTCTAATTTAATGAAAAAATTAAATATAAAAATTGATACAAAGTGATTAAATTCAATTTATTTAAAATAATTTAGCATATATAATTTAAAACAAAATGCTTAATATTAATTAGATTTTAAAATGTAAAGTATTATAGCTAACCCTAATATTAAATAGAAATAGTATAAAAATTAATATATCATATAAATCATAAAATTTATGATTTAGTGTTAAAGAGTATAATTTTTTTAATATTTTATTATTGTTTTTAGATGAAATTTTATATAAAACTTTAAAACCAATACCATATAAACTAGGAAATAGAAATTAAGGTGTAACATATAAAATATAAAATATAAACTACAAAATTGAACATGAAATAGAAAACATAAATCTCAATATTAAATCAAAATTATAATAGGTTTCAATTAAAAATATGTAGTACAAAAACTATAAAAATTGAGATTAATAAAATTCGCATCTTTGTCAAATTAAGAAAATTAAATTAAATATAAATTAATATTGTATAGATTTTCTATCATAATATATAGATTTAATTTTACTAAATATTTAATTTTGTAAAGCATTTTGGCGTACCATTTTGTTTAGATATTTGTTCACTTCATCTTATATTTGTTAGGATAAATGATCAAATATTAATATTTAACTTATTTTTTATTTTAATTTTTAAAGAAAAAGTGGCAAGACACTATACATATTTATTAATATTAAATAACTGATTCGAGGACCCATCTGGGAAATAATCGCTGAAGAAAACCCAGAAGCCTAGTCCAGTACATATGATAATGCAAAATATGGAAACCTATACAAAGCTACTCGATTACAAAATAGAGTTTTTCTAAGCAGTGATATACAATTAACGACGCTATTTCGAGCAAAAGATGAGGTTTACACAAAAAGTACTCTGCAATTTGCAACTTTCACTGTATACAACCGAGAAGAAAACCCAAAATCAAAACCCAACTAACCCAAATTTATATTTCCATGTCCTCTGTTTCTTCTGGCATGATAACCGTATTACCTTGGCTAGTGGCCCAAGCATTTTCCCAACCAATGGGAGGAGCAATGGGGATTTTTGTTACCCAGCTGTCATTGTCATCTACAAGTTGGTCGTGCACCCTTGTTACAACAAGAGCTTAATTTGGGGAAGATCCCACTAAGGGTGATAGATTTAAGTCCACTACAATGGTAGCCTCTATTTTGTTAATAAGATTCAGAACCTGGAGGAGAGTCCATAGGGAAACAACAGGGGAACCCAAAATATCCAACATGGCATATACCATTCGCGTGATACTTTTCTTGAACTCCTTTCCCAATACCTTGTCCCCATGCTATAGTATATTTTTAACAAAGAAGAAGCTCTATTTCTCCAATGCTTGTTTGATATTATCATATACCAGCATGTAATCATTCTTAGCCTACAGCTATCGATAAAAAAAACCTCCCACTAAAGCACATCCCAACCATAAATTATATTTATGGATCGCAGACATTAACCTATTATCCCTAATGAACTGAGGATGAATCACCAATAACCCTTTAGATGGCATGATGAATCACTGGGCCATGGTAGATAAACATATTATCCAGTTGGAAATTGTCAATCCTAGTAGGAAATTGTACCTCTATTTCACCAGGAAGAAGGAAGATATGGTAATTCTGGGGAAGCAATTCTTTGTGGAGAAGGCTGCAAGAATCGCACCTTGGGCATACATATGCATTTGAAACCATCGAACACAACCCAAAAATTTTGGCTACTGATTTAGGTGCTACAGTTTACAACCTACATTATATATGTAGTAATGAAGACAATACTTTTTGAAAGCCCACACAATCGCCAACATAAATTCGAGTCTTGTACGATCCTTTATTTAAATATTGATTCATCCCCAGAGCTGATCTCAAACTAAGGATATCATTATCCCCTGTTACGTTGATTGCCACTTTCTATCAATCTTTTCAACTCACCATCCTTGCTGATGAGGTCTTGTGGTGATGTTGTGTCATAATTCATGCCATCACAACCTAGATTTGTAAGGTAACAGCCAGAGCATTCCCTTCTCACAGAGTTGTTAGGAATAATAGTCCACAATACAACTGAGATGGGGTGTGAATCAGTTGTATGATAGATTATTAAACTTTAAACTTTGAGTAGCAACAATATCAGATCCAATGAACACAATGAATGCCAACACAATAACACAATATTTTGGTCTCGGGGAAACCCTATCAAAGGTAAAAACCCTAGTGGGAATGAATACCCACAAATTATGTACTAAGAGTATAGTATCCGTTTTAGAAGATCTAGCCCTATTAGGATCTTATTGAATCATTACAGTACATAGTACTTCTTAGATGGCAGACCCTATTAGGATTCAAGAAATAAGGGTGGGCTCACTGCCCAGGTTCACTACCCAAAGAAGGTTAAATCCACCTTCAGAACTCACTATTCGCAACAAGTGTATATGAAGACATACAAAATCTTTTGAACTATCTAACATCAACTTTCTTTTCTTGATCAGTTCCAATAAAGTTCATCAGTATATCTCTGGTCTACATTCAACAGACACAAGCTCGCAACTTCTTACAATCCTCTTTACATCACATTCATTCTCAACACACCTTTTCCAAAGAAAAGATCTTCCATATATACCCTATTACATTCTATATGATTAGGTCAGCCAATTAGGCTTTCCTATTTACATAAAATATTGCTAAGATACACACGGTACCTAAACAAGTATACACTAATTCCATTACAACAATTAAGGATCGACGTCCTTAATTTACAATTGCAAAACAAAGTGCACACTACATTTCTGAAGTCGGCTCCCTAATAAGTCTTCTCCAAATCATACGCCACAACTGATGTCATCCAACATTCCTTACCTTGCATTGACCAATGAACATCCTTTTGTGCCTTGTCTTTCATCTCCTAAACTCACATGTACCAAATCCATATCTTTTGAAAGATATACCAAAAATATAGAAACTCACTCTGTTAGCTTCCATTGTTTCTATCGAGTGACCAATCTTTACCAAAACAAGTGTAACTCTCTCATTATGGAACATTACATGATGCAATCTTGGATATAAGATCAAAATATCTTCCTCTACTCGCATCTTTCTTCGCATGTTTTGAAACATCCGTACAATGTTCGTACACTGTCATAATCATCTTGTACTCTTCATAGAGACATATGTTGACATTAGTGACAAACAACACATGAAAATAGTATGAATTCCCATTTAGTAACATAGTGATTAAACATATTAAATGTATCAACCATGACCCCATGCATTAGCAATATCCAACAATCTCACCCTTTTCCATTGATGTCAACATATGGGAAAATCCATCATCCCAATGTTATATCAATCCAAAGTTCTGCAACCAAATAATACTACATACAATCTCCCCATACAATAGGGATTTTCTCATAGCAACACTCCCCCTTTGACAAAAATGGCAAAGGGTGCCACGAGTCATCAACTATTTTCCAACATACTTCTTCCATGATCATTCTCCTTGAGGAGTAGATCCCTACATCTAGTGCAGAATATGATAAGGCTCTAAAAACCTCTAGACTGATGCATCTCTGCATCATTTTAATTCTAATTAGGAGGGGCTTGAACCCCAAGCATACCTCTGAGATATTCAAAGGTATCTTTTGGCAATGACTTTGTGAAGATGTCTGTAATCTTCTCTTTTGTACTAATATATTCTAATTTTATTTCCTTCTCTGCCACCTTGTCTATCAAGAAGTGATATTTGATAGAAATATGTTTAGTTTTAGAGTGCATCACCAGATTCTTTGACATATTCATTGTATTGGTGTTATCACAATGGATGACCACAGGCTCATAAAAATTTAGTCCTATGTCCTTCAACATTTATTTTATCCAAACAATTTGAGTGCAATTTATAGTAGCAACAACATACTTTGATTTAGCAGTAGATTATGCTATACAGTCTTGCTTCTTACTTAGCCAAGAAACCATCTTTTTTCCAAGGAAAAATGCAGCACCACTAGTACTCTTTCTGTCATCAATGCTTCTTACCCAATCAACATCAGTATAAGCATGAAGTTCAAAGCTATCATTTCTATCATACCATAAGCCATAGTCTATGGTTCCTTTCAAATATCTCAGTATCCTTTTCATAGAAGCTAGGTGTTTTTCTTTGGGTTCTACATGATATCTAACCATAATTCCAACAATGTTAGCAATATCTAGTCTGGTGTGGGTCAGCTATTGTAATCCTCCAACTATTGATCTATACAAGGTTTCAAAAACACACTTTGATTCAACATCAACTATTAGCTTATTATTGGTCACCATGGGTGTGCCGACCGGTTTGCAGTCCTCCATCCCAAAAAATTTCAACATTTCTTTAAGATATCTAGTTTGAGAAATAAAAATGCCATCTTTGGTATGATTCATTTGCAGTCAAAGAAAGAATTTCATTTCACCTATCATCGACATCTCAAATTCACTTTCTATTTCCTTAGAAAATTTCTTACATAGATCATCATTACCTCCAAAGATAATATCATCAATAAAGACTTCTATTAATGGCGAGTGCAAGAGCGAGAGCAAGAGGAAGTTTGAATTCGAGGGCAGGCTGAATTCCTGGCCCACAGGCAATGGGATCCCCTAGTAATGGTATCTATGCAGAATAGGTCCCTGCAGACCCAGAGAAAAAGGATGGGGTCGCACGTGAAAAGCAGAAAGACCTAGGAAAGGAAGCAAGGGTGGGAGATGGGGATCTGGTTTTTCCTCCCACTTTATCCACAGTTATGAAGACCCAGTCACATGATCAGAATGGAAAAGCCCTCAACCATCGGTGGTCAACTCTCTTCAGGGTTAAACCGACAGGAAAGTCATCTTTCCCTCTATTAAGGATTTAATTGATAAGGAAAAAGAAAAATACACCATGGAGATTCCCAACATAATGGTTGATCACAACATAGCTTCTATGGACCATACTCTTGTTGGAAATTTTGTGGGGTCAAGACCTAATATAGATATTGTTTGGATTTTTGCAAAAAAGAAATGGGACTAAAAGGGCCAAGTACAAGTCATAGGCATGGCTTAGGGATTTTTGTCCTTGGAGTTTTCATGTAAGGAGGACTTAGAAAAAATCCTTTGCGCTGGTACCTGGGCTATAGGAAAAGTGACCCTGGCATTGTTAAAATGGACACCGAAGATAGATCTCAATGATTCCTTCTTTGTCCAAGCCCTGGTGTGGGTTAGACTTCCAAAACTTCCACTGGAGTTCTAGTACAAAGATGTTTTCAATGGAATAGCCAAATCCTTTTGGTACCCTTCTCTCGATAGACCTAGTGACAATGGAAAGGAGTCCCCTAATGTATGCTAGGATTTGCATAGGGGTGGAAGAAGGTCAAGACATGCCAGAAATCATAGAGCTTTGATCCAAACTGGATAAACATGTGTAGAAGCTAGATTTAAAAAGTGTCCCTTTTTCTTCTTTCCATTGCAAGAAAGTAGGACACATTGCAAAAGCATGTCAAGTGTTCTAGAACTCAGAGAGAGAAAGAAAAGCAAGAATCACCAAAAGAAAGATAAAGGCAAGCAATAATACTAGACGCGAACAAGAAGGCCCAAAAAGGGAAAACACAAAACCACAAGAGGGTACCGAGGCCAATACCCACAGAGTGTGGAAGTAAAAGGAATAACCAGAGATCTTACCTGAGACCCATGAGTCTAGGGCTAAAGAGGAAAAATCTGCAAAAGGGGAGTTGACAAGACAACAGAAAGAATTCTTAGATCTCAAAGAGCTAACTATTCAACAGATAGAAAAAATAGATCTTAGAGAGGAGATTCCCCCCTTAGAAGGCATAGGTCTGGAAGTTAACATTTAGCAATAAATCATGGAAGAAACCTTGGAAAATGGTCTAGCAGAAGGAAGTGACTCGTGCCCTGGGTCGATCTTCATTTCCATTATTCTTGATTTCCTTGAATCCCTACTGGAAGAATGCTTGTCTAGTCTAAAATGAGAAAAGCCAAAAGGTACCCCATCTCAAGAACCCTTTCCATGTCATTAGATATAGGACTCAAGTAAAGTCCTAAAAATGGAAGAACTATTGGCCTTCATCTCCCCAAGGAAGCTCACCAAGATGGAAGAGCACTTTGTGAAATACAAAGACAAAAAGAAGGGTTGGTCTAAGGTCCACAATAAGAAGAAATTTAAAAGAAGAGATCCCTCTCCGGTTTCCCCTACAACAACTAGGAGAAGAAACAAAGTTGATGTTGGGGCCAAACAAAAAATTCTATGAAGAAAGAGAGCTAGTCAAATCATGCAAGAAGAAGCCAGTAAGAACATCATGGATGGAACTCAGAAAACCATCCATGCAGCTTGCACCCCCAGTAAGAAATGAAAGTCATTTTTTGGAACATAGGTGGGCTCAATAGCTCACACAAGAAGGATGTTAAAAGGAACATGATCATAGATCATAGATCATAGACTAGACACTTTTTTAAACCAAGCAACTAAGATGCAGAAGGATAAGTTAGAGGGTATCAATTTTAGCAAAGCCATGCGAAACAAAGCTACCAGTTCTGATGGAGCCTCAGTAGGCCTTATGACCATGTGGAGTTCTACTAATCATAAAGCTAAAGACATCTATGAAGAAGGAAAGGCCAAGGACAAGGATGAGGCTTAGGAGAAAAGATAGAACTACTTCTGGAGATGTCCTCCGGAAGGCTAGCCCAAAGACAATCTTGAAGGTACAGCCAAAGAGAACCTTGGCTAGGTAGGAAGCGAAGGAATCATCAAGAATAAATTTGGTTTCAGTTTAGCTACGGTTACCTTTCCTCTTGGATCTCAAACTAACCACTTTGCAGATGAGTGTGCAACCCTCCAAGTCACCAATCTTGCCTTTGATATAGGGATCAAAAATCTCAAGTTGGAAGGTGAGTGATTGAACATTATCAAAATCTTAAATCTCATCCCATCCCCATCATGGTCTACTGCCAACATTATTGATGAAATGCATGCCATTCTATTTGAAGCGGTCCATGTTTCTCATGTGTACAGGGTTGTGAATAGTGTCATTGACTGGTTCGCTAACTTGGTAGTAAGAAATGAAGCTAAGATGAGGTGGCACCATGTCGAAGATCTCCCAAGTGAAGTGAAGGATTTACATGATGGGGACAGACTCCAAAGTATTGAGGGAATTATAAAAGATAATTATGAAAGAAAAGGGGATTTTTGGAGTAGTGATTGCATTAATGACAAGCATAGGAGGGATAGAAAGACTAATTACTATGCGTCCCCTATGCATGCTTTCTAGGTTTCCTTTCCCAAGAACTATATTTATCATTAATGGAAAAAAATAAGAGAGGCAAAAATAAAGGTAGCAAGAAAGACTGAAAGTATCAAGGTTCCACCTCACCAGAGAGAAACCAGTACCCAGACAAGAGCCATGGTTGGGGAAAGACATAGAAGGGAGCCTGAGAATGATAGAAAGAAGTGGAAGAATCACACTAAAGTTTGGAGAGCCCTGCAAAAAGAGGAAATAACCACCTTCATCAAAAGATTCCATGGATGTAGGAAGGCCATCACAAACATTTTCATCAAAAGCTGGAACAAAGGAATTGTGGAGATAGAGGGTAAGTCCTCCACTGTCACAGAGGAGATGATTTCTATGGTCACAGGCATCCCCATAGTTGGGAAACAAATTTTTAGGAAAATTTCTGACAATGTTGTTAACAAATTTGTGAGATGATGAGGAGAAGAAGACCATTGTCAAGACGGGTACATACTATCAACCTGCAACATTGAAAATGCTTTGGAAGTTTGTTCTCAAGGCCCTCATCTCATACGTCACTTTGGACACTAGGTTTGATAGAATTTTTATATACCACTTTGTCTTGTTGAATCACGTCAGGCATAAAAAAAGGTATCCATCCCGTTTTATCTTTATTCCTCCATAAATGAGAATATTAATGGCTTTAGAGAAAAGAACATAGCTAACCCTTCTCTGCATGAGGGCTTGTTACTGTTAATTTACAATTTTCTCAAAGCCAAAATTCTCGGTAAGGAAATAGCGGATAAAAAAGGTAACAGTAAAGTTCAGGGTCGAACTACATCCCATCGGGTAACACTAAAGGTATGCATTCTGAGGATTGTGAGGAAGAAGAGTTGAAAAACTTGAAAAAGGGGTCCTCATCCAAGAAGAGACTTTCGAGCCTGATTATTATTGAAAAATCTTTTAAAAAGCAGGGCAGAAAGGAGATACCCTCAGATGAGGAGTATAACGACAATGAGGAAGACATAAATACTGAGGATGAGGAGGGAAACTCAAAAAAGGAAGCCACAAAAATGTCAGAAAATGCCAAAGGGGATAATCTCAATGCTAAGGAGGTTTTCTTAGGCCATCTCTCTACTAATCTCATGATCAGCAATGAAAACACCCCCCCTCCTCAACCCCCATTAGGAACAGGGTAATCCCTCTACCCAATCTCCCATCATGCATGAGACATTAGAAGAAAAGTCTAGAGGGGAATACCAAAGTCAAGATTCTGGAAAAGGGAAAAAGGTTTGGAGGAACTTCAATGTCAACAAAATGTGCATGGGGATCATAAGGGAGGTCATGAACCCTAAAATTCTAGAGGACACTAACCACAAAATCCATAAGGAGCTGATTGACCCCGCTCTAGTGGTTCTTAGTGATAAGGCTAGGGAAATGGACATGAATCTCCTTAACAATGCTAAGAATAGTATGATGGACTAGTTCAGGTCCTTCAAATGGCTCTTCCATGAAATTTAAGATCTCAAAGATAAAATTCATAGAACTGATGATAAGGACCACAAAGCCACAGAGCGAAAGCATAGCTTAGAGTCTAGTGTTGATCACTTGGAATCTAAAATGAATAGTCTTGAGGACACCCTAAAGTGTATTGCAGAACAAAACTATAACATCCTCAAAGCTTCTAATGAGCACATTAAGCTTCTAATCAACAAAATCGAAGATAAGATGCACTACAGGGAAGTTCAGAGGACTACGGAGGAAGATAACAAGAAGCCCAACGAAGGTATAGGCAAGTGAACCAGAGCCAGAAAAAAGAAAAATAGGGATAATGATGGCTCCCATGGATCCCCTAACATTCAAAAAGTCAAAGAGGTAGTAGAGAAGATGGAGGTCCTCAAATCCAATGATGTCGCTATGCTCAAGAGCCTGGCTTAACCCGATTTCTGGTGCCTGCCTCTTCTTTCTCTATTTTTTCTACTCATTAATTGTGGTAGCTTTTAGATCAGCCCTTTGGTGGCATGTTCCTTTTCTTTTAATACTTTAGCTTAGCTCTGAACTTGTTACTGCAACATTTTATTTTTTTGTGGGTTTTAGGAACCCTCTAAAACCTGTTTTACTTAATAAAAAACAAAGACTTCTATTATCAAGATTCCATCTTCACTAGTTCTTAAATACAAATTATTGTTAGCATTAACTTTTCTTAATCCAAGTTGAAGTAGGTACTTGTCTAACCTTGCATACCAAGCCCTTGGAGATTTCTTGAGCCCATACAAATATTTCTTCAATTTGCATACCATGTCTCCATGTTTGCATAGAGGAAATCCATCAGGTTGTTCTATATATACTTCTTTTCCAAGATCCCTATTCTGAAATGTAGATTTTACATCCATCTGATACACCTTGAAATTCTTATGTGCAGCATAAGCCAAGAATAATCTTACAGCTTCTATTCTAGCAACAAGAGAAAATGTCTCTTCAAAGTCTACTCCTTGCTATGAGTAGCCTTTGCATACTAGTCTTGATTTTTTTCTTACAACAACCCCTTCTTCATTCATTTTGTTTTTGAAAACCCATTTAGTTCCTATCACATTTTTGTTCTTGGGTCTAGGAACCAGTTCCCAAGTGTTTTCTTCTTTATCTGATCTAATTATTCTTTCATAGAATTTATCCAAGATTCATCTTTATAGGCTTCATCTATATTCTTTGGTTCAACTTGAGAAATTCAACAAATTTCTTCTGAAACTTCTTATCTAGTCAGTACTCCCTAATATGTATCACCAATAATTTACTTCTCAGGATGATTGTTCTTTACACACCTCAAAGTTTTAGTAACCTCAAATGCCTTATTTGTGTCATTATCACAGATCTCTTTTTCACATTTAGTCTCAACTATTTCTTCTTCTTCTTTAGTAGAAGCCTCTTTGATATTTGTATCCTTATCATAGTCATACATTCTCTCTTGTATCTAAAACCTTTCATCTATTTTTACATTGTTACTTTCAATTATTTTCCTCAATCTCCTATTAAAGCATTACTAAGCCTTACCCTTAGTAGAGTAGCCAAGAAAAATTCCTTTATCACTTCTAGCATCAAACATTCATATCTCATCATCTATCTTTATATAGCACTTACTACCAAATATTCTAAAATATTTTATAGTAGGAGTATGATTGAACCATAATTCATAAGGAACTTCTTACTTGTACCTTCTCTGATCTATATTATGTTCAGTGTGTACACTTTTGTCCCAACAACCTCTCTCCAATGCATATGAGATACATTTCCTTCAAGGAACATTGTCCTAGTAGCATCAAATATAGTCCTTTTTCTTTGCTCTGCTATCCCATTTTGTTGCGGATTCCTAGGAGATGTTTGTCTTTGTATTCCATGTTCTTCATAGTATGAGTTGAATAGATGTGAAGTAAATTCTCTACCTCTATCTGACCTCAAACATTTTATTTTTAAACCTGACTCATTCTCTACTTTTTCTCTAAATATCTTGAATTTATCAAATGCCTCTGATTTTTGTTTTAAATAAGTAACCCACTTCATTCTAGAAAAATCATCAAGTAGAAGTTTTAAATACCTTTCACCATAGTATGATTTTATCCTTGTAGGTCCACATAGATCTGTATGTACCAAATTGAACTTTCCCTTTGATCCATATGCTTTACTTTTGTAACTGCTTTTAGTTTGTTTTCCCATTACACATTCTTTGCATACAATATTATATGGTTTGACAATCTTTGATAGATCTCTTACTGCATTAGTCAAGCTTTCCTTTACAATGTTATCAAAATTAACATGATAGAATCTTCTATGCCATAACCAACTATCATCTACTTTCACAACAAAACAGGAAGCTCCATATGTATTTAATTCAAATAAATTACCTCTAGATTTAGTATCGGTTGCAATCAACTTTCCTTCCTTACTTCTGATAAAACATTTACCATTATAGAATTGTAATTGAAACTCTTTGTCCATAAACTGTCCAACACTCAACAAGTTATATTTAAATCCATCAACAAGTAGTACATTATCAGTGTTAGCCTTTCCACCCAGAGTAATAGATCCTACTCCTATGATAGATTTAGGAAGATTATCTCCAAACCCTACAACACCACCATCATACTTTACTACTTTAACAACAAAAAAATTTGTCTCCAGTCATATGATGTGAAGAACCATTGTCTATAATCCATTCAACTTTCTTATCAACATGTGACACTAAAGCCTTTTCCTCATGTACTAGTTCATCTCTAATAGGAACAAATTTGATCTCCTCATAATACAAATCATCATCATCAGAAATACCTTCACTAGCATAGTAACATTTTTTATCGTTTGAGTACACTTAGAATTGAAAAATTGAGATTTGTACTTAGGAACCCTTTTAGGACATCTAGATGCAAAATGACCAACCTTATTGCATGAAAAAAATTTAAAAGGTAATTTGCCTTCAAATTTACCCTTACCTCTCTTTTCTCTTCTAGCGATCAATGAAACAAGTTCATCCATCTTTATTTCTTCAGCCATTATCTATTCCCATTCCTCAACATATTCTCCAATCTCTTCTTTCAGACTCTCACTATTGGTGCTTGGAAGTGCAGTCATTATCTTCTTGTGTGCAGATGCCTTAAATGTAGATTCTACTTTAGGTACAAAGTCTCCCATTTCTGCAGCTTAAAAAGTAATTATCTTTGCAATCAACATCTCTCTACTAAAGTTAAGAGTCAGAGGTATAGTCTCTTGAATTGATAGGGCCTTGAACTTGTAAGAAGAAGTCAATGATCTAAGGATCTTCACAATGAATTCTTCTTCAAGATAGGTGCCTCCATAGTTTCTGATGTCGACCATAAATTTGGTAACCATTTGAACATAAGGCCTACTGCTTTCATCATCATTCATTTGTAGATTTTCCATCTTTTTTTTCTAGTTCTGTAACTTCTCTTTCTTGGTATATTTGTCTCCTTCATATAGTGCTTCTAATCTCTGCCAAATTTCATGTGCTAAATCTAAGTCTTTAACTTCAGTAAATTCTCCTTCAAAGAGTGCGCTAATCAATGCTTCTCATGCAACCATGTTGTGAGAGAATAATTTATTCTTATCATCAGATGCTGATGGCAAGTCATTCTCAGTCTTTATATAGCCACCTTGTTCTTTTTGATCAACCAATAGTCAATGCCCAAACATAGAAAATGAGTTCGCATCTTGTTCTTCCAACTATCAAAGTTGTCAGGATCAAATTTTGGACCATCCTTCCTATAGAGTGTCATCTCCAAGATCACCTCAATCTATTAAGCTTTCTATCTAAGGACCAATAGCTCTGATACCAATTGTTAGGAATAACAGTCCACAATAAAACTAAGAGGGGGGGTGAACCAGTTGTATGATAGATTATTAAACTTTAAACTTTGAGTAGCAAAAATATCAGATCCAATGAACACAATGAATGCCAACACAATAACACAATATTTTGGTCTCAGGGAAACTCTGTTAAAGGTAAATACCCCGGTGAGAATTAGCACCCACGAATGATGTAATGAGAGTATAGTATCCTTGTTAGAAGATCTAGCCCTGTTAGGAGCTTATTGAATCATTACAGTACACAGTCCTTGTTAGAGAACAAACCATGTTAGGATTCAAGAAAGAAGGGTGGGCTCACTGCCCAAAGAAGGTTAAATCCACCTTCAGGACTCACTTTTCACAATAAGTGTATATGAAGACATACACGGTCTTTTGAACTGTCTAACAACAACTGTCTTTTCTTGATTAGTTCCAATAAAGTTCACCAGTATATATTTTCTCTACATTTAGCAGACATAAGCTCGCAACTTCTTACAATCCTCTTTACATCACATTCATTCTCAACACACCTTTTCCAAAGAAAAGATCTTGCATATATACCCTATTACATTGTATGTGATGAGGCCAGCCAATTAGGCTTTCCTATTTACAACTAATGTCATCCAGCATTTTGTACCTTGCATTGACCAATGAATATCCTTTAGTGCCTTGTCTTTCATCTCCCAATTTTGCATGTACTGAATCCATATCTTCTGAAAGATATACCAAAAATACAGAAACTCACTCTATCAGCTTCCACTGTTTCTGTCCAGTGACCAGTCTTTACCAAAACAAGCGTAACTCCCTCATTATGGAACATTACATGATGCGATCTTGGATATAAGATCACAACATCTTCCTGTACTCTCATCTATCTTTGAACATTCTGAAACATCTATACAGTGTCTGTACACTGTCATAATCAGCGTGTACTCTTCATAGAGACATATGTTGACATTATTAACAAAACAAAAATGACAACAGTATGAATGCCCATTTAGTAACTTAGTGATTAAATATATTAAATGTATCAATCACCACCCCATGCATTAGCAATATCCAACAAGAGTATGAAAGATGAACAACATTTTGAATGAGTCTAAGAGCTTCCAAACTTGTTGGACTATATAAGTTAGCTTCCAATTATGAGATTCTCATTTAATGCATGTGTTAATAATAACCCTAGAGTCTCCTTACACATGGATATTACTAAATCCGCCTTTCTTTGCCAAGACTAGACCAACAAATAGAGCATGACCTTTTGCGATGTTGTTGGTTCCTGGGGGTAGAGCGGATGTTTTAAGGGCCAAAACTTCTCCTTGGTGGTCTCTAATGCACACTCCAACCCCTGACTCTCCTGTATTACCTCAAGAAGACCCATCAAAGTTAATTTTAACACACTCAAATTTAGGGGGAATCCAATGAACAAAATCCCTACATTGTGCTTCTTATGAAATTAATTATATATTAATAAAATTTCTAAACTTTATTTGAATGAAATGGATTATACATTTAATTTAATTATGATAATTTATCAAATTAGACATTTTAGGTTGACCTTTACAATATTTACCATTTCACTCCATAATTCTTAATGTAGGAAATTAGTTTTGTACATTTAAATTAGTTGTAGAGTTTTATTAGAGTTAAGGTTAAGTAATGGTTTGATCATTTTGTTAAATAGGAATCCTTTAACTAGAATATATCATATTGTTAATGACCATATCCTTAGAAATAACAAATAATAAAACTACTCAATGTCATGCATACAACCAATATTTTCCAGCCATCTATACTCAAAAATACAAAATAATCAATACACAATGACAAGAAAAATATAGAGAGCTTGATTACAATAACTATTTCTCAATAAAATGAAGGTATGTAACTATAATTCCCTACAACCGCACACCTCAATTATTATTGAAACATGAATTCCATTGTTACAAATTTAGCTTCTGTAGAAAATTACTTCGGCCCATGAGAGAATCAACTAGAATGAGTCAGCTTCAATAATTTGATATGCATATTGATCAATATAAACACTTGAAATCAACTAAACATATGAAAAAATCACTTTTTCTAGTCAACAATATGAAGGCATCATTTCCTACTATTTTCTAGATCTTGAAGACAAGAAACACCAACAAAAAGACTAAACATAGACCAAAGGACTAATGATTTATGTGTCTTGTAAAATTTAAATTAGTTTTCCTCTAACACTATATTAAGATTTCTCTTCAACATATTTTCTTGGTATAAATTCCTATTGGCATAACATTTCACCTTATTGAGGTACAATTGGTAGTTTACTGTAATGTAGCTTTGTTTGCATGTAGCTTTGTTTGGGTATCAAACTCTTCTATTATATTTGTCTACATATTAGTAATAACATTTTAAGGTGTTATATTTTTTTCATCAAAGTGTTTATAGATTTTTCAATAAGAGATAAGAAGGGGATATCTTTATGTTTCAAAACTAATATATTGTGAGCGTATGATAAAAATGTGATGCATGTTTTGATGCATTTTACTGATTCAAATATGCCTTTAAATAGGAAATATAAAACCGGTAGAAATTGTTAAACAGTTATGTAACTGAACACAAACCAATGATACATTATTTTACAAATATAAAATCTTAAACCTACCAAAATTATGTAATATGCCAGCATTCCCTCCCTTATTAAATTAATTCGAATAAGAGTAGAAATTGCAAGGATTTTGAACTTAACCCTCTAGATAATTTGATGAAACACCTCCAACAATCCCTCTCACTTGCTCAAGAAACATCAAACTGACCGTAGCAATGGATCTCCAAAACACCAAATTGACTGCATTAGTGGGTCTCTTCATCGCAAAACCTAAAACTATCTATGCAACATGAGTGTGTCTAATGCCTCCTATAGTATTGTACATTAGATGTCTTTCTTCCAAAAGTTCACAACTCCTCTAAGTGTGTCTAATGCCTCCTCAAGTGTTGTGGAAATAATCACCACCGACATGCCTTCACACGATATGACTTTTATCTAAAAGTCCACATCTCTTCCGAGTGTGTCTAAAACCTCCTCAAGTGCTCAACAATTCATATTCAAATCCTTCCCGCTCCTTGAAGGGACAATCATGATGCCAAGCCCCCTCTTCTCTTTAGGGACACAAATATGTCAAGCCCCCTCTTTTCTTCACAGGAATTTTTCAGGGATTCAAATAGATTGCTTGTCATGCAATGAATCATCCGTAAGTGATAACCTAACTTTGGATGATAGAAAATCTCCTGCCCCCATTACCTCTAACATCTTGTTTGGCCAAGGTTACATTTTATAACTTGAAAACAAAGGTTCTATGTTTTGTCAACTAGAAGTATTATCTTATCATCATGATCAAGAACCTTCCCAATGTTGTCAATCATAACACCCTTTACTTGGAAATCCTGGGCCTTTACTTTTGCAACCTTGTTGATCTCCTCATGATGATGAAGATAAGATTGCATACATTCGTTAAATTTTGAAACAACTTCCCTATTCAGGCAATGTGCAATAACTATATTAGTTTCTCCACCACTATACCTCCTCTAAAAGTTTTCCATGATACGTTCTAGTAAATACATTGACATTTTCTTTAGAACAATTTCATCTTCAACAACATAATATGTGAAGCCATCCTGAACATAGCTCCGTAGTTGAAAGTGTGATTATTGCAGTTAAGTTTGTTATTGCCAGCTAGAAGACACTCCTGTATTGTGTCAATTAAGCCAAAAAAAGAAAATTCATTCGAACATAGAGAAACAAAAATTATTAAATTCGATGTACCGTTGTTCAAAGAGATAGAAATTTTGAAGGTAGTGAATATCAACAACATTCTTGTGTAGATCCTGAGGCATTAGCGAGTATCTCACTCCTAAAACTTTCAGACTTTAGCGCAGGCAATTGCAAAGGAGATTAATAGATAGATTAATCAACGTTCTCTCAAGTGAACATCTTAAGCATCTAACAGGTAGATTTAACCTTCTCTGATACCAAATGTGAGCGTATGATAAAAAAATTGATGCATGTGTCGATGTATTTGATTGAGTTAGATGTGCATTTAAATGGGCAATATACAACCGATTGAAACTGTTAAACAGTTATGTAACCATTGAAGACAAACCAACGATACGTTATTATGCAAACATAAAAAAGTTAAACCTGCCAAAATTATGTAATACACCAATATATATTTCTAATTCTATTAGAGATGTGAGTCTTGACAATACAATTCATTATGTTTGACATAGTACTTACACATAGAAACACAAACAAGGTACCAATACTTTATTATGTAGCTCAATTAATTTTACTCAGAGTTTTGTAAGTATTATTTATTATCATTAGACTAGAAATTTATTAATCATAGCACAATATTACTATAAAAAATTTATGTAGTTTAGATTTATATATTATCTACAAGTTCTCTTCTTTCTCACTTATTGTCGAGAAAAGACTAATGAAATTGTTAAGTTTATGTCTTGCATTAGATTTAATATCTATTTTACATTTACTTATTTATATATTTTTTATTAAGATGGTAGGGAGAGAGCCCTGAACCTACACAAAAATATCACATCATTACAATAGAAATCAAAGAAGTAGACTTAGGGCCATTACAGTCAAAAGATGCCAAAGCCATCACTAGGAAAGACAATAAAAAACTACAAGGAAGTATCATTTGACCCTATACTACTTAAGTACTTTTCATGTGCATACTAGTAAAAATCAAAATTTTCCTATAGAAAAAGTAAATCTCTACTATAAAAGATCGGTAAGCCACAGTCCCAAAGATAGCTATCACAACTAAATATAATAGCTTTGAAAAGTTTACCCATAACAACATCAGTCTTAACAACATACCAGTTGTAGCATAATAGAAATATAAAGAAAGTCATTTAGAGATAGAAATAGACTCTCGGTCCTTGGAGACACGATTAAGATCCTTCTTCCAATCATCAAATTGAGCATCCATAGGTTCCTCTTCCTCGTTACCTGGATAATTTCTCTCCTTGGAACTTTTCTTCAACCTTCTCTTTCTTGTAGTCAATCCAAATAAAACCTTCCTCATTAAATTTATGATCAACCTGCATAAAGAAGAAATAGAAGCACTAAATTCCTCTTCAAAAATAGCATGAGGGGTGGATTTTCCAAGAGCATCCAATCTTTTTGGGAGGTCCTTCATCTGAGTTATCATAGTATGGTCCTTCTCACACTCCAAGGTTTGGTTCGAGACTCATTTTTCATCAATTTTTCCTCTTGGAACATTCACCATCTCCTCAACATCCTCATGGTTAACATTAATCTCCATAGTTTTGTCTTCCTTAGTACCCTCAAGATCCTCATTATCATTGTCATTATCATAGTCTTCATCATTAGAACTATTTGTATCTTCACTCCCCTCAGGTTGATATTCTTGTTCAATTTCAGGTACCACCTTCTCCTCCTAGTTTTTCTCTTTAATTTCCTTCTTGAACCTCATCCTAGAAGATCTACATTCCCTAGAACTAGTATCATATCTTTTAACTCCCAAGATTTCTATCTTATGACCTTCCTAAGAGCCAGTCTCCTCTTTTGTATCTTCTTTATCCACATCATTATACTCACTTTTGTCTCTCGACTTAGTTTTCCTTATCTTTGTTACAATAGGCTTCTTAGTAGGTTCTTTTCTTTAGACAAGGGAAATTTCTAATAGGATTTCTTCAAACAACACACTAGGGGAGGGATTTTACTTAGCCGAAGGCTACAAAATTTTATTGATATTTTTTCTTAGGCTTAGGGTTTGTGATCTCGGGGAGGGGTCCACTACTAACTAGCTCAATTTGATATAACTTTTGGGAGTTTCAACTATTTAATTTTCTTCCTTCTAAGGGTAAGTAAGACACCTACTTCTAATAATGGAATTTCTAAACACAGATTGATAGAGAATATAGATCAAACATTGATGCAAAGAAGGATAATCTCCCTTATTAACACTATTACTTAGAGACAAAATTAGAAAGTAGGGAATATTAATTTTGTCACCATGCCTAATGTCATTCAAAATGTGGATATGATACCCATGAAAAGTAGTAAACCTACCCTCAAGAGTAAACTATTTTATCACATACAGAAAAAGTAGAGCATAAGGAGAAGGAAGCGATGAACGATCATACCCATAACCAGTAAACACAACCACAAGTTTTTATCCCTTTTCAAAAAATTCTTCAAGTATATTTTATAGTGAATATTTCTTCTCCTTTCAACCTTATCACCATTGTAATCAAACCCAATAGCCTCAACAATGATATTTGGCATCAGAAAAAACCTAACACTCCCTATAGCCACATTTACTTGATGCCAGGAATTGACAAACTTCATAGAAAAGGTGTTGATAAACCCTTTCATAGCTTGAATATAACTAATAATCCCCACGTGTTTAAATTATTCACAAAGTTCACCATATTTGCAATAACTCCTTACAGCCCCTTAGCTCAACCTTCCTAAAAAAACCACCCATGATATAGACTTTAGTAAAGATAGAGCGAGTCTCTTTTACAATCATAGTAGTAGGACCTCTAAATATTTGAATAGAACAAACTGGGTAAAGGATCTTTCCCTCTATTTCTAGACTAGATGAATAGAACAAACCACAATTTACACCACTTAAAGATGAAAACACTAACCTCTTTTCCTTTTATTAGAAATAATCTCTTTTAACCTCTAAGGGAACATATGAAAAGTAACATATTCCCAATCTTGGACATTGAGCCCTCAATTCATCATAAAATCAGCAACAAAGTTTCCCTCTCTTAGAGTATGAATAAGTCTAACCTAGCTAAAAGAAAACAACATCCTTTTACAATCATCCATCAAAATTGAAATGTACTGTGGGCATCCAACTTTATTTTGCAAATGGTCCAAAATCATTTTGGAATCACCTTCAAGAAAAATTTTATCAAAATTTAGCTCCTTCAATCATTTTATTCCATACCAAGAAGCCCTATCTTCTGCATGGTTATTTATTCCTATTTCCAGGTTCTTACCAAATCCTTCTATAAAAGTTTCCTTCTAGTCTCTAATCACACCTCCTATAGTAGAGACCCTTGGGTTCCCTTTTGCACAACCATTCACATTACATTTCATCCAACCCATTTTCAAAGGAATCTAACTAGTAATCCTTACTTTCCAAATGTTATCCTAATCTATATTGAGGAACTCCTAATGTACATGTTCTAGACTTGTTTGATTCTTAGGTCATGGAAAGTAGGAATAAATTTAATCTTCTTGAAGGAACTAGTATTAAGGATTCTTCTAACTTGATGCTCTATGACTTGGAACACAGTAGAGCTTGTTCTCTCCTCATCCCTAAATATTCTTTTATTTATCTCCTTCCAAACATTCCAAGTCATGAAAGGGATAATATCAATGCAATGGTTCTTAAGAATCAGGTGATTAAGAGTACTACAACACCATTGATAAATCGGCATATTTAGAGTATAAAGAAAGACCCAGTCCACATAGAGAGAAGTGAGGATATGTTGATAGTTATCAGTAGTATAGGGGAAGTGAATAAAAATGTGATCAATGGATTCACAATCATTCTTATAGAGGATACATCTATTGAAAATATGAAGACTATGCATGTTCAGATTATCCACTATAAGAATATGACCATAAGTAGCAACCCACCAAAAGAAGTTTATTTTATGAATAACATTGGGGATCTAGATATGTTTCCAAAAATATTATTTTATCAACTATCCTTTCTGAATTCCTATAATCCAAGGTAACAAAAAAGGAACCTAAATAGTTAGACCTCCATATCCATTTGTCATCAAGAGCTTGGAAGAAAAGTTACAACAATTGCATAGAATCTAAGAAAAAGTCTCAAGGTCTTCAAACCATTTCCTTCTTATGACATAAGGAGGATCCAAATTATGAATCAGATGTTCTATGAAGTTTTTCCAATTATCTTTACCTTCATTATAGTTTACATAATTCTCCACTTGGTTTCCAAAAATATTAGTAAGTCAGCCCTTAATTTGAGATAAGGAACTAACCTCATCTAGGGGTATGTCTTGGTCCCAAATGTCTCCCCGTAGTTTTTCTTTCTTTCCATTACCAATGAACAATCTACTCTATTTCTTGAGATTTTTTTTACTTGAAGAATACTTTTCCATAAGGGGGAGATTGTAGTAGACAAATGCTCATATAAAACTGAGTCATAAGTCCCATTACTAAAATATTTCACCATCATTATCCTATTCCATTCCTTATTAGCTTCCATGAGTAGCCACCTTATCTTAGTCGTAAGAGATTTATTAAATTTTATGATTCTTCTAACTCCCAAACCACCAACTTTTTTTTGGATTACAGATGTTTTCCCATTTAACCAGAGCTATTTGGGTTTTTTCTTCTATGCCTATCCAAAGAAACTTCATTTTGATTCTTTCAATCACATCAACAACTAAGTCTATTATTTTGAAAAGAGAAAGAAAGAACTCTGGGATATTTTGCAAATAAGATTTCAAAAACTCAATTTTCCTACCAAGACTAAGGATTTTACCTTTCTATCTAGCAAGTTTCCTCTAGAATCTCTCAATTAGGTTACTCTTATATAAATCAGGAGGAAATTTAGCACTGGGGGAAGCTACAAGTAGGATTCTAGAAGAGGGGTAACCTTACAACCCAAGATCCTATAGGTTCTAGTTTGAAGAGAAATATCAACATTAAAGAAATAAATCTCTCTTTTGTTATAGTTTATTTGCTAGCCCAAGAACTTAGCACAACTATCAAGGAGCTCCTTCCATTTTCTTGTTTTAAATATGTAAGCTTCTCCAAACATGATAGTTATTTAGATATTATAAATTTTATGTTTTATAAATTTTATTTTTTGATATCATTGTAACAGTAAGTTATTTTTATTTCAAATGTGAAGCATTATTCTAAAATGTGGATCATAGGATATTTTTGTATTCAAATTTGAATATGACCATTAAAAAAATATATTATTATATATTCAAATTATTCTTTAGTTAATATAATTGGTAAGTTTTCCTAAAAAAAAATTAATATAAATTTAACATAAAAGAAATTACATTAATTAATAGTTTGGAAGTTGAATCCATATAGTTGACAAAGAACCATATTGAATGCATTTAGATGAAACTTCCTTTGTTTCTAGGAGTGTTCTTTAGTCTTAAAATTTCCTTTTTTGATGAAAGCTAAGCATCGAGTAATGACTCGAGCACTATCAAAGTCTATTTTTCATCGATAAACTTGAGTTCGATGAAATATAAAATGACTTGTTCGACATGCTTCTTATTGATGAAAACTTGTTGTTAAACAAAATGTTTGAGAGGCATATCAAAAGCTTATGTTCATCGATAAGCTCGGTATCATTGAAGTATGGTGAGGATTTTTTCATAAAATATTTTTAATGAAGTTTGAAGTTTCGAAAAAGGCAAAAAGTGGGTTCATCAAAGTGGTATTTTGTTCGATGATCCAATGGTGTAAGGACCATAGGTTGGCTACTGAGGTGGACCAAAATAAGATGATGATTGGTTCATACTAGAACCTTGGAAACTTAAAAAATATTTATGCATCTCTTCGATAGTATATGACAAATGATCTACCTGAATTTTTAATGAACCATTGCAAGATAAATTTCTGATGTAAGATTCATAACGTAGGTTGAATGGATGATGCTCGTTTGTGGAATATGTAACCCAAAAGAATATAGAGCATGCTCTATTGTAATTCTTGACTCTGTAAACATTAGAGGAGTCAGAAAACTATGTGTAACTTTGTTTATTATACTACAAGGAGGGGCTCAACTTTGGTCTGTGGCTTTTTTATCTGGAAGGGTTTTCCCATGTAAAATCATTTTGTTCATCCTTTTTTTTGTGTTCTTTTTTTAATTCTAGTGCATATTTTGATTTTCTGAAATTAAAAATTAAAAGATGCTATTGTTTATCTCCTCTACAAAATTGGCATTAGGAAGGCTTTTTTGCACCTTATCTTCTCTTTCAAGTGGTATCAGATCCTAGAGCCAATTGTGTTATCCATGTTGGGAGGGATTGGTCTTTTGTGTCAATTTGGTTCACTGGGAGTCTTGAAAAGAATTTATTTTTCTTCATTGTAGATTGATATTGCTAGCACCTCTAGGAGAATAGACATTAAAAAGTTCAATGGCTGAAACTTTGATTTGTCAAAAATTAAAGTTAAAGTTTTGATGGTTGAGTGATATCTTTGGGTCCTTGTGTCTGTAAATAAGCCTACAAACATGAAACAAGAAGATTGGGAATTAGAAGATAGAAAAGCCAAATGACTAATAAGATTGAGTCTTATAGATTCTATTCAATTGAACATCCATGAGAAGACTACACATTCTCTATGGAAGAAATTGGTATTTATCAAGGAAATTCATTGGTGAATAAAATTTTCTTGATAAAAAAAGTTATACTCCTTGAAGATGGATGGAGGTGCATCTATAGAAGATCATCTAAATGCATTCAATATGGTTTTTTCACATCGGAAATCTATTACTATAACCATTAGTGAAGAATAATTTTGTATGTTAATGTTGTGTCTCTTTCCTAACATGTGTGACTATTTAGAAATGGCCATTACAAGTACTACTACCTAGTTTAAAATGGATGAGTTGGTTGTTGCACTTCTCTCAGAAGAGATGCAGAGGAAGTCTTCTGAGATGGATAAGGAGGGTCTTGTAGTTCGAGGAAGATCAAATGGAAAAGGAAAAAATAAGGATAATAAGTCCAATTCAAAGTCACAAGAGAGATCAATGTCTCGAGGAAAGAAGTCCAATGCAAAGTGTTGGAATTGTAGATAGAAAGGCCATATTTGTAAGGATTTGAAAGAGGAGGAGGAGAAGAAGAAGAAGAAAAATACTTATTACACTAAGACTTCTCAAAGAACTGTAGATGCTTTTGTAGCACCCTTGGTAGTGCCTACATTTGACGATGTACAGTTAGTTAATTTAGGGGCATCATTCCATATGACATATCATAAAGAGTGGCTCTCAAAGTATGAATTGTATGATCATGGGAATTTATTCTTGGAAATTTATTCAACACTAAAACTTTTAGGGAGAGGAAGCGTTACAATCCAATTCATAGATATTAGAATAAAGGGAACAGATGGAGTTCTTCATATACCAAGTTTGGCTCAAAATTTAATCTATGTTAGTAAGATGAATGATGTTGGATTTTAGATAACCTTTGTGCATAATGGTTTTAATATAACTAGAGGTAATATTGACCAAGGGTGAATGCATTGGGACTCTATGTAGGTTAGATGCCAAAATTCTATTCTACAATAGTGTCTCTATAAAGTTTGTAAAAACTACTATGTTGACACATGATGTGAACTCTATGGAAGTTAAAATTCCATTGGAGAAAATGATGCTCTATAATTATAGGCTTGGTAATATTGGTAACAAATTCTTAAAAATATTGAAGAATGTAAAGTTGGTAAATGGGCTGATAGATTGTAATCTTGAATTTGATTTATGTGAACATTGCATATATGGAAAATAGAACCATTTTTATTTTATTCAATTCTCAAAGATCTTTTGGTGTATTTTTCATGATGTGGATGTTACTTATTTGCCTAATTCAAGGTATTATGTATCATTTATTGATGATTACTCAAGAAGGAAATTTGTTTATTTTTATGAATAGTAAATCAAAAGTGTTTAGTTAATTAAAAGAGTTTTAAAATATTCTTGAAAATCAGATTAGGAGAAAAGTAAAGTTCTTTAGAAAAGACAATGGTGGTGAATATTATAGTGAATATTTTGACAAATTTTGTTAAACCATGGAATTAAAAAATTTAAGACTGCACTGTATACTTCACAATAGAATAGATTTCCTGAAAGGATACATTGATCATTGATGGAGAAAGGTTGAAGCATGTTAGGTAGTGCTGGTCTAGAGAAAAAGTTCTAGAATGAGGTAGTTGCTACAACTTGTTACTTATTGAATCATTCTCCTACTATAGCTTTGGTTGAAAAAATGCCTATATAAGGATGGTCATGTAAAAATCTCTCTTTAAGACATCTTTGTGTCTTTGGTTGTGAGACATATGCTCATGTGCTTAAAGTAAAAAGATCAAAGATGGATAAAAAGGTTGTAAAATTTATCTTCATTGGCTATGGCATTGGTGTGAAAGGATAAAAAAGTTTGAATCAAATTACTAAGAAGGTGTTTTGAAGTATAAGTATTACCTTTCATGAGCTAAAACTTTTATTAGTAAACCAACAGTCAAAAAAGATAGAAAAAGAAAAAGTAAAATAAGTATTTGAAATTCTTCTAGATTCTAAAAAGGAGGAACTACAAACACTGTGTGTGCCTAAGAATGAGGAGAGCTCAAGAATATATTAGGAGAGCTAAAAAATCTATGAAGGTTCACAAGAAGAATGAGAACAAGAAACTCCACCTCAATTAGTGAGGAGGTATACATGGGAAAGGTGACAATTTTGTAGGAATAATTATGCACATGAAAGATTTCCATATTTTATGTTGAATGTAAATTGTGGATATGATTATGTTACTAATTATGTAAATTGTGGATATGGTTATGTTACTAATTAATTCGTTTAATAAATAAATTCATGTATATTCTATAATTTCGGAAACGGACAGTTTAAACTCCTTTATCGAATTGGACTTAATTTAATTATTTTGAAAGTTGATTGACCTATTAATGGAATGACGTAAACTTTAGTCAACCATTTCCTCTTAGTCAACTTATGAATTTTCTAGTTCGTCAAACGACAATCTCGATCGACAAGTTGTTCGTCGATCTTCTCCTTATTGATTCTCAGCTAGTATCTTATGGAAACAACATTGTTGAGGTTATTCACCTGATTCTTTTGAAGCCTCGTCATAGACTTTCTTAACCGCATCATGAACGTAGGAAACTTTATCACCTTTTTAAAAAAAAATTTGTTGGTTGTGTTTTGACCCTACTTTTGGGCATCACAGAGGAGAGCTCAAGAATATATTAGGAGAGCTAAAAAATCTATGAAGGTTCACAAGAAGAATGAGAACAAGAAACTCCACCTCAATTAGTGAGGAGGTATACATGGGAAAGGTGACAATTTTGTAGGAATAATTATGCACATGAAAGATTTCCATATTTTATGTTGAATGTAAATTGTGGATATGATTATGTTACTAATTAAGATGAGCATAGGACTATGAAATAAGCTATCAATATATCAGATGCATATTCTTGTTTGGAATCCATGTATGATAAAATAAAATCATTGGATAAGAATGGAACTTTGGATCTAGTATCCTTTCCTAAAGGTAGAAATCTTGTGGGTTGTAAGTCGATGTTTAAGAAGAAATATGGTCCAGATGGTAGTATTGAGAAGTACAAGGTGAGATTGGTTGCAAAGGGGTATTCTCAAAATAAAGGAATAGATTATGGATAAATCTTCTCTCATGTAGGTAAGATGACACCCATTAGATTTATTATCTCACTTGCAATAGTGTATTATTTTGAAATTTAGCAGATGGATGTGAAGAAAAATTTTCTTCATGGTGGTCTTGAACAAGAAATATATATGTCCTAGCAAGATAACTTTGTTGATAAAGTTAAAGAACATATGGTGTGTAAACTTAAAAAGTCTCTTTATGGTTTGAAACAATCACCCAAAATGTGGTATCAGAAACATGATTCATATATTTTATCTTTAAGATTTGTAAGTTCTAAATATGATCATTGTCTATACTATAAAGTTGAAGATGATTGGATACTTATTATTTCTCTATATGTAGATAATATATTTTTTATAAGCAATAGTAATAGTATAATCTCAAATTTGAAGCCTCAATTGTCCTTGAAGTTTGAAATGAAAGATTTGGGGGAAGAAAAGTACATTCTTGGGATGGAAATCAAAATGCATAGATCAAGTACATAGATTTAGGATAGCTAAAGAAAATACATTACTAATGTTCTTGATAGATTTAATATGATTGATTGCAAACAAGGTGTAGTTCCAGTTTTGAAGTGAATGCAAATTTTATATTAATCACAATCTCAATCTCCTAATAAGATTGATAATAGAAAGAAGATACTTTATGCAAGTTATTTTGGAAGTTTTATATATGGAATGGTCTATATTAGACTAGACATTACTCAAGTAGAGGGAATATTGACTCATTTTATGGCTAGTCTAGGTAAGCCACAATGGGAAGCTATAAAAAGCATGTTTAGATATTTGAAGAGTACATTGTAGTAAGCTTTATGTTATCAAGGAAATTCAGCTACATCTAAGAGATCTCTCAACATTTGAGGTTGTGTAGATGTTGCTTGGGTAGGGGAGATTGATAGAAGAAGATCCACCACTAGATATGTATTGATGATAAATGGTGGTTCTAGATCAATTGGATAAGAAATTGATAGACTATAGTTTCTCTATCTACTAAAAAGGTAGAATATATGACATCTTCTTATGCTTGTCAAAAGGCCATTTGGCTTAATAATTTGTCTTCTGATGTTGGTTTTGATGCAAAATAGATTACTATATGTTGTGACAATCAAAATGCCATCTTTTTCGTAAAAAATACTACTTTCCATGTGAGGATGAAATACATTTATGTATAATATCACTTTTTCATGATATGGTGTTGGCAGTGGGCCAACATCTCTCACGGGGTTCGCAACATGGCTTAACCACCTCCTTTGTCTTCTATAAGTCTAGTGGTTGTATTGGGCATTAGCAAGTTGATCTTTTGGTGTAACAACAACCACTACTTGTAACAAGTGGTATCAGAGCTTGGTCATAGGTTTGAATCCATGCAGGCCACGATGAGTGACATTGGGAGGGGGATTTTTGGAAGTGGGCCAGCATCCCTCATGGGGTTTGTGACATGGCTTAACCACCTTGTGTGTCCTCTATAAGTCTAGTGGTTGTATCAAGAATTAATAGGTTGATCTTTTGGTGCAACGATAACCACTACTTATAACATATGGTAGATTATCAGAAGGTAAAACTTAAAAAGTTTGACAATCATGAGAATGTTGTAGATGCATTGATGAATCCTATGAGCATGGCTAAGTTCAGATGGTGTGCCAATTTGATGGGGATTAATCCACATGACTCTCAATAGTTCCATTGTGAGCTTTGAGGATGCGAGTAAGCACTTCGACAAGTGGGTTATTATTGAGCATAAGTGTCTCATAATTACTAGTAGTAGTCCTTAGTTTGGATAAGAAGAAGTCCTATCTCTACCAAAATGGATCAATAGATGAAAATTCCTATGTCGTTTGGAGTGTTCTTTAGTCTTGAGCCTTCCCTTTTCGATGAAAATCAACATTGAGCAAAGAATTAAGAGCTTTATCGAAGTTTATTTTTCATCAATAAACTTAAGCTTGATGAAATATAAAATGACTTTATCAACACACTTCTTTTTGTTGAAAATTTGGCGTCGAAAAAAACATTTCTAAGCCATATTGAAATCTTATATTCATTTATAAGCTTGGTATCAATGAAACTTTGTGAGGATTATTTGATATAAGTTTTTTAATGAAGTTTGAAGTTTCGAAAAAGGTGAAAACAAGATTCATTGAATTCATATTTTGTTTGATGATCCAATGGTGTAAGGACCATAGGTTGACTACTGAGGTGGACTAAGTGAAGATGTTGATTGGTCCATACTGGAACCTTGGAAACTTAGGAAATCTTTATGCATCTATTTGTTGGCATGTGATAGTTGATCTACATGAATCTATAATTAACTACTTGAGGATAAATTTTTTATGCAAGATTCATGAGGTAGGTTTGATTGATGGTGATCATTGGTGGAATACATAACTCAAAAAAATATAGAGTATGCTCTATTATACTCCTTGTCTGAGTTGAAAACTATTTAAGTATATAAACATTATAGGAGTCTAAAAATTGTGTGTAAATTTGTTTACATTATTATAAGGAGGGGCATGACTTTGGAGTGTAACTTTTTTACCTAGAAGGGTTTTCCCATGTAAAATCATTGTGTTAATGTGTATTTTTTTAATTTTGTGTTCTTCTTTCCATTCAAGTGCACATCTTAATGTTTTAAAATTAAAAATTAAAAGACATTGTTTCTCAAATCCACTATAAAATTGACATTAGGAAGGCATTTCTACACCTTATCTTTCCTTTCAAATAGTATAAAAAAAGAGAGAAAATTATAAGAATTTTAATTAAATTTTAGCATAAAATATTGTAAACTAGGTGATGCACGAGAATCTAGTTTCGTTATCAATCCAATACAACACAAAATGATTTTATTTTCTTCTTGTATTGTCTTAAAATGGAAGCACTTCCATGTTAAGAGTGTTTAGCCCTCTGATTAAGTGGTCTAGGGTCATGTCAAGCACCTCGATTGGGTCTTTGCATGGATCTAGTTGTTTCCCCCCTGTTCTACTCCCCTGTTTCTAGCCTCTTTCTGACAAACTTTCTCTGAGAATCTAAAGACTTTGACTTTCTGGGTCAAGGATGACCTAAAGGGTCAAGGATGACCTAGTCCCTGACCTAGTTCAAGGACAAACTTGACCTTGACCTAGGGCAAAGACTACCTTGTCCCTGACCCCAAGTTGAAATTTTAGTTTTTGGAAGTTATGGGATGTCGGGTTTCAGAAAGGTTTATTTTCCCTCTTCTGGGTCGACTGTTTCAGATTTTGGAATAGTAAACCCTTAAATTGAATTTAATCTAGGTCCATTTCAAGGGGTTAATATTAATTTTTATTTAATTCTCCAATGTCGGCCTCTCTCAAAGTTTTTACCCTAGATCACTATAAAAGGAAGCCTTCTTCTCTCATTTTCTCCATCTCATTCCATCATGCATCAAGCACTCTCAAGGAGACATTGGTGATCAAGTAAGAAATTTCATCAAGAAATATCATGCAATCATCCATTCAAGCATTCAAGTTCTCCATTTAAGATCAAGGATTCAAACATTCAAGCTTTTGAAGGGATTTGGTTTAAGCATTCAAGATTCATCATTCAAAACCCTAGATCTAGCCATCATGGTGGTGTGATCTTCCTTCAAGATCCTTTGTTCATCTTCAAGATCCATTCATTTTTCCCTCAAGGTGGATTCCAAGCATACAATCATGGAGGTTTAGATTTACATTTTTTAATGTTATGTCCAAGCTTTCATATCAACATACTTGTTTACATTTGAAATACAATTGCATATCTATTGAATATCATAGCTTCATTGTTAGATCTAGTTTTACTACTTGCTAGCATTCTCTATTTCAATTCCATCATTAAGGTTGATTCCAAACTAGGGTTTGACTAAGGAAAACCCCTCATCCAAACAATAAAACCATTTTTCTTGTAGCTACAGGTGCATGACAGCAAATATAAGTGCAGATTTGGATACCCTTTTCATCGAACTTCTAGGATCCATGAATAGAATTTTTGTTGGAGCTATTTTGGGTCAAGGATGACCTTCAGTGGGGGGTAGGATTGTGCCCCAAGGTAAGACTTCTCCCTGCTATTTGGGTCAAAGATGATCTCCCTCAGAATTGAAAAACATTTATGGGTTTTGTAGATCTCACAGTTTCAATTTTTGAAATGCGAAAATCAATAGTTTCTGAGACTGTTTGATAGGATTTTTAGCCGATTCTTTTTCGAGGTAAGTACCTTTATTTCTTAATTTCAACATTATTCCTCTATATTTACTTTCCATATCATTACAATTCCATGTAAGTATAAAATATCAGTTTTGGGGTCTCTTTTATGTACAAACCATTGTTCTAGGACCCCATCCATATTTTATCCTATACATTTTGGTGAAACCGACACACTTACACCTTTATTTTGTGGAAGTAGATTACCTATTTGTTTGAGGTGTTCAATTTCCTTTTGATTCTTATGCATTTGGATATATCTATATCTATTTTCTATGCATTTCTTTATTTGTTATCATGTTGTACAAGTTGTTTCAAGTGTTTTCCAAAAGTTCTTCTATAACTTTTGGGATTACACAACATCCTCCTCTTACCTTACCATTGCATGGTGTTACACCTAGAAAGAATTTCTCTAGTGAGTGTGATGTTGGTTTGTCCTCTCTTGTATTACCTTGTAAGCATGTATTAGAGCAAGAAGATGACCTTAATCTATCTCTCCATCATATTTCTCTTTATGGAGATGAGTTGGGGATTGGTGTTAATTCTTATCCTAATACATGTCTTTTCTATGAGCCTAATTTAGAATATAATTTACCTTCTTTCCCCTTTAGGGATCCTACAATGTGCTTTATTGGTAGGGATGATAATCTTCCTATTTGGGATGAACATTTTGATTTGGATGTTGATTACTCTCTTCCTCATGACACCATTGTGGATGATCCTTTGGATAACGAAATTGATTTATCCCCTCCTCACAAAGAAGCTTTGATACAAGAGGGTGATTTATTAATGGATGACATATTCATACATGATGATAACTCTTTTTCTCAAATACATGTAGACATTTTAGTGAAAGAAGATGATATTATATATGCTTTACCTCCATTTGGGATTCCTTCTAGTGATGAGGCATTAGTGAAGAATGATATGAATTCCCTTATTACTTTCTCTTTTAGTGATGATCTTATGGAGAATCAAGATCTGACCTCATCTTGTCTTAGGATGTCTTCTTTTCTTCCTTCTTGTGAATCTATTTGTAGTGTTGAGACAACTAATATGGTTTTTTCAAAATCCTTGTTGACTGTCAAAGGTTTGTTAATATGATTTAGAACAATAGAGAGGGTGGGGGGGGGGGGGGGGGGGGGGTGAATCAGTTGTTCTCAAGTCTAGATGTATAAAACAAACTTTAAAACTATTCAACAAATCAGATCCAACAACCAATAGCTACTCGGTCATTACTGATTGCATAACAGAAACATATAACAATGCAGTCCACTATCCATTAGTATCTAACTTGTAAAAGATAGAAATGTTTAAACCAAAATATTCAAACAAGTAATAACACTAGGATTTATAGTGGAAACCCAATTTGGGAAAAACCACTTTGTAACATGTTACTATTATTTTCACTCTTCTGAAGTGAGCTCTGTGAAAATCCAACCCTATCAAAGGTTACAAACACACTGTCAGGTGTGACTCAGTTAAAGGATTTCAACCACTTTGTTAAAAGTGCACCTTGTTATAGGAATTACATACATCCCATTAGAATGCAACCTTGTTCAAAGGATTTATAAAAATGACTGTTAGGTCAACCTCTGTTGAAAGGATTTTGACTGATACAATGGTTAGAAAGTAATAGTGTATTGATCTGAGAAACATACAACTCACTTTGCAAATATCTGATCCAATTTTGTACACATATACTGCCTTACTGACTGTGAACCTTTTCCATCTCCATCACTGATCTTCTCAAAAATATCTTCAAACAATCACACCACTTCTCCTTCATCCTTTTCTGCTTAGATAGTCAATACCATCAACAATACTTCCAGCATCCACTCTATTTTGACCTCATGCTTAGGTTTCCTTAATACTTCCTCAATTAGGTCAATACATCTTTTTCTACTTAATCTCCTTTGTAGATCTTAAGGTTAGGTCAGATTCATCGAATCCTGCCAACTTTATGTTCTTCATCTGTCCTTCTAGAAATATCTCTAATCTCTTAATAGATTTATAATAAAACATTTTACAGTGCATTAAATGCTTTCATACAATCAATAAATAAAGTCAACACATTTTACATAATCCAAAAATTCAACTATGTTGGCTAGAAATCTGAATTCTTCCCCAAATGTAAAATACTAACGCTTGGTCAATACAATGTTCAACTCCTCGGGGTTCATTAGAAAGATCGGTCACCACAAAAATTGTTTCCTCGGCAATTAACTAATGTTCGGTCAACACTGATTTTACTCGGCATATACTAGCTCAGTTGACACTAACATCACTCAGCTTAAACTAGATTTCTTCACTTTTTCTTGATTAAGCCTACCAGTTTACTCTTCATTCATACTTAGATAAACAATACATTGACTTATCATTGTGCCACATAGTCAAGTACTCATTGAAGTATCAAGATAACTCAACCTTTCCTTAGGTGCTATTGTTACCAACCTTGCCTATCCGCTTCTCAACAATCAAATAGATATAGTACTATCTTAGATAGCAACAGTCTTACCAGTTAAGGTTTGACATCAATGACAATACAACAATTGCTTCATTTGCAGTTTCCAACAATCTCCCTCTTTGGCATTGATGGCAACACCATATGAATAACACATGAATTACCAACCAATACAAAACTAATTCGTCCATCAAAAAAATTTATAATATCCTTAGCTTCATTATGATACAGAATCCATTAGCCATGCTTGTTTGACCGTCCACTGAAATATCTCCCTCTTACTTGATCTTCCATGAAATCTCACCATGTGTATTCATATGTGATCATCTCCCTCTTTGACAAAAAATGCCAAAGCAGCAACTAAAACATACATCCTATAGATGTAGATATCATTGTTCAGTTCAGTAACAATATTTCTCCCTTTGTTATCTTTTCTTATGATTGATTCTTAGCTTTTCTATACTTTTCACAACTCTAGGCTTCTCCTAAAGTGTTACTTGTCTCTACATCGATCTGTTAGATAATCTATGCAACACATTTGATGCAGTACTCCTAGCTTGACTAGGCAGCCTCAGTTAGGGGAAGAACCCCTAATTAACCTCTCAGATATTCATGAGCTTCTTTAGGTAAAGATTTAATGAATATGTTTGCTATTTGTTCTTTTGTATTCACATATTCCATTCAGACCTCTTTATCTTGTACCAGTTTCCTCAAGTAATGATACTTGATTGTGATGTGTTTGGTTTTAGTGTGCATCAATGGATTCTTAGAGATGTTGATAGCACTTGTGTTGTCATAGAATATGACAACTGGTTTAGTGATTTCTTCTTTCATGCCTACCAACAATTTCTTTATCCATACCAAGTTTGAACACTTCACTGGTGTAGCCACATACTCGACTTCAGCAGTAGATTGGGAAATGCAATTTTGTTTCTTGCTTGTCTAGGAGACTAATCTCTGTCCAAGAAAGAAAGATCCGCCACTAGTACTCTTTTTGTCATCCACATTTCTTGCCCAATCAGCATCAGTAGACACTCCCAGTTCAAACTTGTCATGCTTCTTGTAGTACAATCCATAGTCAACAGTTCCTTTCAAATATCTCATTATTATTTTGACAACCATCATGTGATTTTCCTTAGGATTGGAAAACAATCTTGCCACAATCCCAATAGCTAAAGCAATATCTGTTCTATTGTATACAACATATTGCAGCTTTCCAATCATGGATCTATACAACATCTGGTTTACTTCTACAGCATCATCATTTTTAGACAACTTTTGTCCAGTAGAAATGGGAGTACTTACTGGCCTTGAATCTTCCATACCAAAGGTTTTCAGTATCTCATGAACATATTTAGACTAGGAGATGAAAATTCCTTTCTCCATCTGATATACTTGTAAACCAACAAAAAATTTGATCTCCCCAAACATACTCATTTCAAATTCAATTTTCATTTGATTTGAAAATTTATTACACAAGGCATCTTGTCCACCAAATATAATATCATCTACAAAAATCTTAGCCAACAAGATTCCTTTACCTTCTTCATCTTTCATGTATAGATTGCTTGTGTCATTTGTTATTGAGAATCCAATCTGTATCAGGTAGTTGTACAGTCTCTCATACCATGCTCTTGGAGCTTGCATTAGTCCATACAGTAATTGATTCAATTTTCAAACCATGTGTCTATTGTTTGGATCAACAAATCCTTCTGGTTGTTCAATGTACACTTCTTCTTCTAATATACCATTTAAAAATTCAAACTTAACATCCATTTGGTATACCTTTAAATCTTTGTAGGAAACATATGCAACTAAGGTTCTTACTCCTTCCAATCTAGCTATAGGGGAAAATGTCTCCCCATAATCTATTCCTTCTTCCTGTGCATAGACTTTTCATACAAGCCTAGCCTTGTTTCTTTTGATTCGACCATGCTCATTCAACTTATTCCAAAACACCCACTTTGTTCCAATGACATTTTTAAATTTTGGTCTTGGCACCAGAGTCCAGGTATCATTCTTCTCTATTCATTCTATCTCCTCATTCATTTCTTGTATCCAGTCTTCATTTTATAATGCATCCCTTATTGTCTTAGGCACAAATTCACATAGTAAGCATGTCAGATCTCTTATCTTGCTTCTAGTCAGAACTCGAGTATCTTTATCTCCAATTATCTTCTCAGACTTGTGATGTCTCCTTACATATTGTGCCAAAATAGGTTCTACTCTCCTTTCATCTTTCTCTTCAGGTTCACCAACAAGATTGTCAAATTCATCTTTTGAATGCTCAGCAACCTCTTCCTAATACTCGGTAGCTTGCTCCTGTCAATTGGTACATTCTTCTTCTCTCTTGGCATTATTTTCCTGATGCTCGACATTGATTACCTAATACTCTACATCAGGTGCAAGTTTTTCACTCGCCTCTCCTTCCTCTATATACACAAAAGATCTATAATATTCTAGTTCTCTTTTGTTGTCAACTTCATTTTTCTCTGCATACTCATCAACTTTGACATTCACACTTTCCACAATTTTCTTAGTGTTAGAGTTCAAACACTTATAAGCTTTACTTTTTGTGGAATAGCCTAGGAATATGCCCTCATCACTTTTAGCATCAAATTTCCCATTCCTATTGTCCTTTAGTATATAGCATTTTCTTCCAAAATTTTTAAAATACTTTACATTAGGTGTATACCCATGCCATAACGCATAAGGTGTCAGATTTGTACCTTTTTTGATATGTACTTGGTTAAGAGTATAAAAAATTGTTCTTACAACTTCTTTCCAGTACTTTTGTGCAACATTCTTTTCAATCATTAATGTCCTTGCACAATCCATGATAGATCTATTCCTTCTCTCTGCTATACCATTTTGTGGAGGAGTTCTTGGTGCAGACATCTATCTTTTGATCCCTCTATTATTGCAAAATAGATTAAATTCATTCGATATAAATTCTCCACCTCGGTTAGATCTAAAACACTTCAAGTTCATACCTGTCTCTTTTTCAACCTTAGCCAAGTACCACTTAAAAAATTTAAAAGCATCATATTTTTCTCTTAAGAACATTACAGTCATCATTCTGGTATAATCATCAACAAATAGGATAAAATATCTAGCACCACAATAGCTTTGTACACCCATAGGTCCACAAAGGTCACTATGAACCAAATCTAAAAAATTCTCAGAAGTAAAAGTCTTGCTCTTAAAACTAGACTTAGTCATCTTACCCAACTAACATTCTTTGCGCATTACATTCTCAGGTTTCTTCAATCTAGGCAGACCTCTCACTTTCTTCTTTTTACTAATTTCTACCAGATTATCAAAATTAACATGACATAGCCGTTTATGCCATAACCAATTATCATCAAGTTATGGAATCATACATGTTTCTTCAGATAGGTCTAGATAGAACAAATTACCTCTTATCTATTCTCCACTTCCAATTAGTTCACTAGTGGCATTAAATATTTTGGCCTTCCTATGATGAAATTCCACTCGATAGCCAGTGCTATTAATTTTTGCAACACTCAATAGATTATAGTTAAGACCCTCAACCCAATAAGCATTCTCACAAGTGATCTTATCAGTCAGCTTAATCAATCTTTTTCCTCTAACAGGACATGATGCATCATTACCAAATTTTACACTTCTACCTTTATAATGATCTAAGGTATCAAACTTACTCTTGTCACCAGTCATGTGATGTGAACAACCACTATCAATAATCCATTTATCATTTTTGTTCACATAAGATATCAATGCTATTTTCTCATCCTCATTAGACTCATCTTTCATTACAACATAGACAACTTCAATTTCAAAATCATCACTATCAGTGTCAGTCTCTCCTTCGAAAATGTAGTAGGATTTCTTACCTTTTCCTTTGTAGTCCTTGTACCTTTGGTAACCTCTATCTTCTCTTTTGTATTTATGCTTGTTGTCTCTTCATCCTTATCATCCCTATCAGGACATCTAGTAGCTATATGACCAACTTTGTTACATGAAAAACATATAATAGGGAGATTACCTTTGTAATTTCCTTTTCCTCTTTTTAGTCTTTTAGTAATAAGCGCTTCTAGATCCTCAAGTTCTTCATCAGATGTGTCACTTTCACTTTCACTCTCACTGATGCATCTTTCTTTTTCCTTATGTCTTACTCAAAACCATTTGTGACTTAAAAGCATATTCAACATTAGCAACAATGAAGCTATCATAGTTAGAAAGTTCAAAAGTAGTAAGCTTACCAACTAAACTTTCCAAAGTAAGATCATTGTTAGGGTTACACCTAGATTCGTGAATTGCTAAAATTTTGATGGCATAAATAGGATGCAGAGTTCTCAATAATTTTCCAATTATAGTTTCATCATCAATAGTTCCATTTTCTCCTCTAATAGCATTTACAACTTCTTTTATTCTACCACAATATTGTGCAATATTCTCACCTTCTTGCATTCTCATTTCATCAAATTTACCTCTTAGGCTCTCAACTTTTGCTCTTAGTACATTAATGTCACCACCATAGATGTTTGGAAGAGTGTCCCACATTTTCTTTGCATTAGTGCAGTCTTTGATGTCTTTGAATTCTGGATAACTTAGGGTAGATGCAATCTCCAACATTGTTTGGCTCTCATTTCCTCGACAGTCAGAGGTACAAAAGGTGTGACATAGTCATGCTCAACATAATACTTTTCATAATCACCAATACCGGCCAGATGGAGCTTCATCAAACTTTTCCATGTAGGGAAGTTCTCCTTATTTAGATTTGGTACCTCCTTCTTATACATCTTGATCATTTGCTCCAAGTACCTTTAAACTTGTTCTTTGTAAGCACCAATAGCTCTGATACCAATTGTTAATATGATTTAGAACAATAGAGAGGTGGGGTGAATCAATTGTTCTCAGGTCCAGATGTATAAAAAAAACTTTAAAACTCTTCAACAAATTAGATCCAACAACCAACAGCTACTCAGTCATTACTGATTACATAATAGAAACATATAACAGTGCAGTCCAGGGAAAACTTTAAGAAACCCCCTCCATAGAAAAAGTGTAAAATCCTAGCAAATCCTACATTATTTTGGGTAAAAAATAATAATATTGTTGGTGAATTTTTTTAGTTTGAAAGGAAAAAATATTATTTGTAATGGCAATTATTTTTCAATTATATGAAAATTCTATAAAATATTGGTGAATCTTTCATTATTGAAGAAAATCACGATGACGGGAACCTATACCTAGAGATCAATGGTAGGAATTCTTTTTCAGCCAAGGTTTTAAATGACACAAAGATTCCCTCAAAAATCTCCGGAATAGAGAAATGTGTCAAATCTATGTACTTAACCCATACTCTAACTTAAATTTTGATTGCATATTGGCGAATATGACCATCGATTAAGACAAGCTTAGGAAAATGTAGGCGAAAATATTCAATTTATTGTGAGGAAAAATTAATTTGATTGGAAAAGTCATCGCTAAAATAAAAATAATTCCATGTCACTATTGGCGATTTGCCTATGCATGGGATGCAATTTTTATAAAGCACAGGTGACATGGCCACCCCGAAAGTCTAATTTTTTTCTCCAAATTTTGGGTCCCAGATGAGTGAAATTCACCAATTGGTGAATATTTGCCACTAAAGTTATCCCTGGTGAAGTCCACTATCCATTAGTATCTAACTTGTAAAACATAGAAATGTTCAAACCAAAACATTCAAACAAGTAATAACACTAGGATTTATAGTGGAAACCCAATTTGGGAAAAACCACTTCGTAACATGTTACTATTATTTTCACTCTTCTGAAGTGAGCTCTATGTCAAAGGTTACAAACACACTATCAGGTGTGACCCAGTTAAAGGATTTCAACCACTCTGTTAAAATTGAGCCTTGTTATAGGACTTACATACATCCCATTAGAATGCAACCTTGTACAAAGGATTTATAAAAATGACTGTTAGGTCAACCTCTGTTAAAAGGATTTTGACTGATATAATGGTTAGAAAGTAACAATAGTATTGATCTAAGAAACATACAACTCACTTTGAAAATATCAGATCCAATTCCATATACATATGTTGGCTTACTGACTGTGAACCTTTTCCATCTCCATCACTGATCTACTCAAAAATATCTTCAAGAAATCACACCACTTCTCCTTCAACCTTTTCTGCTTAGACAGTCAATAACATCAACAATACTTCCAGCATCCACTGTGTTTCAACCTCATGCTTAGGTTACCTTAATACTTCCTCAATTAGGCCAATACATCTTTTGCAGATTCATCTCCTTCGTAGATCTTAGGGTTAGGTTAGATTCATCGAATCCTTCCAACTTTATGTTCTTTGTTTGTCCTTCTAGAAATATCTCTAATCTCTTAATAGATTTACAATAAAACATTTTATAGTGCATTAAATGCTTCCATACAATCAATAAATAAAGTCAACATGTTTTACATAATCCAAGAATTCAACTATGTCGGCCGAAAATCTGAATTCTTCCCCAAATGTAAAATACTGATGCTTGGTCAATACTGTGTTCAACTCCTCTGTCTTCATTAGAAAGCTCAGTCACCACAAAAATGATTTCTTCAACAATTAATTGATGTTTGTTAAACACTAATTTTACTTGGCATATACTAGCTTGGTCGACACTAACATCACTCGGCTTAAACTAGATTTCTTCACTTTTTCTTGGTTAAGCCTAGCAGTTTAGTCTTCATTCATACTTAGATAAACAATCCATTGACTTATCGATGTGCCATATAATCAAGTACTCATTGAAGTATCAAGATAACTCAACCTTTCCTTAGGTGGTATTGTTACCAACCTTGCCTATCCCCTTCTCAACAATCAAATAGATATAGTACTTTCTTAGATAGCAACAGTCTTACCAGTTAAGGTTTGACATCAATGACAATACAAAAATTGCTTCAATTGCAGTTTCCAACAAGGTTGTCCTTGCATTACTATCAAAGGTAAACCTATGGAGTCTTTAGAGTCTTTCAATGACCAAGATTCGATAGCTCACACATATCGTACAAGGAATAACCCTCAACCTAATCTGATGGTTTCTACTTCTTTTTCACCTTCTCAACCCATTATTCCTCCTCCACCCCATCTTCCTATCAAGGAGTATGATTTGATAAACCAATTGCAAAATACCCTTGCCAGGATTTCTTTATGGGAACTTCTTCAAACTTCACCTACCTACTATGAAGCTTTTAAAAAGGCTCTAGAAACTCTTCCCACTCCACGTCCTAATCAAGAGAAGATCAATAACTTCTTACAATGCATGCATACTACCCTGGGTCCTCTTGCCATTGTATTTACTCAAAAATATTTACCTTCTAAAGAAGTTCGGAATCAATATGATTCTCTTATGGTTGTTGTTTCTATTAATAAAAGTATCATTCGTAGGACCTTGATTGATAATGGATCTAGGCTTAATGTTTGTAGCATGGACATGCTCAAAGAAATTAAAGTTGATCTTTCAACTACTCAAGCTAACAATGTTCCTATACGTGGCTTTGATAACATTGCTAAGAACACTTTAGGCATCATTACCTTACCTATCAAAGTAGGTCTAGTCATCCTGAATACACCTATTCATATTATGCCAGGACCTCTCAATTATAACCTTCTTTTAGGTAGACCTTGGTTGCATGAGATGCATGCTATTCCTTCCAACCTTCACCGTAAAGTCAAGTTTATACATAACAACAATAAGATGTATACACTTCATGTAGATGATGCACTGAATCCTTGTTTTAATATTCAATCCCACACTACTCCTATTCCTAATAGTAATCCCTTTTCCTCTAATGCTCTTCCTGGAGATGATTGGGGAACCTTGTATTTTACTCCTACCTTTATTGGAGAGTATAAAGTTTCTGATCTTGATTTTATGAAGCAACAAAGAGAATTTGAACAATGAGTTTTTACTTCTAAAACCCTTCATAACAACTTTGTCACTACTTCTACCCATAATGAATCTATCAAACCTACTAATGATGACATAGTGACTACTCAAGTTCCATTGACTCCTTCTGATATGGCTTCTTGTTATGGTCCTCGTTATCATTTCCTTGTTAAACAAGGATTTAATGGTCAAGGATGTGGTAAGGATAAATAGGGAATTCAAATGCCCTTACACACTTGGGGGCATGAGCATTCTTATGGATTTGGATTTAATCCTCAACAACTAATTAATGTTAACAACATCTCAAATAACACATTAAACCATGATGAAACTATGAAGGAATTTGACCAAGAAGTTCTTTTTCCTAAACTCCTTCATGCTAAGATGATTACTAGACCTAAACACAAAAAGAAACATAGTCCACACTTGAAGATTCTTCCTTTTTTTTTATATCATAGATTTCATGATCACTCTACTAATGAATGTCAAGCTTTACATTATAAGAATATGCAGCTCATTGATAGTAAGTTAATTTATATATCATGTGGCAATGAGTTGTATTTCAATCCTATTTTCTCTAAATAACATTTATGTTCCTATTATGGAGCTCCACATTATGTAAACAATGTTAGCCTAATACTTGGGTCTCGTTGTCTTGTATAGTATTGTGAGTGATATAATAGGTCCCCTTTCATCATTTTTCCTACACTTGGGGGGCAAGGATTCCATCTCCTTCTATTCTGTCTTTTCGGGATCCATTGTTCCCTTGGTTAAGTAGTATCTATCTATTATGTGATATCCAATCATACATGAAAATTTTGGTTTTCATTAAGGATCTTTTTCCTTGATCACAACCTCTTTTGTTGTTTGACATTGGGTTTCCATGGTTGATAAATCTCTCACCTTGGAAGTTGAATAGTGTGCTATCCCTCACAAGGGTTACTTTTTCCCTTCTTGCATGATATCTCTTTGTATTCGTCCCTTCCATGGCCTCATAGGAGTTGTAACCTTCTTGGCTTGGACTGGGTGTTGTCTATGGATATTGTCTTGATGTTGAAGAAGGCTTTATCCTTGTTCTTTTCTTTCCTTAACATGTCAAATAGTATGTTTTTTCCATCTTAAGGAGGGGGCAATATATATGGGCTCCCTCATTTTATATTATGCATTTTTGTTCTAACCTTTTCTTTTCCAGCATGCTAAATCTCGTAAGGTAACGCATATAAGTTTCTAAATCCTAAAGAAAAACACATTTTTCAATTCTCAATATGCTAAATCTTGGAAGCTAAGGCACATAAGTTGCTAAATCCTAAAGAGACACGCATTTATAATATTCTAAATCTTCCAAAGGTAATGCACATAAGTTGCTAAATCCTGAGGAGACATGCATTTCATATTCATAGTGATACAAGAAGGTGGATCTATGGGTACTCCAAAAGCTGTTAGAAGATGCACTATATTTTGAAAGTATAGTTTATGGGTGAACTATCAGGTTTGGCCACCTATTTGGCTCTCCCTCTAGGGTGATTCACGGTAAGGTGGGCATCTTATTGGGAGAGGTAATCACTTTCTCCTTTCTCCCTTTTTTCTTTCACGCTAGTAGGACTGGATCATGAAGCTATGTTATTTATAGTGTTTCTCTTTTCTTTCTTATGTAATTATTTATCCTCTTATGATAGCTTTCCAAACATGATATTAGTATAGGAAATATTTCTTAGCAAGGTTTCCTCTACTAGTTGATTTGGGTTTGTACTAACCCCTGTTCTTTTGGTTTTCTCTTTTCGCACCCTCATGCGTGTATGTTGAGTTAGAATCCTTAGCCTAGGGGCTTGTGTCCTTAGCTAAGTGTTATTTTATCTCATCATGAATCCACTTGGATCTCTTCTTTCTTCTCCAAAACCAAGAGTTTGCATTGAGTACAGAATCTTGCTAAAGTGGAGGCTTAATGTATCGTCTTAAAATGGAAGCTCTTCCATGTGAAGATCATTTAGCCCTCCAAGTAAGTGGTTTGGGGTCATGTCAAGTGCCTCAATTGGGTCTTTGCATGGATCTGGATGTTTCCCCCCTATTATGCTTCTCTCTCCATGTTTCCAGCCTCTTTTTGATAAACTTTCTCTGAGAATTTGAAGACATTGACTTTCTAGGTCAAGGACAACCTGAAGGTTCAAGGATGACATAGTCCCTGACCTAAGTTAAGGAGGACCTCAACCCTTACCTAGGGTAGAGACTACCTCATGCCTGACCCCATGTTCAAATTTATGTTTATGGAAATTTCAACATGTCGGGTTTCAGAAAGTTGTATTTTCCCAATTTTGGGTTGGCTGTTTTGGATTTTGGAATGGTAAACCCTTAAATTGAATTTAATCTAGGTCCATCTCAAGGGGTTAAGATTAATTTGGATTTAATTATCCAATGTCATCCTCTCTAGAAGTTTGTGCCATAGATCACTATAAAAGGAAGTCTTCCTCTCTCATTTTCTCCATCTCATTCCATCGTGCATCAAGCACTCTGAAGGATACATTGGTGATCAAGTAAGAAATTTCATCAAGCAAGATCAAGAAATCATCCATTCAAGAATTCATGTTCTCCATTGAAGATCAAGGATTCAAGCATTCAAGATTCATCATTCAAAACCCTAGATCTAGCCATCATGGTGGTGTGATCTTCCTCCAAGATCCTTTTTTCATCTTCAAGATCCATTCATTTTTCCCTCAAGGTGGATTCCAAGTATACCATCATGGAGGTTTAGATTTACTTTTGTTAATGTTATGTTGAAGCTTTCATATCAACATACTTGTTTACATTTGAAATACAATTGCATATCTATTGAATATCATAGCTTCATTATTAGATCTACTTCTACTACTTGCTAGCATTCTCTATTTCAATTCCATTATTAAGGTTGATTCCAAACCAAGGTTTGACTAAGGAAAACCCCTCATCTAAACAAAAAAACCATTTTTCTTAAAGGTACAGGTATTGGACATCAAATATAAGTGTAGATCTGGATACCCTTTTCATTGAACTTTCAGGATTTGTGAACAAAATTTTTGTCGGAGTTGTTTTGGGTCAAGGATGACCTTCAATGGGGGATAGGATTGTGCCTTGGGGTAAGACTTTGCCCTGATATTTGGGTCAAAGATGACCTCCCTTAGAATTGAAAAAGATTTATTGGTTTTGTAGATCTCGCAGTTTCGGTTCAGGATCACGGAAATCAATAGTTTCTGAGACTGTTTGACAAGGTTTTCAGCTGATTTTTTTCGAGGTAAGTACCTTTATTTCTTCATTTCAACATTAGTCCTCTATATTTACTTTCCATATCATTAAAATTCCATGTATGTGTAAAATATTGGTTTTGGGGTCTCTTTTATGTGCAAACCATTGTTGTAGGACCCCATCCACATTATATCTTACACTTCTTAATTATGTTTTTGTCATCTTTAGTTTTATTTGCACTTAACACTTCAAGGAACACTTTACACACTTCTATGTCATTTAACATTAAAATGGAAGACTTCACAAAATTATTGACTTCTATATTTTAAATCAAATAAATGTGAAGGATCTCTAATTTGAAGTATAATTACTATTTTGAAGGGATTAAATATTAAACACTCAAACATGCTAGAAGTCTCTTTACTGCTAAATTATGGTTTATTTTTAAATTTTCTAATGGTTTTTTTCCTTAGAGCTACATTTGGTTTTTCAATTTGTAGGAAAAGGAGAGATAGAAACTGATTTCTTGTACGGATATTATAATTTCAAAAGGGAAAAATTTTATAAGATGGATGCACAGTGCTATTGGATCTATTGTAGTTAAAGAATATTTTTAAAACTTACAACAAGATTATAAATAAAAATTCATGGTAAAACTATCAAAATTTATAGAGCACAAGAATAATTTATCTTTTAAAAAGAAAATTACCCTAGCTATTTCATTTTGAGTTCCAAAAAATGTTGTGGAAACATGTACACATAGTTCATTTTCTAGAAATGGGTTTCTAGATATATCTATTTTTAATTTAGAGGGATTTGATGATGTTGATCCCTCTTCCTCTCCTCTCTATTCTGTGATATCTCTACTATGATTCTCTTTTCCATAATTTATTTCATTTTGGAGTGGCTTTGGGGAGTTTCCTTCTCAGGGATGATTGGTTTTTTGTTTGGTTGGTGGGTGGTGATAAAGCGTTCTGAATTTCTTAAGATAATGGACTTTAACATTTTTGGCACCTCTTCTAGATCCCTTCTCCTCAAGGGTCCTCTCACTCTTGTGTTGGATTCTTTGGGTGGTGTTGACTAGAGGTTTATTTTCCAGTTGTGGGGGGGAGTGGTTGGCTATATGATCTTTGAGAGAGGGTTCTTTGATGTGTATATGGATTTCAACTCCTACTACATTTGATTGGTACCTCCTAGTCTTCATTTTCTCCTACTACCTGATTGTTTTCCTTTTCCATTCAAGATGGTTTGTAGAGGTATTTTCTCATTGGGAAGGCATCTATATGTGGGGCTTTGGTTTTCTAGAGGTGGAGGTTGGAGGTTTGATGAAGCTGAATTTCTTAAGCAGGGGCTTTGACAATTTTAGTCCATCTTCTTTATTTCTTCTCTTTTGTGATCTTCCTCTGCTAGTGGTATCTTCTTCTAGTGATGGTGTTTGGTGTAGTTTTTAGTATGTTCCTTATCTATGGGTAATGGACCCCTTTTGGTTGAAGTGAAGAGGTTGGCTAGCTCTGATTTTCTAAATTTTGTGTTCTTTGATTTCATTATGTTGTATATTTATTTCTTTCTCCTTTGGTGTCCATTCCTATTGGAGGTGATCCCCCTTTTCTATTTTGGGGAATTTTCTCTTGGTGGAAAGGGAATTTTATGTTTATAGAGGTTGGTAAGTTGGTTGGTGATAATTTTCTTAAGAAAGGGGGCTTTGATGACTTTAGTCTTTTTTATTTCCCTTTTTTCTTCATGTTTCTTCTTACACTGGAGGTGGTTTCTCTAGTTGGTAGGGTCTGGCACTCTAGTGTGGGTGGTGATCTTTTGTCAATTTTTTGGCTTCTTATAGTTGAGATGGGGAAGTTGGTGATTTTTTATTTTTTTAAGATAGGTTTCTTTAATAATCTCAGTGTGTTTTTTCTTATCTACCTCCTATGGGGCCCTTTCCTTCTTAAGATTTTTTCTCCTAGTACTGGTGACTGGCATTTGGGTGGCTTCTTTTCATGGGATGTTGTTTTCCCCTTTTTTGAAGAGAGGAAGTTCAAGGGTGTTGATTTTCTTTTAGAAGGGAACTTTGATGATTTCAATCCTTCTCAGTTCCTCCTTCTCTTTGGATTCTTTTTTCCTATGCGGATAAAGTTTATGCTTCTCAATTTTTTTTTGAATTCTCCTATGGAGGTGGAGCCATCTTATCTAATCTCAAGATTGGTTGTGGGAGACAATTCAAAACCAATGGTGGTTTGGGGAGCCTTTCAAAACCCCAAAATTTTAGTTGGCCTTTTGATTGTCATTCTCTTTAGGATTTCTAGAATTATAGGTTTGGGAGCCATGAAAAAACCCAAGGTTATGGTTCAAAGTGTCCCTCAAATCTCCAAGGTATCTCTTCTTAGTAGGTTATCTCTTTGATGTGAGGCAAGTAGACCTTGTGGTCTATTTTTGGGGGAAATTGATGCAAAAATGAATTTCATTTATGTGCTAGTGACCATCTACTAGTTATGGGATGTTGGTTACCAATGTGTTATCATTTACAGTGATTCTTTTTGGTGGGGTTCAAGATCCCTCTCAAAATATTCTTGTAAAGGGTTTCAGGGTCCCTTAAAAACTTATTTTTCATCTAATAATTTTTTTTGCTTCAATTTTGTGTCACTTAAATATGTTGGAAACAAATGAATAAACAAGTCAAAGCCAGAAATAATCTCCAATAAACTAATGAATTGTGGAAAATTAATGCATGTAATTTTAATGTGCTTCCTATCTCTCAAGAAAATAAAATAATAAATATTATCTCAAGAATACTACTTTATCATTATCTCTTAGGATGCAGTCAAGGATGGAGGATCCAAGAATGGACATTCCTAACCTTGTAGCCAACATCAACACAATAGAAATAGAAAGAAACCACAAGATAGAAATAGAATTCAACTGTCATTCATCAATTTCTGAGAATTACATGTAACATGCCAAGATGTAAGGTCTTCTCAATTACGACCAATTACATCAAAAAATATAACATAGATCTTGCACTATCCAAAAATTAGCTAGCTAACCCAAATCTGCACAACCATGGGAGATGGTAGAAACACCAAGGCATATCCAAACTTGTGCTCACAAGACACCAAGAAATATCCTTGTCTCCCAAGACCAAACAATTTAGCTGGTAGCTCTGGTATTACAATCAGATCTTTCAAATTGACTTGTATATTATCACCATCCTCTCCTCACTACTTTCCTAAACAACTATCCACACCCTCCTTATATACTACTCAGTGAAAATTTAGCTTTATAACAAGAATTCACTAGTAATTTTTAGCTTGTTTTTCAATGAGGTTTAGTCAATTATTAGACACCAATTGGTCAGCCAATCAACCATAATGATCATTGATGTTTTTTGGTCAATAATATGACACATCAAACCTCTTTCGACATTGCGATGTCAACAGTGGTTGAATTATCGACGGCAACGCAGTCAAAATAATTGCTTCAACCTTGAAGAATTGTCGAAATAAACATCAAATGTATAGCACTCTCATCGATATGTCTATTCTTTGTTGGTTGAAAAAGTGACAAAAAATTTAATTTATTTTTTAAAAAATATATATTATCAAATTAAACACAACAATATTATGTTGCTATTATTTACTGTTTACAAACAGTCACACATTTTTTGTCTTATTTCACACAAACATGTTCTTTCTCAACGTCATTAACCTTTCAATAAAAATTTCCACTTCTAAAGACAGAAAGAATAAGCCTCACAATATTTCAATGAAATTCATAGGAGATGACTAAGCAATCTACAACTATGCCAAAAATTATACTTAAAGATTATATCTAAAACAAATCTCCCAATTTATTAGCCAATTGGCTATTTTCCTTCTTGTTTATGGGGGGTTGATTTGTCAAGCGATGAGAAAGAGGGTGATACTTTGAGGATTGAATGGGTTGTGGGAGAGTTTGGGAAAGGCTTTCTCAGACTGCCACTATCCACCACCCTCCATTTCCACATTAGCATTCCCATTTCTTGGGGATACTTCTCACCACGTATGAAAAGGTAGAGCTCCTTGTCCATTTCCAGCTGTACATCTTCTTTCCTCAATCCTACATGCAATAAATATTTAGTTCCACCAAAATTACTTTGAAATTATAACCCTTTAAGGATAGGAACACAAAAATAATAGCAAATATAAACACAAGAAATACTAGATTTATGTGGAACAACTTATAAACGAAAAAACCATGGAAAATATTGCTCTCAAATATATGTACATCGATTAAGGTGAGTTACAAGAAATAATAACTACCAAAGGGAATATGAAGAATGATAAGAGAGAATAGATCCACCACTAATGTCCAACCCACTCATTTTTTTTCAATACTATAGAAACTAAGATAAAGATAAATCACTTTCTTGACATAGGGCTTTTCATATATCCAAAGATCACAACGACACCAAAGGCTTAATAGCATAGTTTGATATGATATGATTTGAACTAGATTGAGAAATTAAGTCACAACAATATTGAGTCTAAAGACAAAATAATTCTCACCCTTGATACCATGTGCAAAAAATCCATAATGGATTAGTTTAAACTACTCGAGTGCACAATGTCCTTTCAATAACCAATAATTGAGTTGTATACCCAGTCAATATGCACAAAATTGTTAAGAGGACATATTTGTGAGGTTTTATAGATGTGGGTTACTAAATCATCATCATCTCTACATTGGTACTCAATCTAGGAACCCTCATATGTATATAGCCACCCTACCAAATCTGCACATCCAGAAAATCTCCACAAAAATCCCTTTTGGCCTCCACTGCATATACGTCTTCTCAGAATCTAAAAACTCTAGCCCATCATTGATTCTCATCAATGTACCAATCTGGATAGTAAGTCTAATTTAATTTGTCTGTGGACTAAGACCTTAAATTATTGAGCTTCTCTTTGTTTCGAGAAGAGTATAACATTCTCTACTTAACAGGGCCAACCGCGTGAAGGCGGATGCTCATCTGGCCCCTCCTAGGAGCCTCTTATGACCCTTTATGACATTTTAAGACCTCTAAGATATATTATTAGGGATCGTAAATGGTCGTAAAGGGTCATAAGGGGTCTGAGGATACAATAGCTGAGAAACATAATTGTATGCATCATGGTCACAATTTTTTGGAGACAACGTAATTGAGTTGTATACCTAAGTGACATAGAGCAACTTCTGCACCTCTAATTCCAAGTTGACACTGCGAGATCCAAAGGCCATAGATAAGGAATAAATTTAGAGAGCCGAGGAGGGCCATAATGAAAAAAATAGTATAGGACAAACCTCAAGTTAAATGAGCTGGCAACTGTAAACATTTTAATAGATTTTCATTATTAAATAATGAAATTTGCATATACTAGTGTTCTAAGAACCCTCATTACATGATTTATTATTGTAAGCCCCCTTTGACTTATGCATCTAGAAAATCAAACTACAACCTATTTGGATTGAGACAAACCTTATAAAACAAAAAATGCTAAGAAGGATCGCTTGACAACATCTGTTGAATACATCTATTGGAGGACCTTGTCTTCATGAGCCATAGATGTATTCAATAGATGTTGGCAAGCGATCCTTCTTAATTGCTATTGTTTTATAAGGTTTTTTTCATTCCCAATAGGTTGTAGTTTCATTTTCTAGATGCGTAAGTTAGAGGGCACTTACAATAATAAATCATGTAATGAGGGGGATTAGAACACTAGTATATGCAAATTTCATTATTTAATAATAAAAATCTATTAAATTTTTTGCAGTTGCCAGCTCATTTAACTTGAGGTTCATCTTGTATTATTTTGGGCATTATGGCTCTCCTCCACTCTCTAAATTTATTGCTTATCTATGGTCTTTGGATTCCACGGTGTCAACTTGGAATCAAAGGTGCAGAAGTTTATCTCCATCACTTGGGTATACAACTCAATTACATTGTCTCCAAAAAATTGCGACCATGATGCCTACAATTATGTTTCTCAGCTATTTTGAAATCTACATTTATGTTTCTCAAATGTCATGTTTATGTGCACATTTATTATGTGTTTGGGAAGACATCTTTCAGGCCTGGGCATGGATCCTTTGACAATTAGCTTCATAATAATCTAGATGACAGATGAGCAATTATCTTCCCAAGAAAAACCTCATAAATGAACTATGTGTACCCCAATTAGTGCAATAGAACCCACTATAAACTTAACAAATAATGCTCATCTGACTCCTAAGGACATCTAGTTAGGTTAGACTTTCCATCTAGGCATATAGACCAAGTTGTAAGACCTAGTTCCAAGATTGGCATAACTATAAGCCCTTGGTCAACTATGGTCATAGGTGGTAAAAAGGCCTAGAAGCTTAGGATTTTGTTATTTTTATGTTTTTACTGCTTTAGATCCATGTTGGATCAATAGATTAGGTTTAAACCAAGTTTGGTCTCCTAGTATGCAAAAATGTTGTAAAAGTTGCTTAGCAACTTTTGCCAAAAGTTGTAACCAAAGCCCCCAATAGTCAAATGGTTTTAAATTTAGTTGTAACCGATGGGGGACACCTTCATAAGCCCTTTCAGGTGGGTGGAAGGTAAGATATGTAACTTTGGAAATTCAAATCAATAAAATATCATTTCTCTACAAATTCTGAGGAGAATTGAATTGTACAGATGGGTACAGATAGGAGGGCATGAGATTGTGAAAGAAAAAGTTGCCTTACTGAATCTAGTTTCATTTTCAACTGGTCTCATGTTCTAATCTTTCCTAGTTTGTAAGATATCTAGCTTTTAGGGAGACTGCCTAGATTGAAGGTTTAAAACTTGGGTTTCCAATAGGGCTTGGTTGTTTGGATCGATTCCACCATGGGAAATTGATGCCCCTTGGTGAAATTCAACATTTTTCAATGTATTTTCATATTCTACAGGATAGAAGTGTGGATTTGCAGGGGAGTGGATTTTCCTTTATGCCCTAGGTGTACATTTGTATGTGTGCACCAGTCTGTGACTTAGAACACTCACCATAACTCTCAGTTGGGGATTCATCAAGGCTTGAAAATAAGGATTCTAAGTTCTTTTACATATCCTCACATGCTCCCACAATTTTTTTAGGCATTGGCTTGGGAGAAAGAGCAACTACAGTGCAATTAGAGTCCTAATTAAGCCTAATAGCCCAGTCTAGTTTAGGTGTTTCAGTATCATTCATTGGACTTCACATCTTGGTGATTGGATATGCTTTGTAAAGCCCAAAAGGGTGTCATAATATCAAACCTAGTTCATTTTTCATATGGAAGTATTTTGACTTGTGATCAAAATTGCTTCTAGGAAAGGCTACAAGCCTAGTCTTTGGTTTGTGAAGCAACTAGTGTGCATGGGTTGCTTGTAAGTGAAAGAACCATTGGAACTAAAAAAATAAGACCGAAATAGGCTAGGAAATTGATTGTAGGCTACCCCCAATCTTGTGAGTCATTTCATGGGGTTTGGTTGTTTATTGGGTTAAGGAAATGTTATCACTAGGGATTGCACCCGTGATGGCTAAGTATAAAACCTAGCAATCCCATGAAACATGGGAATACTCTTAGGATGTGGGACTACTTCACTAAGAATAAACCTCTAGATTAAGGGTCAGCTTCCCCATTTGTATCACCTGGACTAAACTAAACTTCAAGGGAAAGGGAGAGAGAGATTGCATAAAAATGAAATAACTAAAATTTAAACTTAGGTGATTCACCAAACTGGATAGATCCACAAACTAAAAATAGACTCACAATGTAATCCAGCATATAACCTAAACACCACAACTCTTCTCAAATATGATTCTTCCCTTAGAAAATAATTAGGTGCTGGTTGTAAATGAGAAGGGAAAATGGATTCCACAAATCAAACACATATAAACGCACATAGATTGAAACCTTAGAAAAACTAGTGGTTGCAAACATCAAAAAGAAAAAAATATCAAGTAAAGGATCAAGCTTCAATCATAGTACATGACATCAAATTCATCAAATCAACTCACAAGGCTATAGAAAAGAAGGACAATTGCTATTAACTCAAATAAAAGGAGTCAAAATATCAGATTGCTTCTCCAAGAGCTACAACATTCACCTCATGAGAATGACGGAAAGAAGAACTAGCCTTCAATCACCAAAGGTGAGAGGAATATATAGAAAATCTATAGAATCGGCATTGAAGTCCACTACCTCACCAAGAACATGAAAAACTTGCCACTAGGACCATGATCATGCCACTCTAAAATTTAGATGCCCAATTCCTAAGAATCTAGGGGGATGGAGAAAGTGGGGTCTCTAAAAATAGGTAGTCAAAATGGAGACCATCGCACCACTAAGTCATGCATCATAAAGAAAAACTGACAATGGCTTATAAAATGCCACTTGTTAATATTTACAACAAGGTTTTGCAATGACTTTTACAATTAAAATATTCCCCTTTACTAAACCAAATGAAGTGGATCCTAAATATATTTTGAGATAATCTCAACTCAAAAAATGAGGAGAATATCCAAAATATTTACATTTTGACCAAATCCACATTATTTAAAGGACACCTAGTATGTAAAATAAAGCTATAAAAGCCTCAACCCAATATGAAAAAGGGAGGAACACATTAATAGCCTATTCAAAAATTAAAACTAAGTCCCCTTCAAATATCCTCAACATAGTAGACACAAGTTCATATGGCACATGGCCTTCAAAAATAAAAAATTTAAAAAAGAGGCCAATCATATTCTCAACCCTAAAAAGAAGGGGGGAAATTAAGATGGATCGGCAAGAAATCATTGTTGCAACATCGGCATTGGCAATGTGGAGTTGATCTTCGATAGGTGGTGAGTTGCCATTTCCATATATAGAAAGTGCACTAAACTTCAAATTCAGATGAGGAAACAACAAATTCAAACTGATAAAAAGATAGAGGTAGGCCCCCGTGATTAGTTTCATTTCATTCGGCATGCTTTGAAATCACTGTAAAAATCATGGCAATGATGAATTGGCACTGTCACATGTTGAAATTTTGTATATATTTATGCCTCTCAGCTCTAAATGTTGCATTTATATTTTGGCATTGTGAATTCAATTCTATGCTTATGAATTTCAATGGTCCCGAGTTAGGGCATTGACTATTGTTGTTATTTTGGATTTCCGATTAGGGCATCGTTATATATCTTGTTTCATTTCCTTATAGAATTGCAGCATGTATATGTTTCTCTATTTTATTTCAACCTTTGCAATTCCATATTAGCATGCCTCCTCATGAATGCATACTCAAATAAATGAGTATGCAGTCATGGCACTGAGCATGGGCAAGGGCATCATACAACTATACTTCATGCTACTGGCATCCCTTTTATTTCATTTCATGCTTGTTAAAATAATGGCAATACCCCGTGGATGCATACTTGAACAAATGAGTATGCATTCACGATGTATGCTAACCTTGCATCCCACAAGATACATGGCTAGGTGTTGTGAAGATGTATTGCCATATGCTTTCTCATTTCTTGAGGCTCAGGCTTAGTCATGACCACTGTGCCCATATTGTAACCATGCTGCTATTGGCATGATGTTTTATGGGTCACATTTATTGCAACACGGGCATAGCGGTATCATACCTGAGAGTGTGTGCACTATTGCATTCAATGTGAGACTCAAGGCATCGAGCATAGCTCAAGACACACTTGAGCTCAGGGCTATGCTCTATTTTTTACCATCATATGTTGGAACCCGATATCGTGTCATGTTCTTCCACTTGGATGGCATGTTGTATGTGTTTGCTGGTATCTTTGTTTCATCATTGAATCTATATGTATCTTATTATTACGAGGCTTAGCAATGCCTATACCATGTTTACCATGAAATTAGAGCTTGAGAACCACTCTTTGCATTGTATTATTACTGTCTGCTCCCACCTTGGTGTGTGGATATTATAGTGTTAAAAATCACTGTGGCCTAACATTGTTCTTCAATATGTGTTAAATGTTAAAGAACTGAAGCCTATCATGTACTAATTTTTGCACCTTGTCATCTATATACTGTGATTTCTTCATTACTATAAATATCCCCATGTCAGTGCGCATATATTGTCCTGCATTCTACATTCTGAATTGATGCCCCTCTGTATTTGTTGAAGATCAATGTTGAAACACCATGTGAAGATCTATGCAACAGAGCACCCTATCTTTTTATAGATTTGTGTACTCTGCCATTAGCTCTATTCAGAACCCGATACCATATTGCCCTCTATTTATCATAGCTTGGCTGATGCTAGATCATCTGAATGTTCCCTATTTGTACACACTATGTGTGCTCTTAGCCCTTGAAGGGGTAACAGATAGAGTACAATAAGATTACTCTATTGTTACCCACATCAAGGATCTAGATCATTCATGAAACTCTTTATTGGATTAGCTTCCCTATATCTGCACATGAAACAAACATGTTAGTGAAAACATGGTGCCCCTTTTGGTTCTTTGGAAGATTCTCATGCACATTCCCTAAGCATAACCTTTGTTAAAGGTGCATGTCTGAGTGTATGTATGAATTCTATGATATTGTGATACCAGCCATCACATAGATCCATTGGATCTAACCCATCTCCTTTCTTCACTTCTTGCAGGTTCTGGATCTCAGGAGCTCACTAGATTGGACCGGATCCGGAAATCAACACCAGGAAATGTCTGGTACCCCCATATCATTTATTTCTTTATGTATATCTACACTCATCCATTCAATTCTGGTAAAGGCTATGCTCACAGCCTGTGTGAGCTTAGATAGATGCTTTTCTTTTCAGTTCTTTCCCTTTTGTATAGTATAAATGCCATAGATAGATGTATGTGTAGATGTAGATGCAATTCATTTCCTTTTTATCTTCATGTACTTTGCAATGAAATGAACACAAATATAAGCAAGACCACCTAATAACACAAACTAGATTATTGTAGCTCATCTAGTAATTAGGCCTTCAAACTTAAGAATGAGCAAAAATAATGACAACATTCTGGTGAACTCTATAGAGTGCTTGCCTGCTAAGCATCCTAACCAGATGCCTGATAGATCCATTGGGCATAGAGTCACCAAACCACAACTGAACCTAGCTTCTTTTAGATAACCAATCCTTCTCAACAAAATTGCTAATTGCTAGAGATAACCTCTCTAGCTTATTGCTAAACACACCAACTGAAGGCAACTAAAAACAACTAAATTGAAAACAACTTTTGCAAGACACTTAGGAAACATAGAAAGCCAAAAATATTAACCTACTAATATACAGGGTAGAAAAGAACCTTAGAAACAAGCCTTGAGGTGGATCCCATTCACTAGAATTGGCAGCTCCTCTCCATCCATGCTAGCCAGCTGAAAAGCATTATGAGCTTTGCATCCAATCACCATAAAAGGCCTAGTCTAGATAGCATCAAACTTAGTGTGTTTCCCTGGTTTATGCTTTTCTTCATCCCACTTGAGAACTAGATCCGCTTATTTAAAAGCTTTAGGTACTTCCCTCTTGTCAAAACTTCTCTTGACCTAGGTATGATGAGCTTTCAGGCTTTCAAATGCCATCTTTCTTGTTTCTTTAAGTTTAATAAGCTCTGCCATCCTGACTTGCATAACATCTTCCTACATGAGATCAATCTCTTTAATTAGACTCAGGGTAGGTAGTTCAGTAGATAGGGAAATCCTGGCCTCCCTTCCATATACCAATGTGTAAGGAAAATTTCTAGTAGCCCTCTTAGGTGTTATTCTGTTAGCCCACAAGGCTAGTTTTAACTTGATATGTCAGTCTCTCTGGTTTCCTTCTATAGTTCTTTTGATTATTCTGAGCAAGTTCTTATTAGTTGATTTTGCTTGGCCATTACCCTGAGGGTAATAGTTAGAAGAAGTACTCAAAAAGATTCTATGCTTGAGTTACCACTCTAAAATTTTGGCTCCCAGGAAAGCCATGGCATTATCTGATACAATTGAATCTAGAGTACCAAACCTGGATACAATATCCTGATAAAAGTTCAAAATAGAGGTCTCATTAGCCTCCTTCAGTGCTACAGCCTCTATCCACTTGGTGAAGTAGTCTATGGTAGTGATTATCCACTTGTGTCCAACACTAGATGGTGGGTTGATAGGTCCAATAAAGTCTAGTCCCCACTTTGAGAAGGGTTGTTCTACCTCAACTGGATGAAGGGGAAGAGCAGCTAGTTTTTGTTTTCCAGCAAACAAGGTGCAATTCTTGCATCTTCTAACCCAATCAAAAGCATCTTAATACAAACTAGGCTAGTAATATCCAGCTCTTAGCACCTTAAGAGCAGTGGTTCTGGCAGAAAAGTGTCCACCAGAACCTCCATCATGAAACTCTTCCAATATTTTCCTTACTTGATCAGTTTCAACACATCTTAATAAAACACTAGCATGATCTCTTCTATACAGAACATTATCAATAACAACAAAAGGAATAGCATGGAGTCTAAAGTACCTTCTTTTACTCCTCCCAAGGCCTTGAGGGCACTAGCCAGTAGCAAGGTAACACTTCATCTCTGTTGTCCAGTTTGTGCTCTGTCCTGCATCCTGATTCATCCGAACAACCTCCTCCTCCTACTAGTTTGAGTCTATTATTTTTTCATTAAGCTACTCACAAAGCCCTTTCCCTCTAACTAGCTTGGTCACCTTGATCTGAACATCATACTCCATAACCTTGGTGATCCAGTTAGGTCTCTTATGATTTAGGTCTTTATTTAATAGGAAATCTTTTATGCAAGGATGGGCAACCATCAGGTGCACTGTGTTGTTAGACAACAAGTGTCTAAACTTCTTTAGACTTCTCACAATCACTAGTACATGCTTCTCTATAGGAAAATAATTTAGCTCATAGCCATCTATGCCTTGGATATAGAAAGCTACTGGTTGTTCTTGTTTCTCAGGATTGTGCTGGACTAGTATTACAGAAATGCTATCTTTATCCCCAAAAGCATATAATATAAAATATTTAGAGAAGTCAAGATTTACCAAGGTAGGAGCAGATGCAATGGCTTCCTTGACTTCTTCAAAGAACCTTTTTCCTTCATTGTTCCAATGGAAAGTTGCATTCTTTTTAAGCATCTAAGTCATAGGCTTCAAGAGTGTAGCAACATTTGGGATAAACCTTCTCAAAAAGTTGATCCTTCCCAAGAAACTCTGTAATCCCTTCCTATGAGCTGGCAGGGGAAGAGCTAGAATGGACTTCACCCTCTCAGGGTCAATAGTTGTTCCTTGCTTGGAAATAATGTGTCCCAGTAGTCTACCCTCATGAATAGCAAAAATGCATTTCTTGGGATTCAGTGAGACTCCAAACTCTCAGCATCTTTCAAAAATCTACCTTAGGTGAATTAGGTGGTCCTCTATGTATTTTGAGAAAATGCTTATATCATCCAAATATACTAGAACAAACTTGTTCATTAGGCCAACAAAAGCCATCTCTATGGCATTTTGGAATGTGGCACTAGCATTTGACAACCCAAATGGCATCTTTCTGTATGCCATGGTGCCCCATTTAGTGGTGAAAGTTGTCTTGTATTGATCCTCTTCTCTAACCAGGATCTGGTTATAACCAGAAAAACCATCTAACAAAGAAAATATGCCAAATCCTAAAACATAATGTAAAATCTGCTCCATAGATGGTAATGGGTGATGATCCTTTAGTGAAGCCCTATTAAGGTCTCTGAAATCTACACACAGCCGGATTTCACCATTCTTCTTCCTAACTAGCACTAAGTTTGAGACCCAGGAGGTGTGCTTAATAGGGAAAATAATATTAGCTTCAATCATTTTTCTCAATTCTTCCTTCATTAGGACCTCTAACTTGGGATTGATAGGTCTTTGTTTCTTCCTTATAGGCTTGGCTTGGGATTCTAGTTCAATGGTGTGTTGGGCTAGATGAGGATTAAATCCCTTCAAGTCATAGTATTCCCAAGCAAAGACATCACTAAACTCCTAGCATAATGAAACAAAAGCTTGTGTTTCAGGCTGAGTGCATACCTTTCCCAGCTTGAGGAATTTGTTTTTGAGGACCTTCACAGAATGGTAGTGTTCTTATTTAACTATCATATTAGCCTTGTCACCTTTGAGTTGATCATCAGAATTAAATACATACTCAAGTGTGACCAGTCCTTTAGGTAGTCTATTGCTCTTCAACTACAACATTTGGTCACCATACTGATGGGCATGTTTTCTTTGATTCACCCTAGAGAACTCAGCTTCTTCAATAAGAAAATTGAAAATTTGTTCATCATTTTCAAAAACTTGCCAGCTTACTTGATTATCTAGTATGGATGGTCTCATGAGGACCTTCACATGCTGAGAATCAAGATCTAAGACACCCTTTGGAATGTCATACTCTGCTCCCATGGCAACCAACTTTTCTCCTTGCTTATTCTGACTTCTTGGAACAACAACTAAATTAAAAGCACATAAACCTTCTATTAGGTCCCAAACCCTATGCTTATACCTCTTTAGCATGTCACTTTTGTGAGATTAGTGCCATGAATTTGATTGACCACTAGCTCACTATCACCAGTCACCTTTAAATTCTTGATTCCCCTCTATCTAGCCCATTCTAAGCCATGTATTAATGCCTCATACTCTTTTGTATTGTTAGTATAGCTAAAAGAAAAATGAACAGAAGAATAGTACTTTTCCCCTTTTGGAGAAATCAGGATAGCTCCCCCTTCTGAACCTACCTTGCTTCTGGCCCCATTAAAGAAAAGTTTCCACAAGTCCTCATTATGACTGGCAGAGGGTTTATCTTCTTTCTTAATCATCTCTAGTATCACAACATCTCCCTCATGAATGATAAACATTCCAATACAAGAAATATCCATATTTCTGAAAGGGTCATCTTCTTCTAGATTTCTCTCAGCCCACTCATCCAAAGCAATATCAGGAATCTTTCTATCACTGGTCTCAAATTTAGAATCACTTGACTCTTGCTCATGATACATTAGGTTAGCATTTATAGGGCTTGGGGTCTATGGTTCAACATGAGTTTTTGCAAAATCTTTAGACTTAATTATGACCTTGGTTCCATATCTACTTCTGAAATATAGGTGAGACCAATCAGCTGAGAGATATCCCCCTATCCTAGCAGTGAACTCTCTACTTAGACAAATAGCAAAATGAGGAGGCAGATCTATGAAATAGACATCTTGAGGAATTGAAAAATTAGGACATTCATGAAGAGTGAGACTTAGGTCTTTTTATGACTCCCAAGGTATTGACTAATGACCCATCCAACTAGACAATAGGCTTGTTTATTGGTTCATAAGGTAACTCTAGTAGATCTGCCAGTTGCTTAGAAATTACAGAACTACTTGCCCCCGAATCTATCATATATTTATGAATTAAATGATTCCTAACAATAAGAGTTACATAGAAAGGAGGAGGTTTAACTTGTGAGACAATAGTAGGCTATGAGCTAACTTTTTCTTTTTGTTGACCCATCTTAGATGTTCCAGCCAGTAGGACTTTAGGTTGTTCCAAAACAACTCCTTGACTTGGTGAAATCTTAGCTAAATCATTTAATATTAGCTCCTTTTGTCCAGGGATTGCCAAAGTGTCCATCAATGGTACGCTAATGGAGGTCTTCTTCATTTTTCCACAATATTAAAAGATCCCAAGCTTGCTTTAGGCTATCCTTTAGGTACATCAACCTCTATTTGTGTAGATACCAACTGTGTAGCCACCTTGACTAGTTCTTTGATCTCCTTAGACTGGTTTAGGACTGGAGCTTGAACTGCTTTGGGTTGTGGATTCACAATAGGGGCTTGTTGACTGGTGGAGGCCATTTTCTCTACCTCTAAAGCCTTCTTCTTGGATATTGTGTTGGCTGCAATAGGAGTATAAGTTGAGTTGTCATTTGGTGAGAAATTCACCCCACAAAAGTCTTCCTTCTGAAAGTTCACCAATGTTGCCTTAGCTGCCTGAACTTCACTTGTGGTGGCAACTAGACACTTTTGCATTTCTAGTCCTTGAACCACCTCCTGTGGCATGGTCATGTTATTCTATACCATGAGGGCCTAAGCATAACCCATTGGACACATTCCTTGAACATGTTACTGATTGCATGGGCATCCCAATTGGTAATCTTGTACCATGTTGTTTTGAGCCACAGGAACCAACTCCCTAAAAGTACTAGGAGTGTTAGGATTGTAAGGCTGGCTGGCTTTTTGGTTGTAACTTCTTGTTTGATTTTGCTAGCCTTGTTGGTATTAGGGCCTATTCTGCTAGTGATGATTCTGATAGGGCAGCTGGTAAGGTTGTTGATACAATTGCTGGAGAGGTTGCTGGTAGGGTTGGTAGGGTTGTGGGGAAGGTTGTGAATCAAGCTTCTTAATTATAGTAACCAACCCATTAGAGACTGTATGCAATGCTTTCTTGATATCATCCAGATCCTGAGATTGGCTTGCAACTGAGCTAATAGCTTGTTGAGTAGGAACTAGGAGAGGTGGAATAGATGCTAGAGCTAGGATTGATTCTAGGACAGGGTGTAACTCTAGAAAAATGGGCATTGGGGGTCTTCGAGCTATCTTCCCAACTTGGATTAGACTATTCTCAGCCCTTATGGAAAGATCATACGCTGCCAGAAGGTTATTCCCACCCAATGACTGGACCATAACAACAATATCACTATTTAGGGCTCTCAAATAATATAGGAAAGCATGTTGGCTCGATGGCCTAATGGTAGCTGGTATTCTCTACCATGTTCTTTCAAATCTGAAATTGAAATCCATCATGTATTCTTGAGGTTCTCTTTTGATAGTAGTTAGGTGCTCAACTAATGAAAGATCATCTGATTTGTCTTCAAACTGATTGATCAAGGCTTGACTCAACCCATCCCAATCTACAATAGAATCAACTGGTAAACTTCTGAACCATTGCAAAGCTTTTCCCTTAAATGAGGCTGCTAGTAATCTCACATCAACATTATCTTGGGTTATATTATGCAGGGCACAAAGGGATGCTACATCTCTTATATGCTCAATAGTTGAGGTTTGATCCTCTCCTGTAAACATAGGCAAGCTCTTGAGGGCTGATATAGGTATGTCCTCATGCTGCTACAAATTTAAAGGACCGCCTTGATTAAAAGCTACAAAAGGATGCAATCTAGGTTGAGCCATTGGAGGATTTAAGGGAACTTGAATTGTAGGGGCTACTTATACGAGTAGTAGTATGTGTATTGACTAGATTGGGGAGACACTTGTAGGAATGTGTGTAGGCTTAGGAACTAGATTGGGAGTAAGATTCATAGATTTTGATGCACTAGCTTGGGCTACTTTATACCTTCTTTTGACAGATGGAAGCTCCACATACACAAAAGGATTCTTACTCTACCTGGTTGGAATCCCACTCATAAACTTAGGGATTGATCTACATAAAACACCATTATAGTCACCAGGTATGACATCAAAATACTGTCACTACTCATACCAAATAATAACTTGCAATAAATTTTCAAGGAAATCAGACTCGTTGAGTCTTCAGTCCCACTGGGCATGCCAAAAATTGTTGTCACTAGGGATTGCACCCGTGATGGCTAAGTATACAACCTAGCAATCCCATGAAACATGGGAATACTCTCAAGATGTGGGACTGCTTCACTGAGAATAAACCTCTAGATTAAGGGTCAGATTCCCCATTTGTATCACCTGGACTGAAATGAACTTGAAGGGAAAGGGAGAGAGAGATTGCATAAAAATGAAATAACTGAAATTTAAACATAGGTGATTCACCAAACTGGATAGATCCACAAACTAAAAATAGACTCACAATGTAATCCAGCATATAACCTAAACACCACAACTCTTCTCAAATTTGATTCTTCCCTTAGAAAATAATCAAGTGTTGGTTGTAAATGAGAGGGGAAAATGGATTCCACAACTCAAACACATATAAACGCACACAGATTGCAACATTAGAAAAACTAGTGCTTGCAAACATCAAAATGAACAAAATATCAAGTAAAGGATCAAGCTTCAATCATAGTACATGACATCAAATTCATCAAATCAACTCACAAGGCTGTAGAAAAGAAGGACAATTGCTATTAACTAGAATAAAAGGAGTCAAAGTATCAGATTGCTTCTCTAAGAGCTACAACATTCACCTTGTGAGAATGAGGGAAAGAAGAACTAGCCTTCAATCACCAAAGGTGAGAGGCATATATAGAAAATCTGTAGAATCCGCATTGAAGTCCACTACCTCACCAAGAATAGCAAAAACCTGCCACTAGGACCATGATCATGCCACTCTAAAATTCAGATGCCCAATTCCCAAGAATCTAGGGGGATGGAGAAAGTGGGGTCTCTAAAAATAGGTAGTCAAAAGGGAGACCATCCCACCACTAAGCCATGCATCATAAAGAAAAACTGACAATGGCTTATAAAATGCCACTTGTCAATATATACAACAAGGTTTTGCAATGACTTTTACAATTAAAATATTCCCCTTTACTAAACCAAATGAAGTGGATCCTAAATATATTTTGAGATAATCTCAAATCAAAAAATGAGGAGAATATCCAAAATATTTACATTTTGACCAAATCCACATTATTTAAAGGACACCTAGTATGTAAAATAAAGCTATAAAAGCCTCAACCCAATATGAAAAAGGGAGGAACACATTAATAGCCTATTCAAAAATTAAAACTAAGTCCCCTTCAAATATCCTCACCATAGTAGACCCAAGGTCATATGACACATGGAATTCAAAAATAAAACATTTAAAAAAGAGGCCAATCATATTCTCAACCCTAAAAAGAAGGTGGGAAAAGAAGATGCATCAGCAAGAAATCATTGTTGCAGCATCGGCACTGGCAATGTGGAGTTGATCTTTGATAGGTGGTGAGTTTCCATTTCCATATATAGCAAGTGCACTAAACTTCAAATTCAGATGAGGAAACAACAATTTCAAACCGATAAAAGGATAGAGGTAGGCCCCTGTGATCGATTTCATTTCATTTTGCATGCTTCAAAATCACTATAAAAATCATGGCAATGATGAATTGCCACTGTCACATGTTGAAATTCTATATATGTTTATGCCTCTCAGCTCTAAATGTTGCATTTGTATTTTGGCATTGTGAATTCAATTCTATGCTTATGAATTTTGATGGCCCCGAGCTAGGGCATCAACTGTTGTTGTTATTTTGGATTGTCGATTAGGGAATCATTTTATATCTTGTTTCATTTCGTTATAGAATTGCAGCATGTATATGTTTCTCTATTTTATTTCAACCTTTGCAATTCCATATTATCATTCCTCCTTATGAATGCATACTCAAATAAATGAGTATGTAGTCACGACACTGAGCATGGGGAAGGGCATCATACAACTGTACTTCATGCCGCTGGCATCCCTTTTATTTCATTTCATGCTTGTTAAAATAATGGCAATACCCCATGGATGCATACTCAAACAAATGAGTATGCATTCACGGTGTATGCTAACCTTGCATCCCGCAAGCTACATGGCTAGGCACTATGAAGATGTATTTCCATATGCTTTCTCATTTCTTGAGGCTCGAGCTTGGGGATGACGACTGTGCCCATATTGTAACCATGTTGCTATTGGCATGATGTTTTATGGGCCACATTCACTACAACATGGGCACAACAATATCATGCTCGAGAGTGTGTGCACTATTGCATTAAATGTGATATGCAAGGCATCGAGCATAGCTTAAGACGCACTTGAGCTTGGGGCTATGCTCTATTTTTTACCATCATATGTTGGAACCTGATACCATGTCCTGTTCTTCCACTTTGGGTGGCATGCTGTATGTGTTTGCTGGTATCTTTGGTTCATCATTGAATCTGTATGTATCTTATTATTATGAGGCTCAGCTATGCCTGTACCATGTTTACCATGAAATTAGAGCTCAAGAACCACCCTTTGCATTGTATTATTACTATTTTATCCCACCTTAGTGTTTGGAGATTGTAGTGTTAAAAAACATTGTGGCCTAACGTTGTTCTTCAATATGTGTTAAATGTTAAAGAACCAAAGCCTATCATGTACTAATTTTTTCACCTTGTCATCTGTATACTATGATTGCTTCATTACTGTAAATATCCCCATGTCAGTACGCACGTATTGTCCTACATTCTACATTCTGAATTGATGCCCCTCTGTATTTGTTGAAGATCAATGTTGAAACACCATGTGAACATCTATGCATTAGAGTGCCCTATCTTCTTCATAGATTTGTGTGCTCTACCATTAGCTCTATTTAGAACTCGATGCCATATTTCCCTTTGTTTACCATAGCTTGACTGATGCTAGATCATCTAAATGTTCCCTATTTGTACACATTGTGTGTGCTCTTGGCCCTAGAAGGGGTAACAGATAGAGTACAATAAGATTACTCTATCATTACCCACATCAAGGACCCAGATCATTCACAGAACTCTTTATTGGATTAGCTTCCCTATATCTGGACATGAAACAAACACGTCAGTGAAAACATGGTGCCTCTTTTGGTTCTTTGGAAGATTCTTATGCACATGACCTGAGCATAGCCTTTTTTAGAGGTGCATGGCTGAGTGTATCTATGCATTCTATGATATTGTGATACCAGCCATCGCATAGATCCATTGGATCTAACCCATCTTCTTTCTTCACTTCTTGCAGGTTCTGGATCTTAGGAGCTCACTAGACCGGACTAGATCCAGACATCAACACCAAGCAATGTCTGGTACCCCCATATCAATTATTTCTTTATGTATATCTGCACTCATCCATTCAATTCTAGTAAAGTCTATGCTCACGACCTATGTGAGCTTAGATAGATGCTTTTCTTTTCAGTTCTTTCCCTTCTGCATAGTATAAATGCCACAGATAGATGTATGTGTAGATGTAGATGCAATTCATTTCCTTTTTATCTTCATGTACTTTGCAATGAAATGAACAAAAATATAAGTAAGACCACCTAATAACACAAACTAGGTTATTGTAACTCATCTAGTAATTAGGCCTTCAAACTTAAGAATGAGCAAAAATAATGACAACAGGAAACTCTTTTAGAACCCTTGGTCATTGGTGTCTAGAACTTTGTGAAACCTAGTGATTAGGTTCCCCTTGGATCTTGGGGTTGTGATAACCTCATTTCTTGTTCAGTCTACCATTGGGATAAGTGTAGGGCACTTGACCATTCATAGTTTGGTGTACTTGGTACCAAATTCTTGCTAATTGCTCACTATTTAAGGCTTCCGACTACCCATTTTGCATCAAGTGGTATCAGAGCTATGTTTTCTCCTAAGGATGAAGATATCCCTAGAAGGGTCACAAATAGTGAGTTAGCAAAGATGGTGAGAGAACAAAGGGCTGGAAACATAGCCTTAACTAAGAGGCTTCAAGAACTTGAAAAGAAGCTAGACAAGGATAAGGAAGATGGGTCTAAAAATGAAAAGGGGAGTGAAGAGGAGGAAGATAATCCTAACCAGTACATCCCTGTAGACCAAAGGCCCCTCATTGATGCCTTAAAATCCATGGGGAGAAGAACCATGGAGGAAAATATAGAATTTTCAGTCTTCAATGACAAGATGAATGCAGATTTAGCCTTGGATTGGGTAGAGGCTTTGACAACATTCTTTGAATGTGAGGACATCCCTGAAAAACAAAGGGTAAAGATAGAAAGATCCAAGTTGAAGGGAGAATCCCTAACTTGGTGAAACTTCATCCAAATAGAGAGGGTGAAGAATGGAAAGAACATGATCAATTCATGGAACAAGATGATAGCATTGGTCAAAGAGACATATGTGCCTGAAGACTATGGGGTACAACTCCATAGGAGGAAGCAATGTTTCAAACAAAAAGACATTGATGTAGGCTCATACATAGAGGAGTTCCTAAAATTATATATGAAGACAAATGTGGCAGAAGATGAGGAAGAAAAGATAGAAAGATACATGAATGGGTTGAAGGTATCCATTCAAGAGGAACTTAGCCTAGACTACCCTACCACAGTCAATAAGTGCTATCAAATGGCACTCAAGGTAGAGGAGAAATGGAAAATAAAATATTAGTTTGGCAAAGGGAAGAGTAATGACAATGGGAAGAGCTTTAGAGGCAAAGGAAACTCTTGGAACAAGGGACATAATAGTGGCAGCAGTAGCAAGACCCTTGAACAAGGAGACAAAGAAGCTACACCCTAAGAAGCTACACCCTTGCCCCTGTCATGTCTCTTGGCTAACAAAAGGCTAACAAAATCTAGTAATAGAACAAGCATGGATAGAGTTCTCAATTGTAGACTTTAAGGACAAAGTTATTTGTGATGTGGTTGAAATGGATTTCTCACACATCCTTCTAGGAAGGCCTTGGAAATTTGAAGAATGGAAGAACACCTACTCCATCACCAAGGATGGAAAAACTTTTACCATGAAGCCCCTACCTGATAGAAAGTCTGAAAAAGAACCTACTGTCATCATCATGGGAGAGAAAGAAATGTTAAAAACATTAAAGGAACCTAATACTAAATCTTTTTTCCTATTCTCCAAACCCAAAGACAACATGAAGTCGGATCAAAAAGATCCTATACCAAGAGAAGCTATGAAACTGCTGGAAAAGTACAGAGATGTCACTACTAGTGACCAACCCACAAGCCTCCCTCCCTTAAGAGATATTAGTCACCAAATTGACCTGATACCTAGTTCCTCTTTGCCTAATAAGGCCCCATATAAAATGACACCATTGCAGCATGTAGAGATTGCAAAGAACGTTGGAGAACTATTGGAAAGAGGACTCATTCAAAAGAGTCTCAGTCCATGTGTAGTACCATCGGTTCTAGCACCTAAAAATGATGGCAAATGGAGATTATGTACTAACAATAGAGCCATAAAAAAGATCACCATATGGTATAGATTCCCCATGCCAAGGATTGAGGATCTATTGGATCAACTAGGAGGTGCTTGCTACTTCACCAAGATAGACTTAAAGGCTGGTTATCATCAAATCAGAATCAAACCAGGAGATGAATGGAAAACAACATTCAAGACTACTGAAGGTTTGTTTGAATGGTTAGTAATGCCCTTTGGCTTAAGCAATTCCCCTAGCACTTTTATGAGGCTTATGAATGAGATATTCATTGATTTTATTGGAAACTTTTTTGTTGTTTACATTGATGACATACTAATATTCAGTCATAGAAAGGAAGACCATCTTGATCATGTGGAACAGGTATTAAGAAGACTTCATCAGTACAAGTTGGTAATCAACTTGGAGAAGTGCATATTTATGAGGAAGGAACTTGTGTTCCTAGGATTTGTGATCTCACAAGGTACTCTCAAGATGGATCCTGAGAAGGTAGAAGCAATCATCAACTGGCCTCTTCCAAAGAACCAAGGTGATGTAAGAGGCTTCCATGGACTTGCAACTTTCTATAGAAAGTTCATTAAAAAATTTAGTCATGTGTGTGCACCGATGCTTGAAACCATTAAAGGAGGAAAGAAAACTAAGTTTTCTTGGACAAAGGAAGAAAATGATGCATTCCAATACTTGAAGAATAGGGTTTCCCAATATCCTATCTTGGTCCTCCCTGATTTCAACAAAGTCTTCACTATGGAGACAGATGCAAGCAACTTGGCTATAGGTGCAGTCCTAAGTCAGGAAGGTAAAGTAGTTGCCTTTTTCTCAGAGACACTAAATGAGGCCAAAAGGAAATACTCAACATATGACCTAGAGCTCTATAACATGGTCCAAGCCCTCAAGAAATGGAGGAACTATTTGATCCCAAAGGAATTTTTGGTATACACTGTGTTAGCACTGGTAAAAATTTCATGGTTCTACCCCTTTTTATTCTGGTCTCTGTGTATTTTCTAGGTTTCTGGCTTAAACCCTTGTTAATTTTCAAAATATAGCCATTGGACATCTAAAAAATTCAAAATACACTAGCCCTTTTCTATTTCAGTGTTTCTTTTTCATTCCACTTAAAAATTTTATCCACATGTGCCTTTTAAAAATTCACTTTACCTTATGCGCGGTTAGGTTTTTCATGTGTCGGCGGGGTCCCCTTTAATATTTCCTATGTCCTCGGTTAATTTTTCCTAAGTCTGCATGCCTAGCGGTGATTTAATATTTCCCTAAGTCATGTTTTAATTTTTCCTAAGTTCTCAACTTCATTATTTCCTTGGGCCCCTCTCTGATAGTATCTTCATTTGACGGTGGCCATATCTTCTCATGAGATGTGTCAGAGGCTTGGGAAATTAAGACAGCCATTGATTCATTTCCATGATGTAACCCTTTCAATGCAGGAAGGTCCACTACTAGGTAGGCTCACATGGTGGTCTATCATTCGTCAAAATATCCTATAAGGCACGGCGGGCCCAGTATCTTTATTAGATGATTCCTAATCAACGATTAGTATATAAGTGCATAGAATCTTTGGAACCTTTCAAATCTTGCACCAGCTGTCCGATCTTCCATGTGGTATAAAGTTCTCAGTGGTTCCTAACTGTAAGGTGTGCCATGTCAGCATTTTCCTATTGGTCCATGGGTAAAAAACTCAGTATTGTGTTAGTGGGACCTAATTTTCTGATGGGTCAGAGGGTCCTGACATTTGTAATCCATCCAACGATGGGCGTAAGTTCTCATGGAATCTGTCAAAGGCTTGAGATCTTACACCAGCCATTGATCTCATTTGTCTCAAACATATCTTTGGCGATGGTCTTGGTGTCAGGTGGAGCTGATTTGGAGTGTTTTGATTGGTCCATGTGTTGCCGAATGTATTGTGTCAGTGGGGCTGATTTTCTTTCAAGTAGGGTAAGATTCTTAATCCACAGATGGCGTATGTTCTGATAGAATCTCAGAGGTCTATGCAAAGATGAGATGGCCATTGATCTTCTAGATGCGGGCCAAGTTAGCTTCTCAGTTTTTTGGCAGTTTGGATAATTTTGTTTAGCGGTTCCGATAAGTTTTAGGGGTTTCACTCATTCACGAGAAGATTTGGCAGTATTCTAAAGAGTCTCACGATTCAGCGGAGGAGGGTCGCGTAATCGCTAAATTTTTTAGTAGTAGTATAAAGTGTTTTCTGAATTGGTGGAACCTTTCAGTTGCCAGTTGGCCAAAGGTGACTGAGGTCTTTTTAAAAAAAAAAAAGATAAATCACTAAGCCCGCGAAAAGGAAGGATCTGATGGTCAGGACTTAAAGTTGAATCAGTTTTAAATAGGGACCGCTGATCTATTGTAGGCAACATGAAGTGACCATTTATATTCAAATTCAAATTTCTACAGAGGGTTTGGAATGATAGAAAGTACCAGAATTCAATTTTTGAGTGGCTAGAGTGAGTGAAAATGGTTGTCAACTATTGCAGTGTGGTCCAGGCTGCCATGGGTAGTTGCAGAGGAATGTCTTCTCATGAGAAAGTAAATGAGGTAGTACTCAAGATGTGTTTTAGGAGTCATTTTGGCTGGATTTCTTGGGGTTTTGTGATGATTTTGTAATTGGGACCGGTACAAGACTAGATAGCTGTTGAAATTGAACTATTTGGAGCTTACCGGGTGCAGCTTGGTCCCTGTCCAGTCTATGTTAATTCCTCAGTGGTGTTAGGTGGTTTTGAATTTTTTGAATTGGGAATGATCATTATGCTTATAATGTTATCTTGGTATAAAGGAAATTTTTATGATCATTCGAGGGGATGGGGAGTTAGGTATTCAAATCTTTTGGTTGTGAGTCCTCTTCTCAGTCTGAATTGTAATGATTTGTTTTAGTATTTGTTGATAGTAGAAAGAAATTTGCAGGTCTAAGCTATAATTTGCAAGCATGGTTTGCTTGGATTGATTGTATACACTTGAGGATTCTTCATACTTAATGCAGATACATGATTGTATGTGTCTTCATTCTTGAGTTCTGATCCAGGATTAGATGAAATAATGCTCTAGATGGGACATAGATTTATCTCTTGTCTATGTAAGGATATTCTATAAGTAGTAAAGGAGATTGTAAATGTGTTTATGGTTTTGAATCTCAGATATACTCTGGTGTGTGTGTATAGTTTTTCTAAGAGATTCTCCCTAATGGATGAGGCACTGGCCTAGATGAGTACTTCTTTATTAACATATATTGATTGAGGTTGTTATGATTCAAACACATAAATTAAGAACCATTCCTAAAATTTAAGTCTTTGGTTGTAATGTTCTACCCTATAGTAATGGAGAGTCAATGAATGTGAGGTTAGCATTTAGCACTTTCTTACTATTCAATCTATTGTTTAGACCCAGTCTTTGGTGTGTGAAGTATAATTTTCACTGGGTTAGGTGCACCCACCTTGGTTTTGCAGAGCCTAAAGTAGAAGAGGGCAGTCTTGTCCCTACAGTTGGTCTAGTTACCCTAAGATCCCTATATGTTTTGGAGCTAACCATTTCTAAAATCTATCTAAGGGTATATTGGTATCCTAAGAGCATAAGTGTCATTTTGAACACCAACAAGATGGAGACTCTACTGGGGAAATGCTACACAAGTTTATTGTAACCAGTTGGTCATCATTGGAAGAAACAGGGTTATTCTTGTCCCTTGTCTTATCTAGCTCATTTGGGTATTTTTTAAAGTGAGGAAGTTCTATTGTAATATTCCCAACATACTTGGGTGGTGACTCAAACATCTCTGTAGTAGTTCTAGTCAGTGGATTTATTTTATCAAATGAGTTATAGAGGTACTAGGTCCTAGAGGAATGAACATCCTAAAGATATAATGGAAGAAGGTATTCCAAGCACTTCTAGGCCTAGTCAGACAAGGGGAGGAAAGAAGAGAAGAATTGTCTCTCATACTTGGAGAAATAAGAAAGATACAAGACAAGGGACTCAAATCAAGCCTGGTCAAGAAGAAAATAATTCAGAATATGAAGAGGCTGTTGATTTGGGATTGAACTAGTATGAGGATGAAATTCAAGTGGGAGATGATGAGTCTGAGACTACTCTTCCAGAATCAGAAGAGATCTTTGAAGAGGTCTATGAATTGGAAAGAAGGGTCCAAGAACAACTTTCCATCAGGCAACAGAGAGAAAAAGATAAAGAAGATAAAGTAAGACAAGCCATGATAAGGGCTGATCAGCTAAAGAGGCAGTTGTTAGATTTGGAGGCAATTAATTTTGTCCCAGAGCCTGAAAGAGAAGAGGAATAGCCTATTGTGTATAAAACACATGAGATAACTAGGCCTAGAGATAAAGGCAAACAAAAAACTATTGGAGTGTAGATTAGTGAATAGATTCATGTGGAAAACCCATTAGATCAAGTGTTGAGATTAGATGCAGACCTTGAGAGGGCTAGAAAAGAGAAAGAAATGTGGGCTAAAGAACTAGAGAAGGTAGAGTTGGAGGCTACTGCTATAGAAATGAGGAAGAAGATTGATTTTCTCAAGCATACCTCAGGGCCTTCAAATGTTGTTGCTTCTTTCTTGGGGCAAGGTGGAAATCATGGTGACCTTGTAGCTCAAACAAATGGTATTTCAGGTGCTACTAAAATTCTTGATGGTTCAAACACAAGGACATCTACATCTCAAGGAATGGATCCACCACATGGAGTTCCTATTCATGAAAGGTACAAACAACTTATCTTTCTTGGTATTCCTAGATATCCTAATGTTATTCCTCATGAAATTAGAAAGAAACTCCCTAAGTTTACTGGAAACAATTTCATCACATGTGAAGAACATCTAAAAGATTTTATGGATGTAATAAATGACTATAATGTTGAGCCTGATGATGTTGTATTGAAGTTATTTGTACAATCTCTGACCGAGGATGCTAGGGATTGGTTTAGAGGATTTCCCCATGCTAGTATAGGATCTTGGAATGAATTCAAGAATTGTTTCAAAGAGCATTATGGAGATAAAACAAATGAGGGTTTTATCTTGAATGAATTCAATAACATAAAGAAAAATTAGAATGAGGAGGTCCTTGAATTTAATATAAGGTTCCAAAAGGCTATGCATAGGCTACTGCAAGTTGTCAGATTAGATGATAAGGTGTGTCTTGTGACATACTTAAATGCTTTTGATGCAAAGATGGGTTACCTCTTAAGGGATAAGAACCCTAGAAATCTTGGGGAAGCTTACAAGTTGTCCATCAACATAGAAAGTAATAGAAGAATATTAGGAAAATTAGGGAGAAGAGAGGATTATAGGCCTCAAATAAAAAATAAGAAAGAAATGGGAAGGTCTACTAATTTTAAGCTTAAGGAGGAGGACAATCTAAAGTAGATTTTAAGTGCTTTAGAGAGTCTAAAGCTTGATGAAAAAAGAAACAATAAGGTTGCAACAAATGATAGACATGCTTCAAGTAATTTTAGCAGGCAACCAAGAATGCAGAATTACCCATACAATACTCAGTGGAAGGATGGCAAGCCCATTTTTCTAGTTAAAAGGGATAGGCCTAATGATAGGATTCCTGATCCTTTGCAAAGAAATTCAGTTAATATGAATGATGATATCCCATGGTGTTCTGCTTGTCAGTCTCCTCATGACCCTGAGTATTGTGTTATTGCTTTGAACTTACAAGAGAATCAAGAACAAGAAGAGCAATATGATAAGAATGGTTGTGGAATGACTTCTTCACATGTAGTGGATGAGATTGACTCTAATGAAGAAGATGAAGAGTTTGATAATGTTGGATGTGGTGTGGTAAAATGCGAGGAGTGGGTTTCTTTAAGGAGACCATCTAATGAGGAAATTGCTCAAATCACTGCAGACATGGTCACTCAAGCTAGAAGCAATTACAATTTGAGGAATGAGACAGTTGGAAATACAACTGGTAAACCAAGCAGTATGTTTATCAAGAAGATAGAAAATAGTGCACAACACTCTGAGGGAAAAGGTAAGGGTGATGATGTTGCTAATCAAGTGAAGGTAAAGAATAAAATTGTACCTACTGCAATACCTAAGGGTAAAGTAAGGACATCAGAAGTAGCTGTCCCCATACCTCAAAAGGAAGATGAATTTGTACAAAAGAGTAACTTTGACTTGATTGTCCAAAAAGAGGATAAAGGTATCTCTGAGATTAAGGAAGATATGGGCAAACATTCTTATGTTCCCATTGATATGACTAAATTGCTTTCACAATTGCTTTCACATGGGATCAAACATCTTAGGGTGATTGGTGACTCTAAGTTAATAGTTTCTCAGACTAAATCAAAGTATGCATCAAAGAATCAAAGGCTGAAACAATACAGAAATTTTGTTTGGGATGAAATTGAAGGTTCTAGTGCCTTTGGTATTGATTGGGTGGATAGAAGCCAAAACAGGATGGCTGACTTGTTAGCAAACATATCTTTAAGGCCAGAAGATATTACCTTTTCAGAGATATCCAAAATTGAGTGTAAATCTAGGCCTTCTATCCCAGATAATATTGAGAATTGGCAAGTATTTTCTAATGAACAAGACATATTAAGATTTTTGTAGTGTGAATCTCATTTCGATGGTTAGGAGATGGATTTCAGCACTTATGTTGACATCAAAGATGGAAAAGAAAATGTCCTTGGGAGGGAATTTTTGCAATTAAGGTCAAATAGAATCCCAAAGGGATTGGTTTCTCTTGAGAGGGCATTTGATAACAAGTCAAATGCCCAAAAATGTTTACATAGGTAGGTGTTTATCCCCAAGAACTAGGAGAAATCTGATTGATCTTCTCAGAAGATTTAGACATGTGTTTTCATGGTCTTAAGATTATTTGAAAGCCTATAGAGAAGATTTATTCCAGCATGAAATACCATTGAAGGAAGGCACTAAACCTTTTAGGAAGAAATTAAGGCTTGTGAACCCTACTTTGGCACCAAAAATGCAAGATGAACTTAAAAAGATGATGGATGCTGGCATTATTAAGTCTGTCAGACATTCTACTTGGGTATCAAATTTGGTTCCAGTCAGAAAAAAGAATGGTGACATTAGATTGTGTGTTGATTTCAGGAATTTGAATGTTAATTCTTTGATGGACAATTATGGCTTGCCTAATATGGATAATATGCTGCAAAAGGTTACTGGATTAGAGTTAATGTCCGTGATGGATGGTTTCTCTAGATATAATCAGGTCATGGTCAAGGAATCAAAACAATTTAAGACTGCATTCACTACCCCTTGGGGAACATATGTTTATGTTAGAATGCCTTTTGGTCTGACAAATGTAGGAGCTACTTTTTAGAGAGCTATGGATGTGGCCTTTGTAGACTTCATAAAAAAGTTCCTAGCTGTATATCAGGATGACCTCATAACATATTCAGATAAGGAAGATCAGCATTGTGAACATCTCAAGAGGATTTTTATCAGGGCTTTGGAGTATGGGATTTCTTTGAATCCAAAGAAGTGTTCTTTTGGTGTTGTGGAAGGAAAGCTCTTAGGACATATTGTGTCTAAGGATGGAGTAAGAATTGACCCTGAAAGGGTTATGGCTATAGATAAGCTCTCACCACCTAGAAATGTTAAAGGAATACAGTCTTTCTTTGGGCAGGTGAATTTTCTAAGGAGATTTGTTACAAATTTTGCAGAAATCAGTATCCCTATCTCTAGGATGTTGAAAAAAGAGGCAAAGATTGAATGGAATGAAGAAGCAGATGAATATTTTAGAAGTATCAAAAAGGCCATCAAGGATGCTCCTATTTTGAGAGCACCTGATTATGGTAAGCCCATGCAGATTTTTTCTTTTGCTTCTTGTCATACAATTGCAGTAGTATTATTGCAAAAGAATTTAGAGGGATATGAACAACCTATATCATTTCTTAGTAAATCCTTACAAGTAGTAGAATTGAAATATGATATTACTGATAAATAGGCTTATGCCTTAGTCAAAGTAGTCAAGGCTTTTAGATGTTACCTTATGGGAGCTAGGGTGGGTGCTTATGTTCCTAGTGCTGCAATTAAGGATTTTTTGGTGCAACAAGAAGTTTTAGGGAGAATATGTAGATGGATCAACAAGATCCAAGAATTTAATATTGATATTTAGATCAAAAAGTTGGTAAGAGGCTTAGGTCTTGCAAAATTGATGGCACAAAGTAATTTAATTACAAATCATATAAATATGTTAAAAGAAGAACAAAGGCCATATATTTGTGATATGGATTGTTGTGATGGGTACAGTGATGTCATTGGTTACTTGAAGAAATTAGTCCTTCCCCTTGAGATGGATGAAAATAGAAGAACTATCAAGTTGCAATCTACAAGGTATGCTATTATACATGGTAAGTTATGGTGGAGAAGTAATGAAGGAGTATTGCTAAAATGCATAGACCATGAGAGGTTTGAGGCTCTGTTAAAGGAAATGCACCAAGGTGTGTGTGGAGGACATTACATGGAAAATAACATAGCCCACAAGCTCCTTAGGTCTAGATTTTGGTGGCCTACAGTTTTTAAGGATACCCATCAGTTTGTAAGAAAATGTGATGCATGTCAGAGATTTGCTGGGAAGTTGAAATTCAATGGAAGTTTTCCACTCAAACCTATTGTAGTTCATACTCCTTTCCAAAAGTGGGGTATGGATTTCATTGGTGAAATTCCAAACAAGTCTAGTGGTGGACATTCCTACATACTAGTGGCAACAGATTATTTTACCAAGTGGGTTGAAGCTATCCCTACTAAAAAGGCCACCAGCAGGGTTGTGACTAATTTTGTGATGCAGAATATCCTCACTAGATTTGGTTGCCCAGAGACAATTGTGGTTGATAATGAAATGTGTTTTAGATCACAGGAGTTTAGTGATTTTTGTCAGCAATATGGGATACACATTTCATTTTCTTCCCCATACTACCCACAAGGAAATGGCTAGGATAAATCCAGTAATAAAAGTCTTATTAAAATTCTCAAGAGGGTGTTGGATAGAAATAAGAAAGCTGAGGACTCAAAGTTATGGTGGGCATTATGGGCTGACAAACTAACTGTAAAGAAAGCCATAGGTTGTGCCCCATTTGACCTAGTTTATGGAATAAGTGCTAGATTGCCTCAGAATAACTTATTACAGATGTATAGGTTTATTCAAGCATATGATGAAGATTTGAATGATGAGATGAGAGTGAGAATGGATGAATTGATCCAATTGGAAGAGGTAAGGAGGGATGCACATGAAAGAAATGAGGCATTACAGAGACAATGTAAGAACTTATTTGATAGAAGGACTACTCAAAGGAGTTTTGAGATTGATGACCTGGTCCTGATGTGGAATGCAAGGCTGGAAGATAAGGGGAAGCATGGAAAATTTGATCCAATTTGGTTGGGCCCTTATCTTATTGAAAACAAATGGGGGACAGATTCTTATGTCTTGAAGGACTTAACTGGTGGTACTTTGGAATTGCCTGTTCATGGACAATTTCTAAAGTTTTACTTCTCCTGAAGTATCTTTCCCATGAACAGTAGTTTAGGTTTTCCCCTATTTTTAGTTTGTCTATGTTTTGTTTCTAGGTCAGAATCTCCAAGTGATTCTGAATACTTGCCATGCTTGCAAGAGGCATGCATCCCCTAATATGAGCCACTATTAGCACTGGTAAAAATTTCATAGTTCTACCCCTTTTTATTCTGGTCTCTACAATATTTTCTAGGTTTCTAGCTTAAACCATTGTTAATTTTCAAAATATAGCCATTGGACATTTAAAAAATTAAAAATACCCTAGCCCTTTTCTATTTCAATATTTCTTTTTTCATCCCACTTAAAAATTTTATCCGCATGTGCCTTTTAAAAATTCACTTTACCTTGTTTGCGGTTAGGTTTTTCATGTGTCAGTGGGGTCCCCTTTAACATTTCCTATGTCCTTGGTTAATTTTTCCTAAGTCTGCATGCCCAGTGATGATTTAATATTTCCCTAAGTCATGTTTTAATTTTTCCTAAGTTCTCGACTTCATTATTTCCTTGGGCCCCTCTCTGATAGTATCTTCATCTGATGGTGGGCGTATCTTCTCATGAGATGTGTTAGAGGCTTGTGAACTTAAGATGACTGTTGATTCATTTCCATGACATAACCCTTTCAATGCAGGCAGGTCCACTGCTAGGTAGGCTCATGTGGTGGTCTATCATTCATCAAAATATCCTATAAGGCACGGAAAGCCTGGTATCTCAATCAGATGATTCCTGATCAACGGTTGGCATATAAGCACATAGAATCTTTGGAGCCTTTCAGATCTTGCGCCAGCCATCCGATCTTCTAGGTGGTATAAAGTTCTCGGTGGGTCCTAACTGCCAGGTGTGCCATGTCAACATTTTCCTATTGGTCCATGGGTAAACAACTTAGTATTGTGTCAGTGCGACTTGATTTTCTGATGGGTCAGAGGGTCCTGACACCTGTAATCCATCCAATGATAGGTGTAAGTTCTCATGGAATCTGTCAGAGGCTTGAGATCTTATGCCAGCAATTGATCTCATTTGTCTCAAACGTATCTTTGGCGATGGTCCTGGTGTCAGGTGGAGCTGATTCAGAGTGTTTTAATTGGTCTGCGTGTTGCTGACTGTATTGTGTCAGTGGGGAAGGTTTTCTTCCAAGCAAGGTAAGATTCTTAATCGACGGATGGCGTATGTTCTGATAGAATCTTAGAGGTCTATGCAAAGATGAGACGGCCATTGATCTTCCAGATGTGGGCCTAGTTAGCTTCTCAGTTTGTTGGCAGTCTGGATAATTTTGTTTAGTGGTTTTGCTAAGTTTCAGGGGTTTCGCTCATTTGTGAGAAGATTTGGCGGTATTCTAAAGAGTCTGGCGATTCGGCAGAGGGGGGTCGCATAATCACTAAATTTTTTAGCGATAGTATAAAGTGTTTTGCGAATTGGCGGAACCTTTCAGTCGCCAGTTTTCCAAAGGTGACTGAGGTTTTTTTTTTTTTTTTTTAAAGATAAATCACTAAGCCCGTGAAAAGGAAGGATCTGATGGTCAGGACTTAAAGTTGAATCAGTTTTAAATAGGGACCACCGATCTGTTGTAGGCGACATGAAGTGACCATTTATATTCAAATTCAAATTTCTACAGAGGGTTTGCAATGATAGAAAGTAATAGAATTCAATTTTTCAATGGCTAGAGTGGGTGAAAATGGTTGTCAACTGTTGCAGTGTGGTCAAGGCTACCATGGGTAGTTGTGGAGGAATGTCTTGTCATGAGAAATTAAATGAGGCAGTACTCAAGATGTGTTGTAGGGGTCATTTTAGCTAGATTTCTTGGGGTTTTGTGATGATTTTGTACTTGGGACCAGTAAAGGACTAGATAGCTATTAAAATTGAACTATTTGGAGCTTATCGGCTATGGCTTGGTCCTTGTCATGTCTGTGTTAACTCCTCAATGGTGTTAGGTGGTTTTGAATTTTCTGAATTGGGAATGATCATTATGCTTTTATTGTTCTCCTGGTATAAAGGAAATTTTTATGATCATTCGAGTGGGTGGTGAGTTAGGTATTCAAATCTTTTGGTTGTGAGTCCTCTTCTCAGTTTGAATTGTAATGATTTGTTTTAGTATTTTTTGATAGTAGAAAGAAAGTTGCAGGTCTAAGCTATAATTTGCAAGCATGGTTTGCTTGGACTGATTGTATACACTTGAGGATTCTTCATACTTAATGCAAATACATGATTCTTCTCTCTCCTTTGTGTCAACATAGATAGATTTTGAACTTTCTAGTTCATTGCATATTAATTTATGTATGTGTCTTCATTCTTGAGTTCTGATCTAGGATTAGATGAAATAATACTCTAGATGGGACATAGATTTATCTCTTGTCTATGCAAGGATATTCTATAAGTAGTAAAGGAGATTGTAAATGTGTTTATGGTTTTGAATCTTAGATATACTCTGGTGTGTGTGTATAGTTTATCTAAGAGATTTTTCCCAATGGATGAGGCACTGGCCTAGATGAGTACTTCTTTATTAACATTTATTGATTGAGGTTATGATTCAAACACATAAATTAAGAACCATTCCTAAACTTTAAGTCTTTGGTTGTAATGTTCTACCATATAGTAATGGAGAGTCAATGAATGTGAGGTTAGTATTTAGCACTTTCTTACTATTCAATCTATTGTTTAGACCTAGTCTTTGCTGTTTGAAGTATAATTTTCACTAGGTTAGGTGAACCCACCTTGGTTTTGCAGAGCCTAAAGAAGAAGAGGGAAGTCTTGTCCCTACAGTTGGTCCAGTTACCCTAAGATCCCTATACATTTTGGAGCTAACCATTCCTAAAATCTATCTGAGGGTATATTGGTAGCCTAAGAGCATAAGCATCATTTTGAACACCAACACACTGATAACCATGCATTAAGTTTCCTTAATTCACAAGAAAATCTCTCTGTTAGACATCTGAAATGGGTAGAGGAGTTGCAGGCCTACACCTTCAACATTAAGCATAAGAAGGGTGTAACGAACAAAGTTGTTGATGCCCTTAGTAGGAGGGTTGGTCTGATTGAAGAAATACAACTGCAAAGTGTAGGAGTTGAGTCTGTCAAGAACCTATACCCTGACAACCCTGATTTTGTAGAGATATATCAAATTTGCACAAAGATGGTTGGAATATACCATATTGACTTTTTTGAATATCTAATTTAGAATGGACTCCTATTCAAAGGAGCTAAACTATGTATACCAAAATTTTCAATGAGGACAAACATAATTAGGGAAAAGCATTGTGGTGTCCTAGGAGGTCACTTTGGCATTGATAAGACATCAGACATTGTGAGGAGAAGCTAGTTTTGGCCTAAAATGAACAATAATGTTAAGAAGTTCATAGAAAATTGCACAATATGTCAACAAGCTAAAGGTGTGTCAACTAATCAAGGACTATATCAACCCTTACCAATCCCTTTTAGACCATGGGAGTCCATCTCAATGGATTTTGTAATGGGGTTGCCTAAAACAAAGCAAGGCTTTGACAGTGTTTTTGTAATAGTGGGTAGGTTTAGCAAAATGGTCCATTTTGTACCATGTAAAAGCACAAATGATGCTTCACACATTGCACATCTTTTCTTCAAAGAGGTAGTTAGGATCCATGGTCTACCTTAGTCAATTGTATCTGATAGGGATGTAAAGTTCCAAGGCCATTTTTGGAGGACACTCTTCAAGAAATTGGGAACAAATCTCACCTATAACTTTTCTTATCACCCAAAAATAGATGGGTGGACCAAGGTAGTAAATAGATCCTTAGGCAATCTCCTAAGATGCCTAACTAAACAATATGCTTAGAGTTGGGATACACTCCTGCCCTAGGCAGAGTTTGCATTTAATGATTCCATGAATAGGTCAACCGACAAAACTCCATTCCAAGTAGTATATGGTCTTCATCCCAAAGGACCATTAGACCTAATAGAACTACCATCTGACTTCAAAGTCAGTGCTCAAGGCCAAGAACTAGCATAAATCATCAAAAAGGTATAGCATGAGGTCAAAGAAGCATTGCAAAGATCCAATTTGAAGTACAAGGAACATGTTGATAAGAGAAGAAGGGATATCCACTTCAAAGTGGGAGACAAGGTTTGGGTATTTTTGAGGAAAGAGAGACTACCTAAGGGTAGATACTCTAAACATCATATGAAGAAAGTTGGACCCTGCAGTATACTCAACAAAATGGGTGAGAATGCTTATGAGATTTCTCTTCCCCCAACCTTGCAAATCTCTCCAATATTTAATGTTGCATACCTCACCCACTACAAAGCTACAACAAGTTCAATGAATGAGAAAGGTGAGGAAACAAACACCAATAATGAAGACTATGTCACAAATCTTCCTCAAAGAAAACCGGTGAGTTGGAAGAAATATTGGACACCAAGTTGTTGAAGCAAACCAGAACCAAGAAGTATATGCATTATTTAGTCAAATGGAAAGGGCTCCCCAACATAGATGAAACTTGGCTGACCGAAGACCAAATCAAACAACATGAAACTTCGGTGGAAAAGTTAACCTCAAGTAATAACTTGAGTTTTACAATGCAAGGGCAGTATGGTGTAGGAGCACCCACTATAAACTTATCAAATAATGCTCATTAAAAGTCCTAAGGACATCTAGTTAGGTTAGATCTTCCATCTAGGCATATAGACCAAGTTGTAAAACCTAGTTCCAAGATTGGCATAACTATAAGCCCTTGGTCAACTATGGTCAAAGGTGGTCAAAAGGCCTAGAAGCTTAGGATTTTGTTATTTTTTATGTTTTTAATGCTTTAGATCCATGTTGGATCAATAGATTAGGTCTAGACCAAGTTTGGTCTCCTAGTATGCAAAAATTACAAAAATGTTGTAAAAGTTGCTTAGCAACTTTGACAACTTTTGCCAAAAGTTGTACCCAAAGCCCCCAATAGTCAAATGGTTTGAAATTTGGTTGTAAATAATGGGTGAAACCTTCATAAGCCCTTTTAGGTAGGTGAAAGGTAAGATATGTAACTTTGGCAATTCAAATCAATAAAATATCAATATTTCTTTGCAAATTCTGACAAGAATTGAAGTGTATGGATAGGTAAAGACAGGAGGGCATGAGATTGTGAAAGAAAAAGTTTGATCCTGGAATCTAGTTTCATTTTCAACTGGTCTCATGTTCTAATCTTTCCTAGTTTGTAAGATATCTAGTTTTTAGTGAGACTTCTTGGATTGAAGGTTTAAAACTAGGGTTTCCAATAGCGCTTGGTTGTTTGGATCGATTCCACCATGGGAAATTGATGCCCCTTGGTGGAATTAAACCTTTGTCAATTTATTTTCATATTCTATAGGATAGAAGTGTGGATTTTCAGGTGAGTGGATTTGTCGTTATGCCCTAGGTGTACATCTCTATGTGTGCACTAGTCTATGACTTAGAACAGTCACCATAACTCTCAATTGGGGATTCATCAAGGCTCCAAAATCTAGATTCTAAGTTCTTTTACATATCCTCACATGCTCCCACAATTGGTTCAGGCATTGGCTTGGGAGAAAGAGCACCTATAGTGCAATTGGAGTCCTAATTAGGCCTAATAGCCCAGTCTAGTTTAGGTGTTTCAGTATCATTCATTGGACTTCAAATCTTGGTGATTGGATATGTTTTTTAAAGCCCAAAAGGGTTTCATAATCTCCAACCTAGTTCATCTTTCATATGGAAGTATTTTGACTTGTGATCAAAATTCCTTCTAGGAAAGGCTACAAGCCTAGTCTTTGGTTTGTGAAGCAACTAATGTGCATGGGTTGCTTGTAAGTGAAAGAACAATTGGAACTAAAAAAATAAGACCTAAATAGGCTAGGACAGTGATTGTAGGCTACTCCTAGTCTTGTGAGTCATTTCACAAGGTTTGGTTGTTTATTGGGTTAAGGAAAATCTTTAGTAACCCTTGGTCATTGGTGTTTAGAACTTTGTGAAACCTAGTGATTAGGTTCCCCTTGGATCTTGGGGTTGTGATAACCTCATTTCTTGTTCATTCTACACTTGGGATAAGTGTAGGGAACTTGACCATTCATAGTTTGGTGTACTTGGTACCCAATTCTTGCCAATTGCTCACTGTTTAAGGCTTTCGACTACCCATTTTGCATCACCAATTCATGTGCCCTTTGTGCGTACCCAAATGATATATTTGAAACAAGGGTAAGGCTAAATTTACCCTTTTTTTTTCAAAAATATCATTTAGGTATGCACAAAAGGCACAGGAATTGGGGTACGCACAATTCATTTATGATATTTTTCTTTGGAAGCTAATTGCTCAACTCTCATCTACTTCATTTATTATCAAGCTAATTGTTGAAGGATCCAATCCCCGGCTAGAAAGATGTCTTCCAATTCTATTTAAGCCATGTTCCTTGTTCTTGTCAAACTTGCTTGGTATGGTAGGCCTGCTCTCTGCAGTACTCTTCTTCAATCTGTGTTCGACGATAAGCATCTACTTATTCTTCCTAATTGTAGCCATAGCTTCCTTTTCATCAGGATTCAAATCCACTTCCCCCATCACATCATCCTCTTCCACTCATCTCAATTGATTGATCTCTCAAGGACCTTGTATTTAGTAGATGTTGGCAAGAAATCATTCTTAGCCACTATTGTTTTATAAGGTTAGTTAGTAGTTACAATCAGTTTATTAGAGTTAGGAGTTTATTTCAAAGATATCCACGTGAAGTGGAGTGGGTGTGGTCAAATTGATGTATCAAGGGACAAATGGAATAACCAAGAAAATACTATACATTAAATCATGTGATTGATAGCAGATTGGGGCTCACCTGAGCCATAAACATGAAGAATGATTGTAAAAAAAGATGTAAACCATATATATGCGCACTTGAGGCAAAGAGAAGTTACGCCATATCCATATAAAAATATTAGTTACAATATGAAAATACTAAACTGACTAATTCCTGAGCTCATCTCCATATATGGTCACAAAAAAGATATGTGATTACAATACAGAGAAGGCATCGTAAAAATATAATTTCAAAATTTTCCCTAGCCTGACATGTTTTGCACTCAAATCCTTCATCGTGGATAACTGGAGATGGGCGGATAGATGAAAATTAGTTGTCATCAACCCAACTAAAGTATCTACAACCATTATTTCCCTGTGATGCCCAATCTACATTAGTTCTTATAATATAATGAATAGTATTTATATTAGAAACATTAAATATATAGATATTAGCAGCCTCTTTCTATTTGGGCAGCACCAAAATTGTCATCCAAAGTTATTCTGTGTTTGTGAAGTCTTAAACACACACTATCCACAACCACATTGAGAAGAGTCATCGAGCCTATATCAATAATGCACCACAACATCATTACTACATTTATTATTTTTATATGATTATTTTTATATGGAATTCAGCAAGGAGTACCATCAAAAATATTAACCATTTACAATAATGAAAAGTAAACCTAAATCAAGTAGCTCATTTTTTTATCAGCATGTGTAGTATCTATGTATATGAAAAATGAAATAAATATCAAGATGAAATAAAATAGTATTCCACATAGAGTGAATGAAATATACCATCGAAAGAAGGTGACAAAATCTTGTCAAAAAGCACAGACATAGGAAATAAAAAATGGACAAAAGACAAGAAATAAGAAAATTCATTTATACTATAATAAAAAAAAGAAACACTATGTCAACAATTTTCAAAATCATTAGGACTATAGAAAAATAATTAAGACTATACATAATCAAATTTTAGAAATGGACAGTTCTCATGCTTTGCCATTACTACAATTGAGAATTCATCATTTGGTACTTCTTGGTGTATTCCATTTAAGTTTTTCAGCTCTTGTGTTTATGTGCATGTTCTTTATGTGTTTGGCTTCTCTCTCTCACAAGGGATACATCGATAGGTAATTGATTTGAAAGCATAATGATTTGACAATCTTTTTCCAAGATGGGTGTAATCATCCCGCCAACCTTAATTAGCAACATTTATGATATATGTCAAGTACTTATAATCAGTATGCCCAACAAATAGAGACTTAGTAGTATAAGCTTGGCTATATTAAGTACAATCTTAAGACTCATGACTCTTCGAATTCTCTTGTATCCTTCAGACCTACAAACATGTGTACTATGAGATTTCTTGCAACAAATGGACTTGTGATGATTTTCACAATAGTACATGTGTTGGAGGAAAGCTCATGGTGCTACTTAGGTAAATCTAAATGTTCATCACCTGTGCATATAAGAGTTGATCATAGAAGGTATATGCACAGGTGAAAAACATGCATATTTGACCAAGCAACACTGGGAGCTAGACACAACAGCAAATAGATTTGTGGTGATTTTCACAATAGTACATGTGTTGTTGGGTAAGCTCCCAGTAGTGCTGAGGAAAATCTGCATGTTCATCACCTGTGCATATGAACTAGCACTAATGGCAAATACAATCACTAAATTTTGCATACTCCTTATTTTGTTATGGGTTGATATTGTCAGACATGGTCTTTCTTGAATGGAATGACTCATTACTTTTACATTGACTAGAATGTTGGTGGAAAAAGGATGATTTGTTTGCAACCTACAGATACAGACACTGAACAACCATTGTTTCAACTCTAATTTTCTCAATACAAAGGGACATTTATCATAGCCATAGAAACATGATTATTTTAAAATGGAATACACCAAGGAGTACCATCAGAAATATTGACCATTTAAAATCATGAATATTTAACCTAAATCAAATAGCTCATTGTTTTATCAGCATGTGTAGTCTCTATGTATGTATATGAAAAATGAATGAAATATCAAGTTGAAATAAAAAAGTCAACGAAAATTCAAATACAAGGCCTAATTTATCAAGAGAAACAAAAATTAGGATGAAAGAAAAATCATTAAGAATATAGAAAAATCATTAGGACTATAGAAAAATGATTAACACTAGAAAATCAAGTTCTAGAAAAATCATTACGACTATAGAAAAATTATTTAGACTAGAAAATCAAGTTCTAGAAATGGACGGTTCTGATGCTTTTCCATTACAAAAATTGAGCATTCATCATTTGGTACTTCTTGGCATATTCCATTTAAGTTTTTCAGCTACCGTGTTTATGTGCATGTTCTTTATGTGTTTGGATTCTCTCCCTCGCAAGGGATATGTAGATAGGTAATTGATTTGAAAGCATAATGATTTGACAATCTTTTTTCAGGATAGGCGTAATCATCTCGCCAACCCTAATTAGCAACATTTGTGATATATGTCAAGTACTTATAATTAGTATGCCCAAAAAATAGAGACTTAGTAGTTAAAGCATAAGGTTGCACATCTACATCTGCCCTAGTAAGTATTAGAGCCTTTCAAATTTGAAAAGAACACAAAATTTGCAAATCAAATTGATATTTCATTAAAACCTATGTTCTTGATCAAGTTCTTAAAGATTAAAACATGAAATAAATAGAAGATGAAATGAAGATGACATGTGCCTTGTAGTGAGGACATTCAAGAGAGGTTTGATGAATATTTAAATTGCTCAAATATTGATTTTGAATCACCAATTGGTGAAGAACATGAAGTGGTGTGTGGTGAATCTAAAGATGAGGAAAATCTAAATTTAGTGGTGTGCGGTGAATCTAAAGATGGAAGGAAAGAAAAGTCCCAAGTTTTGAATTTGGATAGTAGAGGCTCCTTTCCTCATTCTCGCAAGTCTACAGATTTGTCACATGGATTAATCAATAAAGAAGAGGCATCTATCATTGGCATTCAAGATATAAAGGTTGGGCCTGATCATTGCACAAAAAAGGTGCTTGTATCCATTTAAAATTTGTCACCAGGGTATGACCATAATTCTGATTTCATAACAGTGACATAACTCCACTACCTCAAGATATGGAAGCCTTTGGTCAAGAAGAGAAAAATGATTTACATCCTATATTTGAGGATACACATGGTGCAAGAATGTGACATGATGGGAATGATACAACTAATTATAATTAATAAAAGAACTCTTGCTAACATTAGGGTACCCACATATCAAAATAGTCCTAGTATATGAGTCAATAGATGACAACCTTTCCATATGCTGCCTCACCTGTTTGAGGTAAGCCAAATTCGGTGCAATTCTCTTAACAATGGTACACATCCATCCAAGTGAAACAACCTTCAAAGATTTTCATCGGTAAAGAGAATCCCAATATTTTATCAGCCTAACATAGTCTTTGGCCACTTTGGCAATGAGAACCTCAAAATAGAGAAAAGAAACTTAGTAAAACTAGTCTATGCCATTGTTTGTGAGGGTACAGTCATGTTAAGTGCCTCTCAAACCTCTCCAAACATGTAATATTTTCTTTAAATACTTTATTGATCTCTTCTAAACATTAACCAAATCAAACCTACATTTGAATCCACACACAGTAACCCAAAATGAAGGGTTTTGTATCCTTGAATGAATCTCAGTCACTAGTTACGCATCTTTGACTTTGACAGTGACTGATGTTAGTGTACTATAATAGAAATATCTTACTATTGTCTTGTAATATTTGATACTCATGATTATGCTTTGGAATAATAGAGTTTTCTTTCATTTGATATCCTGCTACAACATTTCTCTTATACCTTGAACATGGCTTGAGTTGTTAGATCTATATGTATTTATTTACACCACCTTAAGGCTTAAATTGAAATTCAAGTACACGGTCCTAAAATAGAGAGAACAGTAAGCCAAATCTGATACTTTTTCATTCCTTCTTTCCATGTGAGGACACCTGAAACACCAGAAGATTCACTTTACTTGAGCATGTGTATTTTCCCTTACAGAGCTTCCTTGGTAAGTGGACCTTTGAAATTATTAAGTACATAAGGCCCTATTTACTGAAATGTTTTGAAAGAATTTAAAACTATATGCAATTTAAAGACAACTAATATAATATAATTGAATGGTGAACCAAATCCCCATGGTAATAAAGTTCTTATATATCACAATACTAAAATCTTCATCACACTTATTGCAAGTGAATTAAACCAGGTCGTAAAATGACATGTTATTAAAGTATATAGTGACTAGAGAACAAGGCATGTTGTAGTTGAGATCACAGAGGTGTAATGGTATTGACCCTAGAAACATCTTTAAAATATAACATAATCAGGTTATTGCAGCTTAGAAGTGCTCTGATATCTATTCAAGGATAGCTGAAATCATATTGAGGACACCATCCACATCAATGGAAGAATAATCTAACAATTATAACAAACTGTATAAATAATACATCTTAATCAGAGACCTACATACAAAAATTTACTTAAATATATTGAAATACCCTACAGATAATTTGAATGAATTCTCTTCTACCTTACTCCAATCTAATGCTATAAAAGAGTTGGTAATAAATCTAGGGCCCACATGTTACATCTAGAGCACACCATTAATTACATACAACCTCTAATCACAACTGCAAAATATTAATATTATATCTTAAATTTTTTAAAGTTTAGAAGGATTTTAAAGTTCACACTTCCATCTATACTGCAAATGTCACTAAAGGATTACAAAGTTAAATAATTTTAATAAATACAGAGAGATTTAAACAGACCAGAATTTTAAATAGATTTAAGATGGATGATATTTCTTCAAAAGAAATAATGGTGGCAAAAATATAGTAATAGAATATGTACTTGGAACAAAGTGCAATAGCTAGTTTCAGTCAACCAATATGGTTATTTGAACAATGGGTTTCAACTTCTATGTAGGTGTTTTATTATAAGCTTGCACATGCCATTCTAGGTTTTTTAAATTCTAGTATTTCTAGTTTCTCACTTAATATTTTATGGCTCGCTTCTTGATAGAATCTTGTTTTTGTGATGCAAAATTTTTTGGTAGGGAAATAGTGCTACATAGTCTCGACTTATAATAACTCATATTTAGTCATTTCTTATTGGAATGGTATACTATATTCTTAAGTGTAGGCTAATTTTATATTTGTTGATGGTATTCTATCTAGTTAGGATGAGAATTGTATTAGAGAAAATTCAAAATTATGGCAAAATTGGGAAAATTCAGCTAGCACAAAACATGCTAACTGTAAAACATATAGACTTTGGGTTTTTTATATTTTCAACTCATGATGTAGCCTTGACATGTGAATGCCTTTGGAGCCATGATAGATTTGATGTAGTTGATGAGCTCTTGAGGAAGAAAGTAGGGAAAGGGATGGATCTTGGTAGAGATATGTATGTTGTGATAATTGATGGACATTGTAAGCAAGGAAATATGGAAAAACATCACAAATTGAAATATGAAATGAGAGGAAAACATCTTGGACCTGATTTAGCTGTTTACAAGACACTTACTGATGCACTTTGCAAGATCAAGAAGATTGTTGAAGTAGAAGAACTTGTACAAGAGATAATCATATGTGGTCTTTCCCTAGATAGTTAAATCTGGAAAGAATTATTTGATGGATTCTATAAGGAAGGAAATTTATGAAAAGAGGAACAATTTTTTGAGAGAATGGTAGAAAGTGATCATGGATTCAAACTTTAAAGAGCCTAAAAAAATAATTGATCATATAAAACAAATACAAATTTTAGATTAAGTGTTACTTGGTTATTAAAATTGCTAGTTCATGTTACAAAAAAATGCTAAAAAGTTTTTGTGGATAGGTAATGCAAGATTGCAAGCACATAGGGAAAAACTATTGATTTGTATCCATTATGGTAAGGTATAAGTTTGGCCTCAATAATGATCTCTCCTACTTAAGTGCAAGACAAGAATTAATTATATTTGTCTATAGGATTATTAACAAACAAATGATCTCTCAAACTATGATGTGGAGTAGTAACAACTAAAGCTTGAATAAGCCCAACCCACTATCATAACTGAATAATAATGTCGATTCAAACCATGAACAATGGTTCCAACCAACTCTATCAACTCCTTAGTCCTGGAATGGTTCCAAGTATGGAATGTCTCTTTCAACCACTAATCTCCTTAACTAGAATGGAAAAGTCTCCAAGTATCACTTCCTCTTCCATAGGTTTCAACAAATCACAATTTGTTACAATTTCTGATTATAACTTCACTAGGTGCTAGCAAGTCATTACAATCTATTTTACACTTTTGGTTATATCTTAATTAACAAAACATTCACACTCACTCAAACTTGAAGTATCCTGAGTTTTGCCTATTCCTGGTTATAAATTGCAACAATATTTCTTCTTACAATTGGTAAATAGTTTAGGTCTAGATCTTTCTTCATAAAATAGATTGTCTTCTACTTTGTCAAGAAAGATCTGTATGGACCCTAAAATGGTCACCTAGACTTTGGGCCCACATTCAACAATTTATCAAATCCCTGAATCAATATTTTCAAAAATCAACATTTTTCAAATTATATCAATTTCTTTGATCAAATCCTAATTCTATCATTTATTTCATTATTTTCTATGGGCTAACCATTTTATCCTAAGTCTTTATTTATTTAAAAGGAATTCCCTCCCCTTTTATTAAATAAAAAGCCCCCACTTTCCTCTTATCCTAAGTTGTACAAATAAAGCATTATTCTTATTTTATAAAAAGGAGAAAAGGCCTTTGTGTCTCATATGGACACAAAAGTCAACTCTTATTTTCTCATTGGAGGAGATTTGTGCACATGGATTGCTCCTCTTTGATGCTCCACCCTTGATTAAATCTTTTGCCTCTTAATCTCCATGTTCCATTCCTTTTCAATTCCTTTAAAAGGAGAGCTCTTTTCTCATTCTAGGATCCCAATTTTGAATACTAATCTTATGCTGCAGGATTTCTTGGAGACTTTGGAGCTTTGGAGATCTTCATGCATTTAGCTTCCATTCTTGCATCATAGCTTCATGTTTATGCTTTCTAGATTAGTTTCCTTTATGCTTTAGATTAGCTCACATAGCTTAATTAGCAAGGATTTGTAATACTTTCACTTTCATTTACATAGCTTACTCGCATCTTCATTCTTAGCATAGCTGCATTGCATTTCCATTGTTCATTCTTGAAGATATTGGCATTCTTGACCTTGTCTCATTGAATCTCCCATTGTTTGGTTTACTAGCAAGGTTGCATGCTTCAATAGCTCTAGCTGAGAGCACTATCAAACATCCTTGTGACTCCATGCCTAATGAGCTCTACGTCACTTTCTCAAGGTTTCCCATTCATGGATTCTCTTGGAAGTAATGACTTAGAGAAGTACACAATTTGAGTGTACATTTTTTGGCACCAACCATGGGGCCGAACACTCTTGTTTTGTCCTACTTTTTATGCATTTTCATCAATTTTTCGTCATCTTTTTTGCTTGTTGTTTCAACTTTTTTTCCATACCTTCTGACAGTATATCATATGATAGTCTTCCAATATCATACGATAGTTTTTTGTATACATGTGTGATACTTTTCTAGTAAAAGTATCATACGCCCTTGTAGGATTCTGTTGCACTGGTGTTTTATACTGTATCGCATGCAGGTAGCATGAAGTATCATACAGAGAGAAAGTATCGCACCATTATACTAAGAAGTATCGTACAATTCTTTCTCTGATAGAACTATTGTACAAGCCTGGCAATGACTAGTTTTTATCTTTTCTCTGCAAGATTTGATTTATTTGCTTCGGATTTTTTATTTGCTATGGTAGAACAGAGGTTTATTTGTAGATTATTCTTGATTTTATTGTGCTAACCATTGTGGGGCTAACAAGTTGTGCTTGTAGGTGCCTTCATTGCTTGAAATATTTTCATAAAATAATGCATGTCAAAGCTCCAAATGCACAAGGGCTACTAATTTTTTTTGCAGGGCTGCCCAACTCATAAAAACCAATCAAGTGCTTGTTTAATTGCTTTCATTTTAAGTGCGGCATATACTATTTGTTTCTTTTCATAGGTACTTAATATCTTTTTGTATGAATCTTTTGGTGGTAGGAGAGTATACTCTTCATGCTTGTGGTGAAACAAAAATCTTGACCCATCTTTGGATTTTGAAAGCAAGAGGGTAATTGAACCTTTTCTTGGTGTGTTTGGGAGAAATTTTTGTGCTAGGAGAGTATGCTTTTCAACCTTGTGGTGAACCAAAAATCTTGACACTCAAAGGTTGATCCACTCTTTTTTTTAGTTTTAGAATCCTTTAGTGGGCCCGCTCTTGAGCAATCAAGAGGAATGAACCAAGTGGGGACAAGCTTTTCATCGGCTATTCTGACCCACTATAAACTCAAGGCTATCAAGGACACAAAACCTTGGTAGATGTAGTACTTGTCTTCGCTTGATATGAGTACTTGTGGGATTGTAACCATGAGGAAAATGCTAAGCAAGAATGCTTAAGGTACTCTTGTGGCCGCGAGGTCCGTTACTTGCCGCAAGGTGAGGAGTCCCTTTGGGGAGCAAGAGGGGTACTACGAATGGAATCCCTTACTAAGAACCATAGATAGAAGCCACCCTATTTTTCCGCTTAGCTTCTTGGTGCAAGGATTGATCCTAGTGGACTAACCCAGATCACCCCAAGATTACTCACCATTTGTATTCCTTTGGTTGTGTCATTTTCACTTCCATGACAAAACCAATATCTATTATGGGCAACCACTTTGCGTGAGGTGATAAAACATCAAGTGTGGGCCAAGTTGTTAAGTATTGAGCCATTGTCTTTTTAGGATAGTAAGTGCTTGAAGTGTTCTCATTGTGATCTACTTGTGTAAACGTTCTCAAACATCAAACATCACAGTAGCATTCATAGGATTTCTTTTCTTTGATATCATAATTGCTTGTCTTGGCAAGGTTTCTTTTGCCCTTGTGCAAGTGTCTTATGACATCTTTGATCACCTATTGTTTGCAAACTTGTCTCATTACTGCTGGTACTATGTTTGAAATTGAAAAATCCAACCATCAGATTGAAACATTGACCAAATTACTCTCAAAAAATGAAATTTAGACACTCACTGGTCAAGAGTCGTACGATCCTAAAACTTCATCGCACATTATACTGAGATTTATCATGTGATAGTTCATTGCTGCACAATTTTTGCATAGCTTACCTAGAAACTGCTACACTGCTTCATATGAAATATCATTTTGGAAGATTGTATCACTCTGTTAGCTTGGAAACTGTCGCACAAAGTCTTTTTGCTGTCTGTCTAATTTATGCCATTTTTAGTCTTTCTTTGGTCGACCAGATTTTAGTAGGTGACTTACTCTACTATTGGAAGCCTATTTGTACCTCGGGTTCCTATATTTATGCATCTTGAATTAGTATTCTTTGATTTTACAAAGTAATCTTGCTTGGAATTGATAAGTTAGGAATCATCCTTATTGAAAAAGTACACCTTTAGATTCTTTGGTAACACACTTGGAGAGTCTTAGTAGTCTCTTGTCCAAATTCACTTCCATAAAAATTCAATTTCAATCAAAAATATATTTGGTTAAATCCATCCTCCTGATCCATATGTGTTAGGATACTTATACTTTTATTATACACCTCTGTGGCAGTGTTAGTTTACACCTTTTGCAATTTTCTATCTTACCATCTCTTTTTGGACAATTGAACACTTTTACTATCCTAGTTTGGTATTGACATTTCATAGGGTCATCTTATCACCAAGGGCCTTTTTTCTTTCATGTCGGTTATGACAAGGTATCAAGTGAGTCAATGAAAATGACCACAAGTTGTCTTTGATCAATTACCCTTAGTCCAAACTCGTCAAAAGTGAAAGGGAAAGGAACCCATCTATGATCAATCACCTAGGAGCAAGTCCAAAGCTTGGTTTGACCCAAAGAGAAATCCTAGTGAGTTGAGTAACCATTTAGCACCTTCTCAATCAGATATGGACATGAGTTACACTATGACTAGAAAGGAGAGAGAAGCGATGGATCAAAATCTTGATGACATTTTCCAAAGACATAGGGATAACATGCTATTTGGTGATGACAATCAACCAAAATCACCCCCTATCAACTCAAGATATCTAGATTCCCATCAAAGAGCTGAAAGACATTATGGACGAGCTCACCAAGATGCATGGTCACAACATGAAGACTAGAATAATAAATCTGGTGATGCTCATGTCAATGCAACATTTACTAATGACTTGTTCAAACATTCAAGGCCTAACTCTCTGCTCAAAAAAACCTCAAGGTATGCGAATGAAAGGCTTAAAAGAATCGAACATGAAAAGAAAGCATTTTTGCATGAACAAGCCGCTAAAGAAGAAAGGTTTAGACTCCTAGAGGTGGAGCAACAAGCCTTGTTAGAGCTGAAAAGAAAAAAATTTCAAGAAGAACAAGATAGGCTTTTAGCCCAGCAACTCAATGACTAGTTCAATAATAGGGGTACCAACAGTGGAAACAACTCTCCACCATCTACTCCCTCAAGAACCCCAAGAAGTAGAAGGTGATCAGGAACCCCTTCATGATCTCCTAGTCCTAGAGGAAAGAGGATTTCACAACATAGGAGACAAACACCTCCTAGGAACTTGAGACAACCCTCCCAACGAGCTCATCATGGCTCTCAACATGGAGGAAGTAGTGCAACTTTTGATGATCAATATTTTATGAGGATGCAACAAGAACCACTATTCCAACAATATGTGGAAAAATATCTAGATCAAAACAAGGATAGGTTCCTAGAGAGCTTGATTAAAAAGGGTGCCAGAGTCCCTTATAACTTTCATGTGGATAGAAGAATCAAGAAACAAGGTCCATCCCAAGAAGAGGAGATCAAACAACTCAAGCGTATGATGGAAAAGGTGTTGGCACCTAAAAGTTCCTTTTCAATTGACTCAATCTATCCCAATCCTTTCGATAAAAGTGTGAGTATGAAGGATTTTCCTAGAAAAGTTGAAATTCCTCAGTATGACAAGTATGACGGCAATGACGACCCACATGATCATGTGCGTCAGTTCTACATCATGAGTTTTGAGTTTCACCAAGATGACTCCTATCTTATGAGATTATTTCCAAGGAGTCTCAAGGGCCAAGCCATATGTTAGCACTTGCAAAATTTCATGGCCCTCCCATTTTTCTTCTGGTCTCTGCAGTTGTTTTTCCCTATTTTCTGGCTAAAACCCTTGGTAATATTTCAAAAACTAGTCATTGCATATAAAAACCCTAAATACCCTTGGCCCTGTTCTAATTTTACGTTACTTTTTCGGGCCACTTAAAACCTCAAAATACCCATGTGCTTAAATTTTATACCACTTCACATGTTGATCAGTTAGGTTTTTTAACGTCGAGACCCCTTTTAATATTTCCTAAGTTCCTAAGTCTTTCGGCGTTAATTTTCCTAAGTCCCCCACAATAATATTTTCCTATGTTTCACCCTTTCAAAATATGTGGTTGTCATTAGTTTGCAAGACTATTTAGTGTCAAAGGTCTCTGACATGTGAATTTGTGACCGTGTGCCATCTATCCTGGTGGGCCCTCTCTTCCTTCCTTGTTGACTTGTTAACGATTGAGCAAAATCAACGATCATCACTATATCGCTAATGGAAGATGCGTAGGTTTTAACTTAACACTTTAACAACAACCATCTGATGTGATGGTAGACAAACTATGGGTCCAAAATGACACGTATGCACAAATGGTGACTTCTCATTGGTCCACGGGTGAGTGATTGGCTATGCTGTCAATGAGACCTAGTTTTCGGATGCGTCAGAGGGTCCTAACCTTGTTAGAGAATCAATGAATGATGTAAGTTCTCATTGAATGTTTCAGGGGCTTGAGATTATGCGATAGCCATTGATTTCATCCAGTGTTAGAGGGTTGTCAGGGTAGGGAGAGATTCTTCATTCGATGGTGGGCGTGTAATTTGATGGAATCTTGGAGGTCTATGTGAAGATGAGACGGTCGTCGATCTTCTCGATGTGGGCCCAGTAAATTTCTTGGTCTTTATGGTGGTTCTGAAAAATGCTTGCTTGGTTCACTAGTCCATGTGATGTTTTAGTGAAGGGTCTAAAGACTTAGCAATTTGGCAAATAGTGTTTACGTAGTAACCAAATGATTTAGTGGTGCTCTCAAAGTTCTTGTGAATGGGTGAGGGTTTCTTTAGTCACTTGTTCACCAAATGGATAGAAGGTTAAGGGTTAGCTGAGGAGAGTGGGACCGCATGATGATTCATCATTGAGGTGTCAATTTCTGATTGGTTGAGCTAGAGGATGATGAGGAATACTACAGGGTGGGGCTATTTTTAGAGGAGTCAGTGACAAGGACAGGATCTACGGTTGGCGTAAGATCTTATGGGTTGTGTCAGAGCCATGAGATCTTGCACCTGCCATTCGATTTCAAAGGCTTACTGAATGTGGGTCATGTGTCAGAGATGACCGAGCATGAGTAGCAAATAACATGGTGACAGGTGGCATAAAGTGGGCCTAGGTGGGGGTCTAAGGTCTAGTGGTCCAGACAAATAAGGTTAGCGGCCTGATGAATTTCATTTGTTTTCACCCATTCACGAAATGAGATGGTGGTATTTTAAATTGGCTGGTGATTTAGTGAAGGAAGGTCACATGATCGCTAAGTATTTTAGCGATGACTTAAAATGTTTTGTGAACTAGCAAAAACCTTTTGTCGCCAGTTTGCCAAATGTAACCACGGTAAGTTTGTTTTCCTTCAGCCGCTAGGTCATTGAGTTAGGTGGTGGGTTAAGATTTTATTGTGTGAATAGGAAAGGCTTTGTCACATGTTTGCTAAAGGTAAACCCAGGTTGGCAGTTGAGTTAGGGACATAAAGACCACGAAAAGGACATCAAACGGCCGTGATATAAAGTTGATCTGATTTCAAATGTAGACTATCGATTTACTGCAAGTGGCATAAAATAGCCATTGTTTTTCAAATTTGAATTTTTGAGGGTTTCTCAACGATAGAAAGGACTAGAATTTATGGTTTTAGCGGTAGGATTTGATGAAGTTGTGCCAACTGCTGTAGGGTAGTCCAAAGGGTTTGATGATTGATTGCATATGCTTGTACCATCATAAAATGGACATAAGTAAAGCTTGAGGTGTTTTGCAGGTGTACAAACAAATAGAAAAGACATGGTGTTTGTGTGATCTTCGGTACAAATCAGAGGATTTTCATTGATGAAGATCAATTTTGGGTCCGTTTGTCCAGGTTGCTTGGTTTTCTCCCCTGGAATTAATTATTGTTTGATGTTAGTTGGTTTAGTGGGTGAAACCCTAACCCTAGCTATCTGAAGCTTGTTGCATCTTGAGTTCTTTAAGGATTCCATGATAGCTAGTGGTATAAGTAGTAAAAGTCCTAATTTTGTAATGGTTCTGAAACTTTTTGGGTCTCCTAGCTTTCTAGTTCTAGTCTTTGGCAATCCAAGGGATTCTATTCTCTAGTTCCATATTCTTGATGGTTGAATGCTGATAATACAAGCTTTGTAGAGAAGATTATTGATCCTATGATTTTGAGTAAAGAGTTTACTTGTATGTATTGATACACTTCCATGAAATACAATACAATTTCTACCTTGGTTATGTTATTGTCTCTTTGGTTCATGTTTATTATCATATGTCTCTATTTGTAAGGCATTTGGAACATACTAGTTGTAAGGTAGCTATCTAATTATTGCATGAGTTTCTTTCAAGGAAATAATTAAATCCTTATGTACAATTTCAGAGATTGAATACATCTGTGGAAGATCTTGATGGTAGCAAACCTAGATTGAGAAGATAGTTTGTAAGGCATTCTATCCAGATTGTATGTGGTTTGTAAGGCATATCACTGTATTTCCTAGAAATTCTTCTATTGATTTATGTTAGACTCTTTTCCCAAAGGATTAGGCATTGATCTAATCTCCTTTATTCAAACACCTTTCATTCATCAAACACAAAATTCATCATTACCAATACCATTTTATTTCATGTTCATGTACCTAATAAATAGGACTGTCCCTGGTACTTTACTATCCATAGCTACTGATTCCTTGAAGAGTGACTGAAAGGTTAGCCTTCCTTGATTTTTACTCATAAAAAGAAGGACTCATCACCCTTATGCCATTATTCATGTTATCATACTAGGAGTTTCATTAGTCATATCTTGCAACAGGTTGTTCTCAGCTATCTTTAGGATTATCTTCCACAAAAGTATCTCTAATAAACTCAATAGCATGACAATGAAGACCTAATCCACCAATCCATAGTTTACTTGAAAGATAGTAACCTATTTGTAGGCAATACCCGCCTAAGTCCTATGGAGCTCGAAGTAAAAGGAGGGTCTTATCCAATCCTCATCAATTAGGCTTTTCTTGCAAACTTGGAAACCTATTTACTAAGAATCAAGCCAATGTCCTTGCCAAGTTTGACCCATAAGAAAAATCCCTAATAGACTAGAAACTCTGCTGGGGAGTTGTAAGAAATATTTTGCTAAGTTGTAGGGTTTAGTTGAGCCAGGGCTTCTACCCTATACAAACCAGTCGGTTACCATTGGTGTCTATATTTTAAAGAGGAATTCCCAAATTTTGGGTGGTGACTCTAACAATCTCTGTAGGAGTACTGGTTAGAAAATCATTCACAAGATGAGTTACAAAGGTACTAGGTCTTAGAGAAATAAGCTTCTTGAGGATAGATTGGGAGAAGGTATTCCAAGTACTTCTAGGCCTGTTCAAACAAAGAGAGGAAGAAGAAATGGCAATATGTTTCATGCTTAGGGGCATAGAGAAGGTACTAGGCAAGAGGAACAAATCTAGTCTATTCAAATGAATCAAGAAGGAAATACCTTTGAATATGAGGAGGCTGTTGATTTGGGTCTGAACCAATATGAAGATGAGGTTCAAATAGGGGATGCTGAATCTAAGACCACTCTCCCTGAACCAGAAGAAATTTTTTAAGAAGTCTATGAGTTGGAAAGGAGAGTCCAAGAACAGATCCATTTAAGATAGAAAAGAGACAAGGAAAAAGAGGAAAAGATCAGACATGCTATAATTAGAGCTGAGCAATTGAAGAGACAATTGTTGGATCTTGAGGCCATGAATCAGGATCATGTGATAGAACAAGCAGAAGATCAACCTATTGTCCATAAGATCTATGAGACAAGAAACCCTAGGGACAAAGGTAAACAAAAGGCCGTGGGAGTTTCAATAAATGAACCAAATCATGCATAGAAGTCCATGGATCAAGCAGCAAGATTAGAGGCCGACTTGGAAGAAGCAAAAAGAAAAAAATAATTTTTGGCCAAAGAGTTAGAAAAGACAGAGCTTGAAGCCACTACTACCAAAATGAAAAGGAAGATTAACTTCCTTAGGCAATCTTCTGGACATGCTAATACCCTTTCCACTTCTCAAGCACAAGGAGAAAATGTGTTGAATACTACTACAACTTTAGGTATGCCTAAGACTCCTAATATTTCTAATACTCAAATATATGCATCTTTAGGTGGTGGCCCATCTCAAGTAGGTCCCATTCATGAGAGGCATAAGCAATTGTTTTTTGTTGGGATTCCCGGTTATCCAAATCCCATCCCTGATGAAATTAGGAAGAAGCTCCCAAAATTCACCGGAAGCAATGCAGTTACTTGTGAAGAGCATTTGAAAAGTTTCATTGATGTGATAGATGACTACAATATTGAGCTTGATGATGTGATCATGAAGGTTTTTGTTCAGTCTCTGACTGAAGATGCTAGAGATTGGTTTAGAAATTTGCCTCATGCTAGCATATGTTCATGGAATCAGTTTAGGTAGTCTTTCAAGGAATAGTATGGTGATAAAACCAATGAAGGCTTCATGCTTAATGAGTTTAACAACATCAAAAAAAATTCAAATGAGGGTGTTGTTGAATTCAATGTTAGATTTTAGAAGGCCATGCATAAATTGTTGCAAGTTAGCAGATTGGATGACAGAGTATGTCTTGTCACATACTTGAATGCTTTTGATTCAAAGATGGGATATCTTTTGAGAGATAAGAATCCTAGGAATCTTGTAGAGGCTTATAAATTGGCTATTAATATAGAGAGAAATAGAAGGATATCAAGGAAGTTGAGAAGGAGAGAAGATTGTCAGCCATTAGTTTCAAATAGAAGAGAGCCAGGGAAACCTGATGCAAAGCCAAAAGATGATGATATTTTGAAACAAATCTTGAAAGCAATAAAGGATTTAAAGCTTGGTGAAGCAAGAAATAGTAGAGTGCAAGGAAATGGTAGGCCACCTTTTAATAACTTTAATAAGTTGCCAAGAATGCAGAACTGTCCCTATAATACTCAATGGAAGGATGGAAAGCCAGTGCTTCCTAAAAGAAAGGATAAACCAAATGACAAGACCCCTAACCCTTTACATAGAAATACAGTGAATATGAATGATGATGTTCCATGGTGTATTGTTTGCCAATCACCTCATGATCCCTATTACTGTGCTATTGCTCAAAGTGTTTCTGCAGATGGAGATCAAGACAACAACAATAATGATGTTTACGATGATCAGGGGTGTGGTATGACTTCTTCATACATATATGGTGGGTTAGATTTTGCAGATGAAGATGAAAACCAAGATGCTTGTAGTTCCCAAATTAGAAATGAGGTTTACCATCAGCAAGTGTTTTCTGATGAAGAAGATAATCACCTTGATGTAGTTCAGTGCAATACTTTGAGAAGTGATGGGTCAGTAATGTTGAGAAGACCTTCTGATGAAGAAATTGCACAAATCACAGCAGACATGGTGTCTCAAGTTAAAAGCAACTATAATTTGAGAAATAGGGTGGTAGGTTGTCCAAGTGGTAGGCCTGCTGGAATTTTCATCAAGAGAATAGAAAGGGATGAAAAGCAAGCCCAAAATAAGAAAAAAGTGACTGACACTGCTGACCAAACCAAGTTGAAGAAAAATATCAATTTCACAAAGCCAATTGTGGCTTACAAGGTAAAAGCTAAACCTCTTGTGGATGCTATTTCTCCTTTGCAAGAGAAAGAAAAGAGTCAGAGCAAAGATATTCCCAATGTGGTTACACATGAAGAAGATAAAGAGATCATTGCCATTGGGCAAGATGTAGTTGACCCCAAGTATGTTCCCATTGACATGAGAAAATTGTTGTCACAAATCACTGTCAAGGTCCCCTTATTAGAAATGATGAGGATAGAGGAGCATAAAGTTAAGGCTTTGAGTTGGGTAAAAGGAGCCTTTTCTTCTGATACCCAAAATTCCACCAAGGTTGATGGAATGGCTACTGCAGCAAGTGATTCAATTGAGAACCAGTGTGAGGAGATCATCTCTGAGATCCCTCAGATTTATTTGGATGCTAATTCTGCCAATGCTATGTTAGGAATAGTTGACCCTTTCTTTTTGTCCTTAATAGTGAATGGAAAGTTGTTAAGAAATTGTATGATTGATTCAGGAGCCTCTAATACTATTATGCCTGCAGAAATAATGAGATCCTTGGGTTTGAAAGTAGATACACCTCATGGTAGATGTTAGGTTATGGATTCAAGAGAGGTCCCTATTATTGGTACTATAAAAGCATTTCCTTATAGGTTGACAGCTTTCCCTAACAAGTTGCTAACAATGAGTGTTCTAGTGGTAGTTATTCCCCCTCATTATGGGATGTTGTTGTCAAGGAAGTGGAGTGCTCAGATGGGAGTTAGTATCTAGTGTGATTTGTCCTTTGCAACTTTCAATATTGATGGTGAAAATGTGAAAGTATCTAGAGAAGGTAGAACTCCACATATGATTGAAATAAATGATGATCATTTAAATTGTTGTGTGGATGTTGACATGGAGAATTTCAAATTAGAAGAAATTGTTCCACTAGTGGAAGAGGTAGATCCACTAGTTGCAGAATTAAAGAAACATCAAGATGGACTGTGGCAGATGTATTTTGATGGAGCATGCTCAAAAGAAGACTTAGGAGCTAGGATCTTATTCATATCTCCATCAGATACTACTTTTAAGTATTGATTCTCATTGACTTTTCAATGCACAAATAATACTGCTGAATATGAAGCATTGTCTTTGGGATTGAATATTGCTATCAAACATGGGATAAAATGTTTAAAGGTTTTTGGTGATTATGACCTTGTGGTAGCACAAGTTTGATCCAAATGTGCTGTTAAGAATGATAGATTGAAATTGTATAAACATGTGATATGGGATCAGATTGAAATGTTTGATGCTTTCAATATATGCTGGGTAGAAAGATCAAATAACATAATGGCTGATTTTTTGGCCAATGTTGCTCTAAAAAGGGATGATTCAACTTTTTTTGGAGTATCAATTCTTGAAGTAAAAAGTAGACTAGTTGTTGCAGACAACATTTATAATTGGCAGGTCTTTGAGGATGATCATGACATCCTGAGATTTATCCATTGTCTTGATATATATGAGGATCAACTTGTAGACTGCAACACTTTGGTTGAGGAAATTGAAGGCAAGGACATGGTCATGGGAAGTGAGGTGATCCAGTTGAGTTCAAATAGTATTCCTAAAGGCTTAACTAAGTTAGAAGCATTGTATAGTAGCAAAAATGATCATATGTCAAAAATAAGTAATGCTAATGTAGAAGATCTGAAGGAAGTGAATTTGGGATCACATAGTGCTCCTCAAATGGTCTATATTGGAAAAGGATTAACCCCTCAATTGAAAGATAATTTGATAAAGTTGTTGAGGAGGTACAAGCATGTGTTTTCATGGTCTTATGATGACCTAAAAGCCTATAGAGAGGACCTTTTACAACATGAAATCCCATTAAAGAAAGAAGTCAAACCATTCAGACAAAATAAAAGGCCCATTAACCTATTGTTGGCTCCTAAGATGCAGCAGGAGCTAGTCAAGTTGAGTGATGTGGGAATAATTCAACCTATAAGGCATTCAACTTGGGTGTCTAATTTAGTCCCGGTTAGAAAGAAGAATGGTGACATTAGGTTGTGTGTAGACTTCAGGAATTTGAATGTTGCATCATTGAAAGATACTTATTCACTACATAACATGGAGGCAATGTTGCACAAGGTCACTGGTTGTGAGTTATTCTCTATGATGGATAGCTTTTCTAGATATAACTATTTGCTAGTGAAGGAATCTGAATAATTTAAAACTACATTCACAACACCTTGGGGAACATATGTGTATGTTAGAATGCCATTTGGTCTCAGAAATGCTAGAGCAACTTTCCAAAGAGCCATGGATGTTGCTTTCAAAGAGTACATTGACCTGATTATGGTTGTATATCAAGATGACCTAACTCCTTATTCCAAGAAGGCTCATGATCATTGTTCACACCTAGAAAAGATTTTTGTCAAAGCTCTGGAGTATGGTGTGTCCCTGAATCCTAAAAAATGTAATTTTGCAGTCAAAGAGGGAAATCTTCTAGGACACATTGTATCAAAAGATGGAATAAGAATTGATCTAGAGAGGGTTGAAGCAATCAGGAAGGTGTTTGCACCAAAAAATCTCAAGGGGGTGCAGTCCTTTCTAGGGAAGATCAATTTTGTTAGGAAATTCATTGCAAATTTTGTTGAAATTGTCAAGCCTATAGTAAAGTTGTTAAAAAAGGATGTGAAGTTTCAATGGACTGTAGAGGTTCAGGCTGCATTTGAGAAAATTAAAGATGTGGTCCAACAGGCTCCTATGCTTAGATCTCTTGACTATACCAAGCCTTTTTCATTGTTCTCTTTTGCATCATTTCACACCATTGCTATTGTTTTATTGCAAAAGGAAAATGAAGGTTTTGAGCATCCAATTGCATTTTTTAGAAAATCCTTACAGGTTGCTAAGTTGAATTATGAGATGATGGAGAAGTAAGCATATGCATTGATAAAAGTAGTCAAATCTTTCAGGCCTTATCTGGTGTGTGTGAAGGTTGTTGCATATGTCCCACATTCAGCAGTAAAGGATGTTCTTACTCAATCTGAAGTCACTGGTAAGAGATGCAAGTGGATTACTAGAATTCAAGAATTCAATTTAGAAATCCATATTACTAAGTTGGTAAGAGGACAAGGTCTGGAAAAATTGATGACTGAAGAAAATATGGACTTAGTCCATGTAAATAATGAAGGAAATCCAGGTATGACAATCACAAGTATTGAATTGCAACCAAAATATGATGATATTGTCTATTTCATAAAGAATGCTAGATGCCCAAACTATATGATAGATAATCAAAGGAGGTCCTTGAAATTACAAGCTCAGAAGTATACATTGATACAAGGAGACTTGTATTGGAAAAATAGAGATGGAGTCTTGCTGTTCTATCTTGACAAATTGACAGATATCAGGTAGAGAAGGTTTTAAATGAAATGCATGTTGGTGTTTGTGGAGGTCATTTTTCAGCAAGAACTACTGCTCACAAGGTTTTAAGGGCAGGTTATTTTTAGCCTGCATTGTTTAAAGATTCATTTTAGTATGTCAAGAAATAGGAAGCTTGTCAGAGGTTTGCTTCAAAATTAAAGTACTCAAGAGCATTGTCATTAAACCCAATAGTTGCTGAAGCACCATTTACCATGTGGGGCTTGGATTTCATAGGTGAGTTTGTTGAGAAATCTAGTGGAGGACATAGTTATATATTTGTTGCAACTGACTATTTCACAAAGTGGAAAGAGGCTATTCCTACAAAGAGGGCAACAAGTAAAGTGGTGATTGATTTCTTACTTGACAATATTTTGACTAGATTTGGTGTTCCTGTGAAGTTGATTACAGATAATGTAATGTGTTTTAGATCAGATGAGTTTAAGGAGTTTTGCAATACTAATGGAATCATCACTTCCTATTCATCTCCTTATCATCCTCAGGAAAATGGATAGGCTGAGTCTAGCAATAAAAGTATCCTGACAATCTTGAAGAAGACACTTGAAAAGAATAAGAGAGCTTGGCATTCCAAGTTGAGATTGGCTTTATGGGTAGACAAGGTTACAGTGAAAAGAGCCACTTGGAAGTCTCCCTTTGAGCTTGTGTATGGTTTGCAGTCAAGGCTACCTATAACTAATCTAATTATAGTTTATCAGTTTATTCAGGATGAGGAGCTGGATGTCACAGAGCCAATGCAGAATAGAATTATGTAGTTGACTGAGTTAGATGAACAGAGAAAATAGATTCAAAAGAATAATATCAAGTTGCAACAGAAGGTGAAGTACTTATTTGACAAAAGAACAACTACTAAAAAATTCAAGGTTGATGATTTGGTACTTCAATGGAATGTGAGGGCAGAAGATAAAGGGAATCATAAGAAATTTGAATCACCGTGGCTTGGTCCTTTTGTGATTCATGATAGTTTTGGGAAGGATTACTACTTGATGAAGAACATGGATGGTGAAGTTTTTGAATTGCTAGTGCATGGGCAATTCTTGAAGCCCTTCTTTAGTTAAGTTTTTGATTATCATGCATGTGTAAATACTTTGTAAATTTTTGTACAGGTTGGTTTCCTTTCAAGTTGTGTTTTTCTTTCCATGTCTTAGGTTAGCGGTTTTTGGTCTGCGTCCCAGAGTCCTGTGGTTCTTGTTAAAACTTGCATTTCAATATCCTCAAATAGAGCCACTATTGGCACCTACAAAATTTCATGGCCCTCCCATTTTTCTTCTGGTCTCTACAGTTTTTTTTCCCTATTTTTTGGCTAAAACCCTTGGTAATATTTCAAAAACTAGTCGTTGCATATAAAAACCCTAATTACCCTTGGCCCTGTTCTAATTTTATGTTACTTTTTTGGGCCACTTAAAACCTCAAAATACCCATGTGCTTAAATGTTATATCACTTCGCATGTTGATCGGTTAGGTTTTTTAACATCGAGACCCCTTTTAATATTTCCTAAGTTCCTAAGTCTTTTGGCATTAATTTTCCTAAGTCCCCCGCAACAATATTTTCCTATGTTTCACCCTTTCAAAATATGTGGTTGTTGTTAATTTGCAAGATTGTTTGGTGTCAAAGGTCTCTAACATGAGAATTCATGACCATGTGCCATTTGTCCTAGCGGGCCTTGTCTTCCTTCCCTGTTGACTTCTTAATGAGTGAGCAGAATCAATGATTGTCGCTATACCGCTAATGGAAGATGCACAGGTTTTAACTTAACACTTTAATGACAACCATCCAATGTGATGGTAGACAAACTATGGGTCCAAAATGACATGTATGCACAAATGGAAACTTCTCATTGGTCTACGAGTGAGTGACTAGCTATGCTGTCATTGGGACCTAGTTTTCAGATGCGTTAGAGGGTCTTGACCTTGTCAGAGAATCGACGAATGGTGTAAGTTCTCATCAAATGTGTCAGGGGCTTGAGATTATGTGATAGCCATTGATTTCATCCAGTGTTAGAGGATTTTCAGGGTAGGGAGAGATTCTTCATCCGACGGTGGGTGTGTAATCTGATGGAATCTTGGAGGTCTATGCGAGGATGAGATGGCCATCGATCTTCTCGATGCGGACCCAGTAAATTTCTCTATCTTTTTGGTGGTTCTGACAAATGCTTTCTTGGTTTTCTAGTTCGCATGATGTTTTAGCAAAGGGTCTAAAGACTTAGCGATTTGGTGATCAGTGTTCGCGTAGTAGCCAAATGATTTAGCAGTGCTCTCAAAGTTATCATGAATGGGTGAGGGTTTCTTTAGTCGCTTGTTCATCAAATGGATAGAAGGTTAAGGGTTAGCTAAGGATAGTGGGACCACCTAATGATTCATCATTGAGGTGTCAGTTTCTAATTGGTTGAGCTGGAGGATGATGAGGAATACTACAGGGTGGGGCCATTGTCAAAGGAGTTAGTGACGAGGATAGGATCTACAGTTGGCGTAAGATCTTATGGGTTGTGTCAGAGCCATGAGATCTTGTGCCCACCATCCAATTTTAAAGGCTTACTAAGTGTGGGTCCTATGTCAGAGATGACTGAGCATGAGCAGAAAATAACATGGTGACAGGTGGCATAAAGCGGGCCCAGGCGGGGGTCTAAGGTCTAGCGGTCCAGATAAATAAGGTTAGCGGCCCGATGAATTTCATTTCTTTTTGCCCATTCATGGAATGAGATGGAGGTATTTTAAATTGGTTGGTGATTAAGTGAAGGAAGGTCACATGATCACTAAGTATTTTAGCAATGACTTAAAATGTTCTGTGAACTAGCGAAAACCTTTTGTTGCCAGTTCGCCAAATGCAACCGGGGTAAGTTTCTTTTCCTTCGGCCACTAAGTCATTAAGTTAGGTGGTGGGTTAAGATTTTATTGCATGAATAGGAAAGGCTTTGTCGCATGTTCGCTAAAGGTAAACCCAGGCTGGAAGTGGAGTTAGGGACATAAAGATCATGAAAAGGAGAGATCGAATGGTCGCGATATAAAGTTGATCTGATTTCAAATGTAGACCATCAATTTACTACAAGCACCATAAAATAGTCATTTTTTTTCAAATTTGAATTTCTAAGGGTTTCTCAGTGATAGAAAGGACCAGAATTTATGGTTTTAGTGGCAGGATTTGATGAAGTTGTTGTGCCGACTACTGCAGGGTGGTCCAAAGGGTTTGATGATTGATTACAGATGCTTGTACCATCATAAAATGGACATAAGTAAAGCTCGAGGTGTGTTGCAGGTGTAAAAATAAACTGAAAAGGCATGGTGTTTGCATGATCTTCGGTACAAATTAGAGGATTTTCATTGGTGACGATCAATTTTGGGTCCATTTGTCCAGGTTGCTTGGTTTTCTCCCTTGTAATTAATTATTGTTTGATGTTAGTTGGTTTAGTGGGTGAAACCCTAACCCTAGCTATCTGAAGCTTGTTGCATCCTGAGTTCTTTGAGGATTCCAAGATAGCTAGTGGTATAAGTAGTAAAAGTCCTAATTTTGTAATGGTTCTGAAACTTTTTGGGTCTCCTAGCTTTCTGGTTTTCCAATCTTTTTGGTTCCTGGTTCCAGTCTTTGGCAATCCAAGGGATTCTATTCTTTGGTTCCATATTCTTGATGGTTGAATGCTGATGATAAAAGCTTTGCAGAGAAGATTATTGATCCTATGATTTTGAGTAAAGAGTTTACTTGTATGTATTGATACACTTCCATGAAATACAATACAATTTCTACCTTGGTTCTGTTATTGTCTCTTTGCTTCGTGTTTATTCTCGTATGTCTCTATTTGTAAGGCATTTGGAACATACTAGTTGTAAGGAAGCTATCTAATTGTTGCATGAGTTTCTTTCAAGGAAAGAATTAAATCCTTATGGGTAATTTCAGAGAATGAATACATATGTGGAAGATCTTGATGGTAGAAAACCTAGATTGAGAAGATAGTTTTTAAAGCATTCTATCTAGATTGTATGTGGTTTGTAAGGCATATCACTATATTTCCTAGAAATTCCTCTATTGATTTATGTTAGACTCTTTGCCCAAAGGATTAGGCACTGATCTGATATCTATCATTCAAACACCTTTCATTCATCAAATAGAAAATTCATCATTACCAATACCATTTCATTTCATGTTCATGTACCTAAGAAATAGGACTATCCCTGATTCTTTATAGTCCATAGTTGTTGATTCCTTGAAGAGTGAATCAAAGGTTAGCCTTCCTTGAGTTTTACTCATAAAAAGAAGGACTCATCACCCTTATGCCATTATTCATGTTATCATACTAGGAGTTTCATTAGTCATATTCACTAATAGGTTGTTCTCAGCTATCTTCAGGATTATCTTCATAAAAGTATCTCTAATAAACTCAATATCATGACAATGAAGACCTAATCCACCAATCCATAGTTTATTTGAAAGATAGTAACCTATTTGTAGGCAATACCCACCTAAGTCCTGTGGAGCTCAAAGTAGAAGGAGGATCTTATCCAATCCTCATCAATTAGGCTTTTCTTGCAAACTTGGAAACCTATTTATTGAGAATCAAGCCAATGTACTTTCCAAGTTTTACTCACAAGAAAAATCCCTAACACCATAGAGTGGTTTACCAACATAAACCCTCCCGTCAAAACTTTGAAAGAACTTGTCACCAGATTTGTTCAACAGTTTGCATACAACTTGTCAAGATCAGTCACTATGTTAGACTTGTGCAATTTGAAACAAAACCAAGGGGAATCCTTTGTTACCTTCTTACAAAGGTGGAGATGATTGTGTTCTTTCTATTCTAGGACTATTCTTGAGCATGAAAGGATTGATATCATTGTTAGCAATTTGGTGCCTGAAATGTGGTATGATCTTTGGAAGATGGTCTTTGATTCCTTCAACACTATGGTCGAAACCACATGTCTAATTGAGGATGTCTTGTAAGAGGAAGGCATTTTGACCAAACATAACAATAAAAACAATGGTCAAAATACTAACAACTCTAATAAGGACAAAGGGTAGCACTCGAACTGGAACAAGAACAAGCAAGTAGTCAATGCTGGAGTTGTCGACTCATCTCAACCCAAGGATCAAGGAGTCCTCTATGTGTCTAGTGCAGTTCAAGCTATGAAGCTCAACACATCCTCCAACCAACAAGAGCATAAACCAAAGTATCAAGATAAGCCCAAAAAGGAGAGGTGACAATTTTCTAAACTAGGTGACACATATGAGGATGTTTTCAAGATGCTTATTGCCAATAACCTTGCACAACAGCAAGATCTAGCAAATTTCCACATACCAGATGTTAAGCCACATTGGTGGAATGAAAAAGCTTTGTGCAAATGCCACAATGGCATTGGACATGACATCGAACATTGTTGGAAATTAAAGCACATTATTCAGGATCTTATTGAGAGTGGCAAACTTCAGATTGATGGGTTTAACACGAATGCAAACCATAAGGCATTCAAGGAGCATTTGCCCAAATATGAAAAGGGGGAAACCTCTAAACCCAAGAATGGCAAGGCCGAAATCAACTATACCTACACAGGTGCAGAAATGTGGTCAATATGCTTGAGGTTGTGGAGGAAAGTGTCAACATGATGAGAGACAAAGATCCTTATGTTTATGATGTGGGCTCTCCTCCTATATTTGATGAAGAACCTATGGTGGTGCTTAGGGGTCCTCACTCTCAAAGGTCATCCCAAGCTCTTAACATTGTTACAAGAAGTCAAAGTCAAGGTCATGTGGTTATTAGAGGTCCTAGTTCCAACTGGTCCAGCAAACCCAAGCAAGTGGCATCTAAGAATGTCACCACCAAATCAGCAGTCAACCCTAAAATGAGCTATAATCTTGTTGACCAGTTATAGAGAACACCAGCTCAAATCACAATCTTTGAGCTCTTGGAATTGTGTCCAAGACATAAGCGTATCCTCGAGGATGCTTTGCGTGCAAAAAATGTTCCTAACAAAATAGATGTTGACCAATTCCAGAACATGGTTAGCCACCTTGCCAACCCTCATTACCTAACATTCTTAGAAGAAGATGACAAAGCTTTGAGCCATCCACATAATCTTTCCCTTGTCTCATTGAATCTCACATTGTGTGGTTTACTAGCAAGGTTGCATGCTTCAATAGCTCTACCTGAGAGCACTATCCAACATCCTTGTGACTCCATACCTAGGGAGCTCTAGGTCACTTTCTCAAGGTTTCCCATTCATGGATTCTCTTGGAAGTAATGACTTAGACAAGTGCACAATTTGAGTGCACTTCTCTAATTCATTACTTCCAAGAGAATCCATGAATGGGAAACCTTAAGAAAGTGACCTAGAGCTCCCTAGGCATCAAGTCACAAGGATATGCACCCTAAAATGGTTGCTTAGACTTTGGGCCCCCATTCAACAATTTATCAAATCCCTGAATCAATATATTCAAAAATCAACATTTTTCAAATTATATCAATTTCCTTGATCAAATCCTAATTCTATCATTTATTCAATTATTTTCTATGGGCTAACCATTTTATCCTAAGTCTTTATTTATTTAAAAGGAATTCCCTCCCCTTTTATTAAATAAAAATCCCCCACTTTCCTCTTATCCTAAGTTGCACAAAAAAGCATTATTCTTATTTTCTAAAAAGGAGAAAAGGCCTTTTTGTCTCATATGGACACAAAATTCAACTCTTTTTTTCTCATTGGAGGAGATTTGTGCACATGGATTTCTCCTCTTTGATGCTCCACCCTTGATTAAATCTTTTGCCTCTTAATCTCCATGGTCCATTCATTTTCAATTCCTTTAAAAGGAGAACTCTTTTCTCATTCTAGGATCCCAATTTTGAATACTAATCTTATGCTGCAGGATTTCTTGGAGACTTTGGAGCTTTGGAGATCTTCATGCATTTAGCTTCCATTCTTGCATCATAGCTTCATGTTTATTCTTTCTAGGTTAGTTTTTTTTATGCTTTAGATTAGCTCACATAGCTTAATTAGCAAGGATTTGTAATACTTTCACTTTCATTTGCATAGCTTACTTGCATCTTCATTTTTAGCATAGTTGCATTGCATTTCCATTGTTGATTCTTGAAGATATTGGCATTCTTTCCCTTGTCTCAATGAATCTCCCATTGTTTGGTTTACTAGCAAGGTTGCATGCTTCAATAGCTCTAGCTGAGAGCACTATCAAACATCCTTGTGACTCCATGCCTAGGGAGCTCTAGGTTGCTTTCTCAAAGTTTCCCATTCCTAGATTCTCTTGGAAGTAATGACTTAGAGAACTACACAATTTGAGTGTACAAGACCTTCTTAGTAATTTTAACCACACTTCTCGAACACCATTGACTATCACCAAGACACTCTAATCAAATTGATCAAGTTAGATTAGGGTAAATCTGGAATGATCAATCGGTGGGCACTTAGAATAGGTTACAACACCAAGAAATCTTCACTATCATCGAGACCCTATAATTCAACTATGAAACAAATTCAAGTTCCTTTTTCTACACTATGGTAAACATGTCTTCCTTTCACTCTAGTTAAATACATAAAATATATCTAACCTAGGGCATCAATCCTAAAGCAGCGCAACTACTTCCAAAATCTAAGCATTTAAATTAAAATACATGGCCTCCCCTTGGTTCTCAGCCATTAGCATTGATTCCCAATTGAAAATAAACATGGGTCAAGGCTCCAAATCCATGACAGAGCTAACTACAAGGTTTCCTAAGCTGGTATGTGAGAGAGTTTGGGATCTCAAAAAAGTTACAATAAAAAATGACTATCCCGAACCAGTGAATTGAATTCTAATGAAACAGTGCATAAAATGAACTTGCAGCAACAACTAATCAATCTATCTACTTCACAACAGTCAGGGTATGATAGTAAAACATACTCAGAATAATTGGTTTTTCTTTTATTCAATCCTGCTTCGAAGATAATTTGTTCCAATCCTGTGATTGGACAAGACAATTATAGTTTGACAAACATGGTATTAGAGGAGATTATGGGATTGGTTGTAGGATTATGCATGGTGCTAGGCATGGTAGAAGATGGCCATGGCACATCAAAGGATAATAGAAGGGGTGGTTTTGTCAGATGTTTTAGTTGCAAGTGCCTTGGGAGACATGTATGCAAAATGTGGAACCATGTCCAAGGCACGTAAGTTGTTCGACAAAATAACTCAAAGAAATGTGGTTTCGTTGACTACAACGATTGGAGGATATGCACAAAATGGAATGTTGAAAACTTTAGAATCTTTCAAATAAATATAGTTGGTAGGTGTTAAGCCAAATGCCATAATCCTATGCATAAACCCGTAGAAGCCCTTGTTCAATACATAGAAAAGCAAAGAAGAATGCATGAATTAATAATCATCTACCACATACCTTATGTAAAGATTGAGCAAAAGCTCCTGCTACTACCCCATAATGTCAAGTATATTTGTGCACGCGCTGCCCTTCTTTTTTTCACAAATGAAATAATGAAATGAGAAATGAAATTCCCTTTTTTTTAAAGTAATGCTCATGTTTGTCAAAATTTTGACCACCATAGAATTTGTCACTACTTCAACAAACACGAACATAAATTTAAAAAAAAAAGTTTTCCTTCTATAATCCAACCAAGAAAAACCTTCTTATTTTTTGGTCAAAAATTTTGGTAGAAAAACTAGGCCAAATGTACTAGTGATTACATACAAAAAATTAGTCATCTTCATGAAAAAAACTCATGAAATATGTGATCCATCAATCAGGATGCAACAAGCATTAAGTCCTCAAAGGAGAAAGAACCAATCCAGATATAGATCCTCACATGTCCAACACTCAAACCACATCAAGAGGAACACAACATAAATTAAATGCACCAGTTAGCCAACCCCAAAAAAATCAAATAAATGAATTAAAAGTTAGAACACTGAGCAACTAGCACTAGTCGCTGATAGGACACTGAGACCCATTCGGTGAAGAACACCATCGAGAAGAGATTGAATACCGAACTCATCCATCGAGAAATGTCAATGAGGCCAAATAGACTTCCAACTAAGAACCAACTCTAAAGTGATCGAGAACCTCAATTCTCCTACCGAGACATCTAACAAAACCAAAAAATAAACACTAACATATTTTTGGTGACATAGGATTCTCCTGCATCAGACAATCTGGGTAGAAAAATATGTTCTCAGCAACTCAATGAACATCTTTCAGCATTCAACACATACATCCCAAAATTATTCTTGATATACATATCCTTTGATTCCTCAACTGGTACATTCTTTCCTCAGATCCACTTATGTTTTCTTTGCCTTCTCAATTCCTTCCTCGATAAGCTACAGGTCTATCCTCCTTGCTGAAATCTAATCCTTTTGGAATCCTTCAACACAGTCCTTCTACTAAAGCTCAGAATCAGTCTACTGAGTTGTGTATCCAACAAAGGAGTTAGGGGAACTTTCTGTCATACTTCTCAATAATGAATACATTCTTGACACAATCATGTACAACCCTACAATCTAACACAAGGAATGGGTCAAGAGGGGCAAAACAATGGCACACCCTAATGATCCAGCCTTCTCAACAATACGCAGAAGAAAATAACAACACAGTGAGAGAATGCAGGATCTTTTATTAATTTTCATCAAATTGAATGATACATGTCAGGTTGTAAGGCCTTCCTAGTTAGGGCCAGATATTACAATGAATTACATAAGTCCTCAAACATGTGAGATTTGCCAACAATCTCCAATCTATTATCTTCTTACTTCTAATTCTAACTGCCCTCTAACTACAACCAAACAACTACATTTATACAAGAGTCTACCAAACTGAGTCAGCCTTCAGATCCATAATCAAAGGAAGAATGGTCAGATCTGGGACCAAATGCTCCCCAATGATGGATTCCAGCATTAAATCTATGACCCATAATAAATGCACAAGTCAGCCTCAATAGAAACAAAAAGAAACTACTTGATAAGCAAGGATGACCGAGCAGCAGACAAGCATCACCGAGTGCCAGTGAAACAACTGACCACCTAGGAGATAACTGGCCATACTCAATAACCAAAGGAAACTGACCAACTCAGTCAAAGAAGGAACTGAGTAACAAAGAAAAACTCTGAAATGTTTTTGGTGACATGGGATTGCCAAGGACCTAAGATGCTCCTGCATCAGACACTTGGGGGTTATTTTGAAATGATTCTCCAAATCATTTGGTAGGTATGATCTAAGTTGTATCCAACTCAGACTGTGAAATCCATGAACTATCTTCAATCGGTCTATTCTTCCACTTTACTCAATCTCAAATGCATTTCTACTATCAAATTTCCTCAAAATCTTGCAAGGTCCAAACTTCTTCATCTTCAGCTTCCCATATGTTCCAACAAGATACCGACCTTTCCTCAAATGAACCATCACTTCATCACCAACATCAAAAGTCTTATGCATCCTTAATCTATCAACTTTGTCTTTGTATTTCTGGTTACTCTCTTCTAGCTTCAACTTCACATCTTCATGCAATGTCTTCATGTACTCAAAAAATTTCACTCCTTCAGCACTTCTCTTATTTTCATCAACAATATCCCTCAAATAAAATATACCTCTTGGCTATATGCCATTCACAATCTCAAATGGTGTCTTTCCATTACTCCTATTCATTGAATTATTGTATGCAAACTCTGCTTGTGCCAGTATAGAATCCCAATTACTAGGTGTGTCTCCAACTAAACATCTCAAAAGATTTCCCAAACTTTTGTTTACAACTTCAGTTTGTCCATCAGTTTGTGGATGAAATGTAGAACTATATTTCAACTATATGTGCCAAAATTTCTCCAAAGAGTCTTCCAAAAGTATCCAACAAATTTACTATCTCGATCAGAGATAATACTCCTCGGTAATCCATGCAATTTGACAATTTACTTAAAAGAAAAGATCTACTACATGTACTGCATCTAATGTCTTTCTACAAGGTATAAAATGTGCCATCTTTGAAAATTTGTCTACCACAACAAATATAAAATCATTACCTCTTACTGTCTTCAGTGAGTCAAGATTAAAATCCATACTGATGGCAGTCCAAGGTTTCTTAGGTACAACAATCAGTGTATACAATCCAGTATTCTGACTTACTCCTTTTGCAACTTGACAAATTCCACAACTTTTCACAAATTTCTAAACATTTTTATACAACTGCGGCCAATAGTATTTCTCCTTAAGCAAATTTCATGTTTTATCAATACCAAAATGTCCAGCCAAACCCATAATATGCTTCTCCTTTATCAAATTAGTTCTCATTATTCCTCTTGGTATACACAACTGAATACCTTTAAACAACATACCTTCTTGAATAAAATATTCATCCCATTTTGCATCTTGTTGATCTTGAATAGGTGCTCTGCACTTTCTCCATGTCTCAAAAAAATCAGGGTTAAACTCATAAGAATCTCTCATCTCATCAAAACCAAGAACTTTAATTTTCATCTCAGTCATCAAAGATCTTGTTCTACTCAATGCATCAAAAACTCAGTTTGTGACTCCACTATTATGCTCTATCACAAATGTGTAACTCTACAAATACCTAACCCATTTCATATGTCTTTGATTCAACTTATTATGACTACCCAAATATTGTAAAGCCTTATGATTAGTATACAACACAAATTCACTCAGTATCAAATAATGTCTCCATTTCTTCAGTGGTTGAACAATAGCATAGAATTCTTGATCATAGATAGAATATTTCCTTCTAGCATCATTCAACTTTTCACTAAAGAAAGCAAAAGGTTTACCTTCTTGACTCAACACAACTCCAATTGCACTACCACTTGCATCACATTCCACTTGAAATACCTTATTGAAAATCAGGCAATTCAACAACTTTCTACTTCAGAGTCTCAAAACTTTTATTAGCTCCATCTGTCCACTTGAATTCTCTTTTGTCTCCTCTCATAGTCTCAGTCATAGAATTACAAATTGAATTGAAATTCCTTATGAAATTTTGGTAAAAACTTGCCAAACCATGAAATGATCTTACCTTAATAGAATTCATAGGTGTAGTCCAATTCAAAATAGCTTCAATCTTTTCAGGATCCATCTTCAAACCATCAACTGAAATTACAAATCCCAAATACACAATCTCATCTTTCATGAATGAACACTTCAAATTTATAAGCAACTTTTCTTCTTTCAATCTCTGCAAAACTTATCTAACATGCAACAAATTTTATTCTATGGTCTTACTAAATATCAAAATATCATCAAGATATACAATCATAAACTTACCCAAGAATTTCTTCAAAACTTCATTCATCAGCCTCATAAAAGTACTCGGTGCATTAGTTAAACCAAAGGGCATAAGCAACCACTCATACAAACCTTCCTCTGTCTTGAAAGTACTCTTCCATTCATCACATTCTTTGATTTTTATCTGATGACATCCACTTTTCAAATCAATCTTTGTGAAATACTTTTCTCTAGTCAAAATGTCCATTATGTCATCCATTCTCGGTATAGGAAACCTATACTTCATTGTTATCTTGTTTATTTCTCTAGAGTCAGTACACATTCTCTATTCTCCATTATTTTTAGGTTCCAATACCATAGGTACTGCACAAGGACTCAAACTTTCTCTGATCAAACCTTTATCCAGCAATTCTTGAATTTGTCAGTTTAATTTCTGATTCTCGATAGGTGTCAACTGATGAGGTGCCTTATTCGGTAAACTAGCTCCAGGAATTAGATCCATACAATGATCAATGATTCTCTTTGGTTAAAAACCATCAAGTACATTATAAGAAATGATTTCACTATACTCAGTGACTCACTTATCAATTTCCTCAGGGACATTATCCTTTGTTTTCTTACTCGATTTGTTAGGGATCACAACAAAACATACATCATTCTTCTTTAAATCTATGAAAAACTTTCACAGATGTGCAAACATTACTAACAGGTTCTTCCATCAATGGTAACAAGATTTTTTTTCTTCCATCAGCCACAATAGTATACTTATGCAATCTCCCATCATATATAGCATGTCTATCATATTGCCAAGGTCTACCCAACAAAATATGACAACAATCCATAGGCATGATATCACATAACACCTTATCATAGTACTTTCTAATATTCAAATTCACATAACATTGTTCACTTACCAGGAGTGTATGCTCATTCTTGATCCATGAAATCTAATAGGGCTTCAGATGTTACAACCTTTCCAACTGCAACTTTGTGACCATCTCTTCAGATGACCGATTCTCTGAGCTACCACTACCAATGATTACCTTCCAAACTTTATCATAAAATCTACATCTAGTCTTGAACAAACTTTTCCTTACCGGATCTTCTTTTTTTCTTTCATTCCATAGTGCTCTCCTTACCATCAAGTTATTTTGTTTCTTAGGTTCATTCAGTGATTCTTCTTGCACCAAAGCATTTCTACTGCTACCAGCCTTCTTACTAGCATGTGTATATTCAAAAGATCTATTTCCTTCTTCTCCACAATTGTAACAAGTTCCTTGGAAACTTCCTCTTCTATAACCACCTCAATAGTTACTGCCTCTGCCTCTAGATGAACTTTCACCTTTCCACTCAGTCTTACCTTTGTCTAGACTTGTCTTTTGTGGTTCAGATCTACCATTTTCACCATTAGATCTACTTCTTCCTCTAGGGAATATACCACCTCGACCTCTTTGCCTCTATTCATGTCTCTTGTTCAATATCTCCTTAGCCTCTTCAATGTTCTCCAACTTGACCAACTTGATTTCCTCTTGGATGGAAAATCTCAAACCATTCAGGTATCTAGCAATTCTTTCCACATCATCTTCATCATGTCTAGATCTAATATCCAATCTATAGAATTCCTTAGTATACTCTTTTACCGAGCTATCTTTCTGCTTCAAACTTTACATTCACCTAACTAGGTTAATCTGATAATCACAAGGTAAGAATTTTCCTTTCAATTTATTCACCATTTTATTCCATACCTTGATTTTTTCTTTTCCTTTCTTCTTCTGGTCCAATTGAAAATGCTCCCACCATAAGGATGCATGACCTTTCAACTTTGTTCCTACAATCTTCACCTTCTTTTTCTCAGATACATTTTTATACTCAAAATTATTTTCCATCTCGATGATCCAGTTTATCAATTCATCATAATCCAATTTCCCACTATATTCAAGAGGATTGAAATGTGGTGTTGACTTCATACTTGTCAATGCCTTCAAGAATATTTCCTCTCCCTGATCCATCATAGGTGTAGGTTCTGCTTCACCTTGTTCCACTTCAACATCATCATCACTAACATCATCAAGATGTTTGCCTGTTCTATGGGTTGTTTCAATAGCTTCTAACCTAGCAGCAGGTTGTCTCAACATGCTTGACAATCTTGGATCTACTTCTTGCCTCTCATGAACCATCTTGGAACCCTCTGCAATTGCAGGTCATATCGCAATCTACCACCCCACAACAATTCAACTAGTGCTTCTCAAGAGGAACCTACAAACCTAGATCCACAGACATAGATCCAGATCTCACCTCACTTTGATACCACCTGACACAAGGCAAGGGTCAAGAGGGGCCAAACAATGGCACACCCTAATGATCTAGCCTACTCAACAACATGCGAAAGTAAATAACAACATAGTGAGAGAGAAAATGTAGGATCTTTCATTCATTTTTATCAAATTAAATCATACATGTCAGGTTATAAGGCCTTCTTGGTTAGGGCCAGATATTACAATGAATTACAGAAGTCCTCAAACATGCGAGGATCTTCCAACAATCTCCAATCTATTATCTTCTTACTTCTAATTCTAACTACCCTCTAACTACAACCAAACAACTACATTTATACAAGTGTCTACCGAACTAAGTTAGCCTTTAGATCCATAATCAATAGAAGAAATGGTCAGATTCAGGACCACATACTCCCCAATGATGGATTCCAGCATTAAATCTTCAACCCATAATAAATGCACAATTTGGCCTCAACAGAAATAAAAAGAAATTACTCGGTAAGCAAGGATGAACAAGTAATAGACAAGCATCATCGAGCACCAGTGAAACAACCGACCGCCCAGGAGATAACTGGCCATACTCGGTAACCAAAGGAAACTGACCAACTCGATCAAAGGAGCCGAGAAATATAGAATAACTCCAAAAAAATTTTGGTGACATGGGATTTCGAAGGACCTGAGATGCTTCTGCATCACAATCATACTATCAAGGTCTATCGAGCAATATGTGATGTGAACTCATCTCCACAATATCACATTAAACTTTATCTACATACTGTCCAATCTAAAAATTAACATAAAACTATTCCCTCACCTCTAAGGCATGTTCATCTTGCAACCAACTAATCTTATAAGGACAAGGATGTCTCACTCTCTTCAAACCAAGTTTATGAACCATCTCCTCAACAAAAAGGTTATCAGTACTACTACTATCCACAATCACATTAAAAAGTTTACCTCTGGACTTGCACCGAGTTCTGAACAAATTCCTTCTCTCACAAGGTTCCATCTTAGTAGCGGGCAATATTCTCCAAACCAACAAGTTCTCTTTCTTATCGATCTCATTTTGTATTTCCTCATTCACCACAGGTGATTACCAACCTTCTTGTCTACATGGGAACATTCAAATGACCTATGTCTTTCTTCTCCATAGTTAGCAAGTTCCTTTGAATCCACCTCTACCTATTCTTCTCCTTGGTTCAATTGGTTTTGGTCCATCCTCAACTATCCGTGTTTCCCTTACCAACTACTCTTGTCTCTCTTTCCCTTGGGAGTTACCTTGATGTCTTCTCTTCATCTTATCTTTCACCTTACGAGCATACTGGTAAGAATCCTAAACTAAATCAATCTTCAACATGTCAATCTCATCCTAGATATTAAATCTCAAACTATTAATATATACTTAGCCAACTTTTCTTTAGAAAGTTCTATATATCCAGACTGAATAGTCAACTTGAAAAACTCCTCGGTATAGTCTTTCATGATCATCTCTTTCTTCTTTAGGTTCTGTAACTTATTGAATAAGACAAGTTCATAGTTGACAAGGATGAACTTAGCCTTTAATTTTTCTACCATCAACCTCCACCGATTGATCTTCATCTCACCTTTTTCTTCTCTATATCTATGCAATTATTTCCATCATAAAGCAACATGTCCCTTCAACTTAGTTTGTGCTAACCTCAGGGTGACCCCACAATGGTGGGTTACACTTTTTTAGACTCTTTTTTTTTTTTTTTTTCTAAAATAACACATTTTTAATAAAATATGATGATTTAAGCCTTGAGAGGTTCCATTCGAAGGAATTAATTACAAAAGGTTAGCTCAAAGCCTCTTAGATTTAAAAAAACATTGATATAACATCTAACTAGTCATTCATACCTACAATGGAGTCTCCTTCACACCTATTAAAATGGTGACAAAAAATCACTTCAACTTTATCTCTTGGAAGATTAAATGAATCCTTTTAACAATCCTATCTATGTAATAAGGTACTACTGAGAAAAATATTTCCAATGATTATGATGTTAATATATATTAAGTTTATTATGACTTTGTATTTTTAGTTTCACCAAACATAGATATTTCATCGTATCTCTACCTCTACATTTGACGCTTATTGAAAAATAGTAAATGAAAGAAAAAACATTCTAAAAAATATCTATGCCCTAGGTATTTACGTTCTCTTTCTATATCAATAAAAATAAAAAATGAAATTGGACAAATATATAATAAGTTATAAGCTATGTACTCAAGGCATGTCAAAATTATGATTTAGTCAACTTCAAACATTAATAAAATATGAAATAATCATGATAATTATGTAAAACCAATTACATGCCCTCCATGTGGATGTTACAAAACTAAATTTGAAATAATCACATTGATATCTATTTTCAAAAAAAAATTATGCTACATGAAATTAATGTAACTCTTTGAAAATGACATGTTTAGCAACATACCAGTTTTCATGGGAGAAAGAAAAATTCAATCAAATCAATTCAAAAATGAAAATAAAAAATATATTAGAATCTAGACAGAAAATCCTAAAAGACTCTAGTTTAATTCATCTTCCGATTTCAAACAATTTAATGATAATATGCATCTGAATCTGATTTTTTTCCAAAATGTAGAGTTCAGTATCCATTTAGGCAAAAGAGTGTAACCCACTATAGTGGGTTCAAAAAACTCTAAGAGGATCTCCAATGTCTTGTAGATCAAAGTAGTCTTCTAACTCACCGATAAATGAATTAGTTCCTCGGGTTTCAATGTTCTTGAGAAATTAGAAACCTCCATTTGGTGACTTGTACTCAATCCAGCCATAGATATCTCCAACTGATCATCTCTATCTTCCACATATCTCTCCATTTGATCACCTCTATCTTCTCCACTTGATCAGACAACCTCAATATCTTCATAATCTTATTCATAACCATCCTTGGTTCCAAGGTTCCTTGGTATGCCATCTATAGCTCTCATGATCTTGGAGACCATATCATTCTTCATTGTCACCATCTTAGATTTGACATTCAATCTAATCTTTTATGCTATCTTCATGTTCACCACATCACAGAGATTTGCAATCACCCTAGGGTCCAATCTTCTCAGATGAATCTTCCAAGATCTTTGAAAACCCTCTAAAAAAAACCCAAACCGACCACCTTGTAACAACCTCCAAATTGTTTGCAAGTCAAATCACAACCTATTACCTCGCATCAATAACCAGAAAGGGTTTCTCAAGTCTAGGAACACAGATCTTCAACTTGGATCAACCAGATCAACCTTCCCCAACTATATCAACCTTTTCTTTGATACCACATAATATAGTCAAGGACGGATGATCCAATAATGGACATTCCAAACCTTGCAACCAACATCAACATAGTAACAATACAGAGAAACAACAAGATATAAATAGAACTCAATTGTCATTCATCAATTTACAAGTAGTATGTGCAACATGTCTAGATGTAAGTCCTTCTTGGCTATGACCAATTACATTAGTAAATACAAAATACATCTCACAGGATCCAACAATCAACTAGTTAACCAAAATCTTCACAAACACAGGAACTGGTAGAAACACCAAGACAAATATAAACTTGTGCTTGCAAGCCACCAAGCAATCTCCTTGTCTCCTAAGCCCAAAACACTTAGCCACTAGCTCTACTATTACAATCAGATCTTTTAGATCAACTTCTATCTAATTACCCTCTCTCCTCATTTCTTTCTTAAACAACTATCTACACCCTCCTTATATACTACTAAGCCAAAAGTCAACTTTATAACAAGAATTAAATATAAAACATCAATTGGCCTCATGAAACAAACTCATGAAATGTGTGATCCATCAGTCGACTTGAAAAAAGAATTAAATCCTCATAGGAGAAAGCACCAATCCAGATATAGGTCCTCACATGCCCAACATTCAATCCACATCACAAGGAATACAAACCAAATTAAATCCACCAATCAACCAAGCCCAAAAAAATCCAATAAACTAATCGATGACCCAGAACACTGAGAAACCAGCACTAGTCGATGAAAGGATACCGAGACCCATTCAGTGAAGAATACCATTGAGTAGCAACTAAACACCGAAGTCATCCACCGAGCACCATCGATGAAGCCAAATATACTTCCAACCAAGAAGCAACTCTGAAGGGACCAAGAACCTCAAGTCTCCCACAAGATAAATCTACCAAAACCATAAACCAAACACTAACATATTTTTAGTGACACAAGATTCTAACTACCCTAGGATACTCTGGTATCATCTTATTAGACTACCAGTGAAAAGGCACTAATATCAATTATAAAATAGAATAGTATAACAACATTATAAACATCAAACACAAAAACAATAAAATTTAACTAGTTTTGTAAATACCATTTAGCTGATCAAAATAGTATACCCAAACACAAATAGATAAAACATACCATCATAGACAAACACAATTCTAACTATTTAGGAAAAAATATAAAAAAAAGGTATGCAAGCCTTGGACAGAAAAAACTAAAAGTATAAAACATAAATAAAAAAAATTAATTTTTTTTTAAAACTTTTAATATTTACTTAGGACATTTAATAGAATCCAAATTCATCTTTAGTTTTCTTAATGCCTCTTTTTTTTTAGTGATAGTCAAGCTACTCGAACTATCACCTCTACTCCTATTGTTCTTTCCTATCCTCTTCTACTATATTTTGATATTACATTTCCCTATTGAGGTATTTATAAGAAATTTTCTCATAATGTCATTTATTATTATAATAAGCCACATTATATCCTCCTACATATATTTCATTTTAGTTTATTTAGATATTTCCTCTAACTTAGTCTCTACAAAATTAACCATCATTCAGAGATCGTCCATTTTGGCCTTGAAACCTCCATCTTCTTCCATAGTATAAGGGTTATCCTAAGCTCCATTTTGACCTTTAGGAAAATACTTCATCTACTTAAATTAAAATTGTCATTTTGAAGGATACC
>BSBK01007564.1:132500-170810 GCA_027943335.1 Chamaecyparis obtusa
AAAGCCAATCAATTTAACTCATACGAAGTCATAAATTAATTTTTAAATAAATAAATTAATAATCCATAATTAAACAAGTTTAAATTGATGAATTGGATAATATGTGAATCTAAAAAATCTAACAAATTCTTTGAGATTTCTATAATTTATCACTTCACAAGATTAGAAGATCACTAAAGCATGCTCCTTAGGAATCTATAAAAATAACTACTAATGATATCATGTTCACACATAACCACTATTCCTTGCTAAATACAAATCTTACATCAAAAACTAACTACACATATCATTATGAAATATCATAAAAAATGATATTATCATCGTGTTATCTTTATATAACTTCTTGTTAGTATATTTTAATGAAATGTTTTAATAAATGATGCAATATATCAACAGCATTGAAAATAATTTTTCACTTCACCTTGCTCTTATAAGATTCATATTCAAAGCATGGTTTATAAGTAATTTTAATTTATTTTTCTATTTATCTAGTAAATTTAGATACTCGAATAAAAAAAAAGTTTTAATAGATGATGCAGTAGCATTGAAAATAATTTTGCACTTCACCTTGTTCTTATAAGATTCATATTCGAAGGATGGTTGATAGGTCATTTAAATTCATTTCTTTATTCATGTAATAAATTTAGATATTCAAATAATAAAACATGGAAATTACACGCAAAGGACAAATCAAATTTTATCCTAGTACACAAAAGAGATCTTTTTGCTATTGTGTAAATAGATTAAGTAAGAGTAGTTTGTCTTAATCCATTATCCTTGGTTATGGCATGGCCGTATAGTGTTAATAAATCCATCAATTCCAATCTTCTCCTAATATGTTAAGTGCCAAATCCAAGGATTTTGTAATGATAACAAATTTTTTTACATAAAATTCACATTTAAACTTTAACAGTTCTGACTAAAAAGTCCTTTTTTTTATCTTCTACCATAATGAATACATCTTTAGAACCTAGAAGTAGTAGAATGTAAATTGAAAGTGACAGCAAAAAAAATTAATTCATTTTGCATCATTTGGATTTTGTATTCGAATACCTCGATATTATGCCTATAGTTTAAATATTGTCTTACTTAAACAACGATTTTATAATTTCAAAGTTTTTTCAAAAATACCCAAAAGAAGTTTTATGTACATAACTTGCAAGAAGATAGGGTTATCGTAAACCCAAATGAGCCGAAAGGGATGGACAAAATTATTTCTCAATGTCCTTGGCCCTCGCAGAGGATGGACTTATTTCTTGAGGATCTCTGGCAGTCTTCATCTAGCAAATCAGGGTAAGACATTTCACTACCCAATGCCTAATCTAGTCTTAAATATTTCTTGGGTCTAGACCTCATTCTTCCATAATTTCCTTTATCCACCTTTATATAATTTTCAATCCAATTTCCTCTTCCATTTTTTTGCCTATCTGTAGAGCTTCAGGAGAAATTACACTAATCCAGGGCCTTCCGTAGGTCATAATCTCATACAGAAACTTTCAGAGGTCATAACTTTAGACTCAAGTCTAGGTTTTTGCTGAACTTTTTCGAGTGCGTGCCTTAGGTGGTGGAATTTGTTTTTCCAATTATCTCAGATCAATTGGGGTCCATTTTAGCACATTTTTGGGAGCTGAAAGTTTCATCTAGGACTCCAAAATCAGCTTTTAGTGTTTTTTCTCTAGTTTTTAGAAAGTTATGTTTTGTAATAAATCTGGAGATATGTTTCTAATCTCGGATATTAGTTGGAAATTCATTCTAACTTAGTTGAGGGCATGTTTAGGAAAAAACACATCCTTTTAGGTGTTGTTTCAAAAATTACCAAAAATGGTAAACAACACCTGTGGGAAAAAATTGCCAGAAAGGGTAATTTTTGGATTCCTTGTTTTTTCTAGTTTTTTGGTTACTTAAGAGTTTGCAAAAAATTGTAGAGGTAGTCAGTGATGAATGAAAAATATTGAAGGTTTCAAATCTATATTTTTATGTGGTAATTGAATTTTATTATTAACAGAGGACTGTGTGCTACATCATTTGGTATCAGAGCAGGAAGATGGCTGGGAGAGGAAGAGGAAGAGGAAGAGGAAGAGGAGGTGCCATGCCGATGCAAAGATTAATGATGGATATGAAGAGGCAAATTGAATGACTCAGTGAGCGAATAGATAATCAAGGAATACAAGGAGGGAATGAATCTGATGAAGAGGAAAACCGAAGAGGTGCTGACCAAAATGAACAAAATACATAAGAAAGGTTGTAAGAAATGAGCTATGAAGATAGAGTTCTCAGGGCTTTGGAAGGGAGGAGTGAAGCAATCAAGATTGATGTTTCAGACTATGCTGGTAGTCTTAAGCTAGAAGAATTAATAGACTGGTTGAACAAGATGGGGAAATTTTTTGAATGGAAGCCTATGATAGAAGAGAAGAAGAAGTTTGCATGCACAAAATTACAGGGACATGCAATGATATGGTGGAATCACCTCCAAAAGGAATGAACTAGAAAGGGAAAAAAAAATATTAAAACATGGAGCAAGATAGAGAAAAAGCTCAAGGAAAATTTTTTACCCATGGATTATTCACAAACCCTCTTTCGCAGGTTCCAAAATTTGAAGAAGAACTTGTCTTCAGTGAAAGACTATACAAATGAATTCTACAAGCTATCCATGCCAATAGAGAATCAAGAAAATAATGAGCAGATGGATGCTAGATATATGAATGGCCTAAAATTCTCCATCCAGGATGAATTGAGCATGCATCATGTCAACAGTATGGAGGAAGCCTACCAACTAGCCCTAAAGGCTGAAGAAAAGTAGAATAGACAATATATCCAGAGGGATAGAGGTGGTCGAAGGGGTACCTCAACTCCATTTCGGGGAGGTTCTAATAATGGTCAGGGAGATTCTTTTCAAGGGTTTGAAAAAAATATAGACACTAGGAAATATCCTCCAAATCAAGAAAGAGGAAGGGGGTTTCAAAGAGGATGAGGCTACAGAGGTGGAAGAGGCTGGGAAAATAGAGAAGGCCTTTCACTTATTTTAGGTGTGGAGAAGAAGGACACAGAGCCTTTCAATGCTCAAATTATAACGTAACAGAAAGAAATCAAGGAGGACAACCTAGAGTGAACTTGGTTCAGCCAAAATTCATAGAAGCAGGAATAGAACAAGAAGTCCTAATAGATGTGGGAGAAACTCTCATGATGAGGAGATCGATGATCATTCCAGAGAAGGAAGAAGTCCCTGTAAAGAACTTTGATGATTCGTGGCTTCAAACCAACATCTTCAGAACTAGATGCACTTCTGGCGGAAAGGTATGTCAAGTTATTATTGATGGGGGTAGTTGTGAGAATATGGTAGCTAAGGAAATGGTAGAGAAATTAAATCTACAATGTGAGAAGCATCCTCTTCCTTACAGTATTGCTTGGTTTAAGAAAGGAAATGAGGTTACTATTGATAAAAGATGTCTGGTTAGGTTTACTATAGGAAAAATCTATAAGGATAAGATATGATGTGATGTTTTTGATAGATATGATGTGATGTTATTCCTATGGATGCTTGTCATATTTTGTTGGGAAGGCCATGGCAGTATGATAGGAAGATCATGCATGATGGAGAGAAAAATACATATACCTTCTGGAAAGATGGCTCTAAAGTGACTCTCTTACCACTTAAGGATGCAAGGAAGAATGAGACCATGTTTTCTGCAAAGGATGTTGTCAAAGAAATGAAGGTTACAGGTTGCTGCTATGCATTGGTTGTAAAAAGAGGAGAAGAACCAGCAAACATAATACCACATGATGCAATAAAGATACTAGAAGAATTTTCTGATGTTATTCCAATTGAGCTACCTGACAGTCTCCCACCAAAAAGAGATATACAACACCACATTGATCTAATTCCTGGAGCAACTCTTCCTAATCAAGCATATTATCGAATGAACCCAACACAACATGCAGAGCTCAACATACAAGTAACAAAACTAGTTGAGAAAGGCCTGGTTAGAGAAAGCATGAGCCCATCTGCTGTGCCTACATTGTTGACTCTAAAAAAAGATGGAACATAGAGGATGTGTACTGATAGTAGAGAAATTAATAAGATTACTATCAAGTACCAGTTTCCTATTCCTCATATAGAGGATATGATGGATGAATTAGTAGGGGCCAAATACTTTAGCAAGATTGATCTACAAAGTGGATACCACCAAATTCAAATTCGTGAAGGAGATGAGTGGAAGACAACTTTTAAGACTAGGGATGGTTTGTATGAATGGATGGTTATGCCATTTGGGCTTTCTAATGCACCAAGTACATTCATGAGATTGATGAATACTATCTTATGACCCTACATTGGTAAGTATGTTGTTGTTTATTTTGATGACATCCTAATCTATAGAAAAAATAGAGGAGATCACTTGCAACACTTGAGGCTCATCCTGAGTGTACTAAGGAAAGAGAAGCTCTGTGCAACTTTAAAGAAGTGCAGATTCATGCAAAATAGTTTGACTTTTCTGGGCTTCGTCATTTCTGAAGATGGTGTTCATATGGACCCAGAAAAGGTCAAGGCAATCCTAGACTGGCCTAGTCCATCCAACATAATAGGGGTAAGGAGTTTTCAGGGCTTGGGAACCTTCTATAGAAAGTTTATTCAAAATTTTAGCAGTATTGTAGCGCCCATAACAAATTGTACAAAAGGAAGAGAATTCACATGGACAATAGATGTTGAACAAAGTTTCAAATTCTTGAAGAAAAAGGTAACTAAAGCTCCTATATGGGAACTTCCAAATTTTGATAAAGTATTTGAGGTAGAGTGTGATGCTTCCCATGTTGGAATAGGTGTTGTTCTTAGCTAGGCAGGTAAACCAATAGCTTTTTTTAGTGAAAAGTTGAATGATGTGAGGAAGAACTATTCTATCTATGATTTAGAATTTTATGCTATTGTTCAAGCCTTAAGGTATTGGAGGCATTATTTGGTCCCACAAGAATTTGTATTGTTTACAGATCATTTGGCCTTGAAATATGTGAACACACAAAAGAAATTGAACAGTAGGCATGCTAAATGGGTGTCTTTCTTGCAAGGGCATAATTTCATTCTGAACATAAGTCTGGAAAGTAGAATCAGGTTCCTAATGCCCTAAGTCAGCGTGTTACACTAATCACTACAATGGAAATAGAGGCCATTACTTTTGATTCTATTAAAGTTTTGTATGACGTTGATGCTGATTTTTGGGAAATTATAGAGCAGATTAAAGAGCCAACAACTAGTCTTTCAGATCACATGAGAGGAGAATACTTTATGCATGATGGTTACCTCTTTAGGGGGAAACAACTTTGTATACCAGCTGGTTCCATGAGGGACAATATTATTCAAGAATTTCATAGTGGTGGTTTGGCTGGTCACTTTGGGAAGAACAAGACAATAGCCTTGGTTGAAGATAAATACTACTAGCCAAAACTGAAAAGGGACATTACTAAGTATGTGGCAAGGTGCAAAATCTATCAAGTGGCTAAGGGTCACTCCCAAAAAATAGGCTTGCATACACCTCTACCTGTACCCATCAAGCCATGGATATATGTGAGTATGGATTTTGTATCGGGGCTTCACCACACCTAGAGAGGTATAGATTATATCTTTGTAGTTGTTGATAGATTCTCTAAGATGGCTCATTTTATTGCTTGTAAAAAAACTAATGATGCCACAAGGATAGGGAATTTATTTTTTTCAGAAGTTGTTAGACTCCATGGCATTCCAAAGACTATCACATCTGACAAGGATACTAAATTTTTGAGTCATTTTTGGAGGACCTTATGGAAAAAGATGGGAAGAGAGTTGTAGTTTAGCAGTGCCTATCATCCCCAAACTGATGGACAAACTAAGGTAGTCAATCAGAGTTTGGGAAACCTGTTACGGGGCATTGTTGGTGATAAGCCCAAGCAGTGGGACATGGCATTGCCTCAAGCAAAGTTCACTTACAACAGTTCTGTTAATAGATCAACAGGAAAATCTCCTTTTCAGATTGTATATGGTAAGAATCCTTAGGGTGTTTTGGACCTTGTACAACTCCCTGTGCAAGACCGAATTAGCGATGATCAGGAAGCATTTTCTGAACACCTTCAACAACTTCAACAAGATGTGAGGAGTAAATTGCAGGATAGCAATGAGCGATAAAAGGCTATTGTAGATGTCAGTAGAAGGAGACATATATTTAATGCAGGTGATTTGGTGATGGTGTACTTGAGGCATGAGAGATTGCCCACTAGCACATATCATAAGCTGAAATACAAAAAGATAGGTCCTTGCCAAATCTTGAAGAAGATCAATGATAATGCTTATGAGGTTTGTCTACCAGATGATCTAGATATTTCTCCTATCTTTAATGTTTCTGATTTATATGCATTTCATGGAGAATTATCTGAGCCAGCCAGTACATATGAGGTGGATTGGCATCACCACCTTCCAAGCAAAAAGAAAGAAAAGATTGCCCACATTCTGGACAAGCAGTCTACAGTCACCTGGAATGGTCATTACAATAGGTATCTGATTCAGTGGGAGGGGTTACCAACAACAGATACCAAATCAACTTATACAAAGTCTCCTAGCTCGAAAGGGGTGCATATCTTCAATAACTAAAATGTGCAACGTGGAGGAGGCTTTCCATCTTAAATGTTAACCATATATTATTTTGCATGGGGGTTGTGAGATACTCATCTATGATTATCAAAACCTTATTCAGATCCTCTAAGAAATCTTTATCAAAAACCTTCAAACAGAACTCCTCTGTTTGTTTTTTTGTCCAATTTGATATGTAGCAGGGTTACTAAAAACACCGCAAGTATTTTCGTATTTACTTTGTATTTGAGGTATGCTTTTATATGCTCCTCACCCAAAACATGATAGACAGCTCAATTGACAATTTTATGGGTGATTCAAAACCTCATTGAATCTCCTCTCTATGATTTCACTTTTCGAAGAATCGGGAACTCTGCATCTACTACTTCAATCAATTTTGATGATACTTCTACCTCTAAAAACTCTGCTTGGACCAGAAAAAAGGCCTATCGAAAGCTTCTTTTCTATGAATTAGGACTAGAGAAAATGATACTCGATATTACTAGAGGAAATCCTTGTCTACTTGTAAATACCAACCTTTAAATGTAATATTGAAACTTATTTTATTCCTATGTATTCAGGTTTTTGTCTTATCTACCATTACAAATTTAAGTCTATTAGTTTGGTGTAAAGGATTAGAAGACCACCAAAAGGTGTCTATAAACATAACTACTAATGACATGATGTTATATCAAAACTCAATATGATGCTTTATACCATTTTTACATATCAAAACTGAATATGAATGTGCCGGTCCATTAAGTTCAGAACTCAATTTTGATAACAAAAGGAAAACAAACAGCTTGATCAACTATATTTTGAAAAATGAAACATAGGAACAAATCAATTACGTAGAGAATTTGTAGGGCTTAGAAGCTCTACATAGGAAATACAAACTTGAAAGCTTATAAGCCTTCATTGGACGACAATAGAAAATGTAATGACATTAAAAAATGGTATTGTTGTTCTAACAGAAATCATAGCAGAAACAAACCAATGACAGTGACGTCCATGACTTCCAATGGCACTCCCCATCATATGCACCTTCATGCGCTCGACAGGTAAACTGACAATCTTCACTGAATATGCATGCCCCGTCAAAAGAGCCACTCAATCTTTTATTACACTTTCTCGCATCACCCATTTGTGCTCCTTTACAAAAATACACTAATCAGTTGTCACTTCCTATGATAAACATCTATATTTCTAAACCGTTCAGAAAGAAGCTGAATGAATAATTACTAGAAAGGAGGGTGACTAAGAGTAGTAGAAGCAGCACATACACGTTTAACGCCTTCCCCATCCTCTCTGCAACTCAAAAATTCAAGATAAAATGTATTCTCTTGCAAGGAGATGTAATCCATGAGAGTATTTATACAAGTGAAAGCTATGAAAATCTTCTTGTGGGTAACGCTTATTATTGATATATAAATCTTCAATGTTACAATCGTGTGATGGATAGAGAGAAATATACGTTTGGATTGAGTAACTCCTGCTTTGAATTTTCATTAGGTGCCAATATTCCAGGTTTGCAAGAACCAATCACTATAAAATGGCCTACCTATTTAGAAGAAAAGAGGATATTGATATGAATAGATCTATTTTCTTGTATAGAGACTATTTTACTAGTATAATATATTTGTTGAAGAACGTGAATGTCAGGAGGACATGGATACCAGCAGGGAAAATAATTTAATCTTCCCTATCCTCCGTGCTTCTCTCCCACCTAACCGACCATGCTTCATGCCTTGTCACATGATCACAAGGTAGTTCTCTCTTTCTTGCGATCATGCGACCACACACCTTCCGCAGGCCTTCTCAATGCCTTGTCGCATGATAGAAAGACTTCTCTCTCCTCTCTTGCAATCATGCAACCTCAATAAATGCCCACCATTTTTTGTTTACCATCCACGCATATACACAGGCTTGTCTTTTGTGTGGGGCCCTCTCCTTTCACCTTTTCGCATGATCGCATAACTCTTATTTGGTTTATGCGATCATGCGACAACCTTAAAAATTTTGCTAACGTTACCAAAGCGCGTGAGTCCCCTCTAATGCTCTTGTCACATGATCACATGAGCATTATTTTATTCATGCAATCATCCGATAGCCCTTTTTTTTTTTTCTTCCGCCAACCACCATATTAAATGCAATGTATTTTATTTGTTTTTCTCTAACTTTTTGTATCAATCGGATGTAATCCAGGCAATTCGAGAACTTTCTATAGGTAGAATATTTTGTAAACAAAAGGGAATATTTTAAAGTTCAGTCATATATAAAAACAAAAAAATGATATTCTAAGTATTGGCAGCTCTCTATAAATAAAAAATTTGGCATTAATATATATAAAAGTTTTATTATTAAAATCTTTGAGAGTACTCTGTTTACTCTGTTCTATTATCCCCAGCATTGTATGTGTGTATCTTCCTCCATCAAATTGGTATTAGAGCAGGTTGTTATTGAAGAGAAGATTTCTGCTGGAGATTGAAGAGCTCAAAAATATCTAGGTATTATTTCTTGGCAAAAATTTCATCGTGGGTAAAGAGCAAATCAAAAAGAAAGAAAAGGGTTTGTTAAAAAAAAAGTTTTACTGGTAAATCATGGTAGGAACTAGTGGGAGTATTTCTCAGCCCTAGATTCCAATTTTTAATGGCAAAAACTATGATTATTGGACCATCAAAATGAAGACTCTTTTTCATTCTCAAGATGTTTGGGATTTAGTGGAAAATGGGTTTCCTAAACCACCAGACCAGCAGGCATATCAAGCTCTTTCACAATCTGATAAAGATTTATTGAAGGAAAATAAGAAGAAGGATGCAAAGGCACTATTTTTCATTCAACAAGCAATGGAAGAATCAATCTTTCCAAAGGTTGCAGCTGCCACAAGATCAAAACAAGCATGAGATAGTTTGCAAACAGCATACCAAGGCACAGGAAAGGTAATAATGGCAAAATTGCAGATGCTTAGAAGGGATTTTGAAAATTTACAAATAAAAGACTCAGATTCAATAGATGTTTTTTTCACTCATGCAATATCTATAGTAAATCAATTAAGAACCTATGGAGACACTATTGAAGATCAAAAGATTGTTGAAAAAATACTTAGAAGTCTGCCTGCTAAATTTGATGTTGTAGTAATAGCCATTCAAGAGGCTAAAGATCTTTCTCAGTTATCAGGAGATGAAGTAATGAGATCACTTTTAGTCCATGAGAAAAGATTGAACTGAATAGGGTCATCATCATTTGAGAATGCATTCAAGACTCAGCTCTCATTTGGCAAGTCAAGAGGGAGATCAAATAACAGTAGAGGTAGAGGACGTTTTTCAAGAGGAGGAAGAGAAAACACATAATTTGAAAGTAGAAGACCACCATCAAGCCCAAATGCCCATTCTACATCAACAAGAGGAAGGGGGAGCAGTCACTCTCAAAGCCATCATCAAGGAGAAAGGTATGATAAACCCAACATCCAATGTCATTACTATAGAAAATTTGGGCATTATGCATCAGAATGTAAGAAAAATCAATATGATTTGAATAAGCAAAAGGCACATTTCACAAATGAAAATCAGTCAAACACTAGTGAACAGGACACAATATTGATAGCATGCAATATAGCACAAGAAAGTTCTAAGGAACTATGGTTTTTAGATAGTGGGTGTAGTAACCACATGAGTTGTAAAAAAGAGATATTTGCAACTATAGATGATTCAATAAAATCAGAAGTAAAATTGGGAAATGATCAAAAAGTGTCAGTTATGGGCAAAGGGTCAATTAACATAAAAACAAAACAAGGCAAAGATAAACAAATTTCAAATGTTTACTATGTTCCCAGATTACAACACAACCTTATAAGCATTGGGCAATTGGTACAAAAATGATATAGAATATACTTTGAGAATGGTGAATGTGTGATCCTAGATAAGAAACCAAGCAATAGGCTGATTGCAAGAGTTGAAATGACTAAGAATAGGATGTTCCCACTAAGAATTCAAAGTGGATTAATGATTGAGCCACAAGATTTACAAAAAGTTTCTGAAATAGCTTTTAAAGCCTCATTCAAAAATGAATCTTGGCTATGGCATTTAAGGCTTGGGCATTTAAACTTCAAAGGATTACAGCTGTTATACAAGAAGAAAATGGTATATGGGTTGCCACAAATAGAGCCACTTAAAACCACATGTGAGAGTTGCATATTGACAAAACAACATAGGAAATCATTTCTAGTTGGGGGAATCATATAGAGCAAAATAGTCATTAGAGATAGTGCATTCAGACATTTGTTGACCTATGCAAACACCTTCCATAAGTGGAAAACTTTATTTCATAACATTTATTGATGATTTCAGCAGAAAAGCATGGGTTTATTTCTTGAAGTATAAATTTGATACATTTGCTATTTTAAAAGAATTCAAGGAAAAAGTTGAAAAAGAAAGTGGATATTTTATTAAAACATTAAGAACTGATCAAGGTGGAGAGTATCTCTCAACTGAATTTTAGAATTTTTGCAAAGAAAATGGCATACATAAATAATTTACAGCAAGGTATACACCTCAACAAAATGAGGTAGCAGAGAGAAAGAATAGAACAATCATGGAAATGGAACATAGCATGATAAAGGCAAAACACTTACCAAATGAATATTGGGTTGAAGCAGTTGCATGTTCAGTGTATATATTGAATAGGTGTCCAACAAAAGCAGTGATAAATAAAACACCAGAAGAAGCTTGGAGCAAAAGAAAACATAACATATCACATTTAAGAGTTTTTGGATGTCTGGCATACTCGTTGATACCTCAAGAATTGAGAAAAAAATTAGATGAAAAAGGAGAGAAATGTATATTTGTGGGATATAGTGAACATTCAAAGGCATATAAGCTCTACAATCCCATTACAAAGAAGTTGATAATAAGCCATGATGTTGAATTTGTTGAAGAAGAGGCATGGGATGGTAGCATAGATAAAATAAATTCAAGCACACCTAGTGTCCTACAAGAGAATGAAGAAGATGAAAATAAGGTTGCAAATCTTCCTATACAAGTAAATGCTCCTACAACACCATCAAGAGCACCTAGCACTCCAAATCCCACTACAACAAATAATAACAGTAGTGAATCTTCTGATCCTACACTTGCATCTTTAAGGTCTAGGTCCATAAACACATCAAAGAAGACAAGAAGTCTTAGAGAGATTTATGATGAAACTCAAGAAGATGAAAATGCTGATTTCTATTGTGATTTTGCATTGTTAACACAAGCTAATCCAATCTATTATGAAGAAGCCATAAAAGAAGACAAATGGATTACAACCATGGATGAAGAGATTCAATCAATAGAAAAGAATGAAACTTGGGATCTAGTAGAACTTCTTAAAGGCAAGGATGTGATTGGAGTTAAATGGGTTTATAAGACAAAGTATGATGTTGATGGAAAAGTAGCAAAGCACAAGGCAAGACTAGTGGCAAAAGGTTTTACACAAAAGTCAGGTATAGATTTCAATGAAACATTTGCACCCGTAGCAAGAATGGATACAATAAGAATGGTCCTATCTATTGCAGCTCAAAACAAATGAAAATTTTATCAAATGGATGTGAAATCAGCATTCTTAAATGGCATTTTGGAAGAAGAAGTGTATGTAAATCAGCCACCTGGTTATGAAGTTTTGGGAGAAGAACATAAAGTATGTAGATTGAAAAAGACATTATATGGTTTGAAACAAGCTCCTAGAGCTTGGTATAGCAGGATAGATTCTTATTTTGTAAATAATGGTTTTAGTAAATGTGGGAATGAACCTACTTTGTATATCAAAGTGAATGATGAAGGAGAAATTTTGATAGTATGTTTATATGTAGATGATTTGATATTCACAGGAGATATGGAAACTAACACATTCAAGGTAGCCATGAAAAAAGAATTTGATATGACTGATTTGGGCCTCATGAGATACTTTCTTGGCATGGAGGTAAGTCAAAATGATCAAGGAATTTTCATATGTCAAAGGAAGTATGCTGGTGAATTGTTGAAAAGATTTAAGATGACAAAAGTGAATCCAGCCCCTACACCAGTTGCATTGGGTTTGAAGCTTAGTAAAGATGATCAAGGTCCAAGTGTAGATCCAACTTTATTCAAAAGATTAGTGCGCAGCCTCATGTATTTAACCGCCACAAGACCGGATATCATGTTTGGTGTTAGCCTTATTTCTAGATTCATGGAGAAACCGAAAGAGTCACATTGGAAAGCTAGAAAAAGAATTTTGAGATACATAGCTGGAATAAAGAATTTTGTAATTTTGTATACTTCTTCATATGATTAAAAATTGATTGGATATACAGACAGTGATTGGGGAGGTAGTATAGATGATAGAAAAAGCACTTCCGGATACATTTTTCATCTAGGTTCTGGTGCTATCTCTTGGGCATCAAAGAAATAATCAATTGTTACTCTCTCATCAGCTGAAGCAGAGTATGTAGCAGCCACATCAGGATCTTGTCAAGCAGTTTGGTTGAGGAGAGTACTTTCAGATTTGGGTAATCATCAAGAAGAAGCTACGAAGATCTATTGTGATAACAATTTAGCAATTGCCTTATCCAAAAATCATGTATTCCATAAATGAAGAAAACATATTGATACTAGATATCACTTCATCAGAGAATTGGTAAACAATGGTGACATTCATCTTCAATTTTGCAGGTCCAATGAACAACTGGCTGACATTTTCACAAAACCACTGGCAAAGAATGTGTTTGAACATCTTCGGGAAGAAATTGGCATTGTGGACATACATTATAGTGAAGATTAAGGGGGAGTGTTAAAGAACGTGAATGCCAGGAGGATGTGGATGCCAGTAGGGAAAAGAATTTAATCTTCCTTGTCCTTCGTGCTTCTTTCCCACTTAACCGGCCACGCTTCATGCCTTGTCGCATGATCGCAAGGCAGTTCTCTCTTTCTTGCGATCATGCGACCACATACCTTCCGCAGGCCTTCTCAATGCCTTGTCACATGATCGCAAGGCTTCTCTCTCCTCTCTTGTGATCATGCAACCTCAATAAATGCCCACCATTTTTTGTTTACCATCCGCGCATATTCACAGGCTTATCTTTTGTGTGGGGCCCTCTCCTTTCACCTTTTCGCATGATCGCATAACTCTTATTTGGTTTATGCGATCATGCGAAAACCTAAAAATGTTTTCTAATGTTACCAAAGCGTGTGGGTCCCCTCTAATGCTCTTGTCACATGATCGCATGAGCATTATTTTATTCATGCGATCATGTGACAGCCCCTTTTTTCTTCCGCCAACCACCATATTAAATGCAATGTATTTTATTTATTTTTCTCTGACTTTTTGTATCAATCAGATGTAATCCAAGCAATTCGAGAACTTTCTACAGGTAGAATATTTTGTAAACAAAAGGGAATATTTTAAAGTTCAGTCATATATAGAAACAAAAAAATGATATTTTGAGTATTGGCAGCTCTCTGTAAATCAAAAATTTGGCATTAATATATATAAAAGTTTTATTATTAAAATCTTTGAGAGTACTCTGTTTACTCTATTATGTTATCCCCAGCATTGTATGTGTGTATCTTCCTCCATCAATATTAATAGAGTATATACTTGAAAGTTCATGAAAAATACATTTTATTCTGTTATTGTTAGTACAGGTCTAGGAGTAACCTATTACATAATTAAGGCAAATGAAATTGATTTCATAAAATAATTTATTAAATTTGTTATAAAGTGTTTGCATCAATCTATTTTAACAGATTTGGATTTGAAAATGTAAAAATGAAATTATTTGAAACAAAAAGTAATTATTATTGTTTTATTTTTTTAGTGATAAAGATAATTTTATATTAATATTAAATATTTTATCAAGAATAAATATTTTATCACAATCAAAATGTAAAACTATGTAAAGGTAATGGTGCATTATTTAGATAAAGGAAAATGGTATCAAAAAGTCGTTCATGAGTTTTCCAATATAACAAATTCAATCAACATTCTATAGAACTGTTTGATAAGTTTCCCCACAACACATTTCGACAACTTGATTAGACTCTTATATCTTCAAAGTTATGACCTTGAAAGTTCCAACATCATGAAGTATACTATATTGTGCAAGGCCCCACATATAGATGCTCTATTAACTTCATATTTGAAAACTGCTTTTCTATTGATCCTAAGTTTTGATTAATATTGTAAATGGTATGAGTTGAGGAATTATATGTTGTTTATGTTATAATACTATGTTGTACTAATGATTGTGATTGAGTGTGATATAAGCTTCAAATTTAGGGAAAATGTAATGAATCATCAATAGAACCTACTTGAAAAGCTAATTTGAAATACAAACAATATAAATAATTTCACCTTAGGAAGATGTACAATACGGGAAACTATAGTTAGCATAGTGTTCACATGGAAAATAAAAAGTCTTAAGGAAGTGACAATAGTTAATATGCATATGAGATAGTCTATGAAAAAAATATAAATGTTTACACAACATTGTATAAAATAATGAAGTGTGAGAAAAATGTATCATGGTATATATATGAAGGTGCATGTATGAAAGGATAAATATACACAAATGTATATGCAAACTATAAGAATAAAAATGCAAGACTATGAACATTGAAAAAAATAGGCATGGTTGGGAACATGAAGGAAATGAGAAGTGAGCAACTATAAAGATTAATACGCATATAATACAATAAATATAGTGGAGAAATATGAACAAATTTATAGGAAAATATATACATGGATCTATGAGATAGTAACTTCAATATTATAAATAAAATGAATTATAGAAAATAGAACTATGTGAAATATAGACAAAAGTGTCTGTGTAAAGCTAGAAATAAAGAAGTATGTTATCTACAAACTAAAAGAAAGAGAATGCACTAGTATACATAGTTGGGTAGTTGACAAAAGCTATGAAAAATGATGTACATATGAATAAATACTACTACACTGATATACATGTTCATGTAGATGCAGACAACTATTTAGGAATGTTTATGCACATGATTATATTAAAAAAAGTATGAAAATACACTCATAGTCAACTTAATGAATGTACCTATTTATAAGTAACAAATGAATAGTTGGATATTCATAGAAAATGAAAACATACAAATATGAATGTCTATGAAGGAGGAAACTGAATAATCAATTGTAGATTTTGAGATGCATTCACTAGAAATGATTCCTACATGAGGTATTTCGTATTGTCTTAATTTTTTTTAGATGATATTAAACTAGATCTAACAATATTCATAACTAACTTGGTGTGAAAGCCATATCCAAAATTTTATTTATTTCTTTCACACTAAAAGCATTCTATGTAATGATGTTTAGTTATTAGCTAATGAAATGGCTTGTCCTAACGGGTTATCCTAAATGGTTAGCATGTCTCTTCATTTTGGTCAAACATACTCATTATAGATCATAATTAGCCTTTGTTTGTTAATTTTCCAAAATATGCATTTTATTTATATAGCGTTACCTCTTTTTATTCCTTTCCCCTCCGTAAAATTTTAGTGTCATTTCAATCCCAGACATAGTCTTTTAGAAAAGTCCATTTCAGTTTATCAGAACCCAGGAAGACTTCCTGAACACCCATCACAGTCTGACATAGTAGTGGAAACCTTGTCATTTTCCCTTTGTATCTCTAAATTATGCCTTTAGTGCATTTTGTTTGTACAATCATCACTAAAGTCTCTTAAAATGTTATTGGTTTAGGTTATTCTCATGTTTTCAAGTTACGAAGTAGAACCCATGGCCAATTTTGAAAGTCCTATCAGAATCCGATGAGGAAATTAGAACTAACAAACATTGGAAGAAAAGAGCCTTTCTCAAATCTTTAAAGGTTGGGATATTTCTAAAAGGAGGAAGGAAAAGATAAAGTTAGGTTCTTGAACTATTGTCAGAACCCAACAAGAAGAATGGAACTACTGAATAATAAAGGAAGATCTTTGTATTCAACAATTTGAAGACTAAGAGAATTGCAAAGAGAAGAAGGCAGAGATAAAGTCTGGTTCTGGAACTTTTGTCAGAACCCACCAATTGAGATGGAACCTTGTGAAAATCAAAGAAAATGTCATAAACTAGAGTTTTATAAAGTCACTAATATGTTCTGAATCTAGAGCTCAGGCCTGATGACATAAATAAGGTTACTTTTATCAAATATGATGCTAATGTATCCTTAATGGGGCTACGCAAGTTGAACATTCAATTAATGAGGTGAATCTCATTCAATGCTTGAATGAATGACCTTAAGGGGTGATAATTAATGATTTAAAAAGGAAAATTTGATCATTTATCTCAGAGATCAAATTGAAATGAAGAGAACGAGTTAGAGCATCAAGCGACTTCATCTAAATCTAATGGCGTCACATACTAATGAGTCCAAATTATTCTACCATTATCTTTAAAAATTATGATTAAGTCCAAGGTGGCAAAGCAATTAGTTTGGTTAAATTAAATCATGAGGTTTAAACATCTGGGGTATGATCATTTGAACAAACCTGAATGCTCTTTAGCTAAAATTGGGGTCACTAAATTAGGACATGTAAATTTAAAAGAGTTTTGCAATAGAATTTGATGCAGGAGCATCCTGGGTGTAAGAGCAATCTTGCATCACCAAAAAAAAAAAAAAAAAATTTCTATTTTTATATTCAATAAGGGCTATTTTGTGCAGAGCTGCTATTTATGGAAAGTTACTATTTTTGGTAATTTTTGTATGTGCTCAGAATGATCTGATTTCTATTTTGGAGGTTCATTTTGGTCATATAAGTCTGCCAGTAAAGTTTCATTGCTAGATCAAGTGTATATTGGAAGGTATTGAAGATTTTTGGTATTGGCAGCAGGGTACAGAAACTTTGAACTCAGTTTTGAAGGCTTTAGAGGCCCCAGATGAGGTTAAAAATTTGGGTGATGGGAAATTGCGTGGATCAAGCCTGTAGAGCACTTCGTGGCATTTTTGAAATGGGGTTATAATAGCCGATCGGGTCAACTGGTGATGACTTATGGTCTTCGAAAGTTGGGCCACCTAAAATGGCAGAAAATAATTTTCTTCAAAATTTTTGTTTGGGTTTCAAAGGTTATCTTGAGCTGGCTATGATATAATAAAATGTAAAATAAAATAATTCTAAGTTGGGTCGGCCTTATTGGCTAAAATTTTGGAACCTTCCCAAGCGGTGGAAAATTGCCTATATAAGGAAGGCTGTATTATTGTCTTAGGCAGTTCAGAATAGTTCTGGGTAGTAGATCTAGGTATTGATTCGAAGCTTTGTCCTACAGAATATTGTAAGGGAATGCCCATGTGGTTTTGCATATTGTAATTCTGAAAGTTTATAATTCCACATTTGTGGAGATAATAAGAAGCCAATTTTCTGTTCTTGCATATTATTGTTGTTGTTTCTCTATTTCTGTTATGTGTTTGTGGTATTAAGGGGAGCACCCTTCATCAAGTGGTATCAGAGCAGGAGTTCTTGAGTGTGTAAACAGATCACCGACTATGAGGTAGTTTGCACCAGGACCATGGTTAGGGTTTCAGCGCGCATCGCGAAAATGCCTCCATGAAGAGAACGGGGCGGAAGAGCTGGTGCTGTGACACCTGAGGTTAGAGAGCTGCAGAGACAAGTGCGAGCATTGCAAGAAGAGATTCGCAGAGGAATGAATCTTAATGTCAGAGATAAAAGCAAGGATGAAGCCGAAGAGGAATATCAAGAAGGAGAAGCTAAAATTGTGAACCAGGAGGAAGAAAGATTTTTTCGGGCAATTTCCAAGATTGGGAAAAGGCCTAAGATTGAGGTTCCTACATTTTTTGGAAATCTTAACCCAGAGGAATTGATCGACTGGATCAATGAATGTGAGGAATATTTTGAGTACGAAGATGTTGAGGATCCTGATAGGGTCAAATTTGTGAAGGCCAGATTGAAAGGTCATGCGAAGATCTGGTGGCAAGAAATTCAGTAGGAGCGAAATAGAAGAGGGAAAGATAAAATCACAAGATGGGATCAGATGGTGGATAAATTGAAGCGACAGTTCATTCTTGTTGATTATGAGCTTGACCTACTAAAAAAAATGCAAATTTTGAAGCAAGGAGGAAGATCTGTTTAGGAGTATACAGAGGAGTTCTAATGACTCCTCATCAGAATAGGCCATGCAGAAGCTGATAAGGAGAAAGTCACCCGATACCTTAATGGGTTAAGGCCAAGCATTCAAGAGGAGTTGAATCTGGTTTGGATGAACAGTATTGAGGAGGCATACCAATTTGCCCTAAAAGTAGAGGAAAAGCTGAACAAGAAGTTTGAGAGTAGACAAAATGGAAGAGGTCATGGTGGAAGATCTAGCGGATGGTCATATGGTGGCTGAAATGAAGATCCGAAAAAGAAGGATGAGGCTAGTAGCAGTCAAAATCAGAGAGGAAATAATTTCAATCGTTTCCAGGATCAGATTAATAGAGATCAAAGAGGAAGAGGAAGAGGACAAGGATCTGGAAAAGGAGGCTTCCGTGGAACATGTTTTCACTGTGGAGAAGAAGGTCATAGGGCATTTGAATGTCCTCAGCGCCAAGGTAGAACAGATAGGAGAAATGAAGGCTAGGCCAGAGTTGCACATGTAGATGAAGATGCTAGATCATCAAATTCTGAAGATGCTGAAAGAGGAGAAATGCTAATTAACAGAAGAGTCTTGCTGAGTGGTGAGAATGAACTTGAACAAAGGAGGAGCCTGTTTCGCACTCGATGCAAGTGTAAGGGTAAATACTGTGATGTGATTATCGATAGTGGAAGCACTGACAATTTGGTGTCAGAAGAGATGGTGAAAAAGTTGAAGCTTAAGAGACAGAAACACCCACATCCATATCGGATTGCCTGGGTGCAGGATGACCACAAGGTCATGGTCAGTGAACAGTGCTTGGTAAAGTTCAAGATCGGTGGGTACCAAGATGAGGTACTATGTGATATCATCTCTATGGATGCATGTCATATGTTGTTGGGTAGACCATGGTAGTTTAACAGATGTGTTGTACACGATGGTCATGCGAATACCTATTCCCTGACAAAGGATGGAGTGCAACATAAGATAAAGCCATTGAAGGAGACCGAAGAAAAGGTATGTGGTAATGCAAGAATAACATTTGTTGATGGAAGAAAATTCCTCGATGGTATGAGGCATGAGCATGTGTGTTTTGCTTTAATTCCAAAAGTTGATAAAGAAGAAGTAGAGGATGTACCTGTAGAGGTTGCAGATTTGTTGAATGAGTTTCAGGATATTGTATCTGATAATGTACCTGGTGGATTACCACCGGTAAGGAAGATCAGTCATCAGATGGATTTGATTCCAGGAGCCAGTTTGCCAAACAAGGTAGCACATAGAATGACACCAGCAGAAAGTGAAGAGTTGAAGAGACAAGTACATGAGTTATTGCAGAAGGGGTTGATTCGAGAGAGTCTGAGTCCTTGTGCTGTACCAGTGGTATTAGCACCAAAGAAGAATGGAGAGTGGAGGATGTGTAGAAATTCCAGAGCAATAAATAAGATCACAATCAAGTATAGGTTTCCATTGCCACGAATGGATGATATTATGGATTGTTTGAGTGGAGCTGTGTATTTCTCAAAGATAGATCTGAAGAGTGGATATCACCAGATTTGGATCAGAGAAGGAGATGAATGGAAGACTGCCTTCAAGATAAAGGAAGGACTCTATGAGTGGTTAGTCATGTCGTTTGGGGTAACCAACGCACCGAGCACTTTCATGCGGCTCATGAATGAGGTTCTGAAGGAATTTCTGGGTAAGTTTGTCATTGTTTACCTAGATGATATTTTGATTTTTAGCAAGACATTGGAGGAACATATGATGCATATTCATATGGTGTTTGAGAAGTTGAGAGATGAGGAATTGTTGATTAATTTGAAGAAGTGCAATTTTGTGAAGTAAGAGTTAGTGTATTTAGGATTTGTAGTCTCAGCAAAAGGTCTAAAAATTGACCCAGAGAAGGTATAGGCTATCCTTGAATGGCCTACTCCAAGGAGTGCTACTGAGGTAAGATCTTTTCATAATCTAGCTAATTTTTACAGAAAATTTATCAAAAATTTTAGCAGTATTTGTGGTTCCTTGACTGAGACAATGAGAGGGGATAAAACAGAGTTTAAGTGGACTAAAAGGGCAGAAAAGAGTTTTCAATTGTTCAAACAAAAAGTTACAAAACAACCTGTTTTAGCCCTTCTAGATTTTAATAAGGTGTTTCAAGTAGATTGTGATGCTAGAGGTACTGCAATAGGAGCTGTTATGAGCCAAGAAGGTAAGCCTGTTGCGTATTTCAGTGAGAAGTTAAATGATGTCAAGAGGAAGTATTCTATTTATGATTGGGAATTTTATGCTATAGTTCAGGCATTAAAGAAGTGGAGACATTATCTACTTCCTAAGGAGTTTATTTTGTATACTGATCATCAAGCTTTGCAATATTTGAATAGTCAAGGAAAGTTGAATCAGTGGCATTTGAAATGGGTTGAGTTTTTGCAGAGTTATACATTTGTTTTGAAATATAGGAGTGAAAAGTCTAACAAGGTTGCAGATGCTCTTAGTAGAAGGAAACTATTACTGACAAAAATACAGATTGAAGTGGTTGGGTTCAAGAAACTCAAGAATTTGTATCCAGAGGATCCTGATTTTGGTGAAGCTTGGAAAGCTTGTACAGAACCTGTTACTCTAGACAGGATGAAATGGTTGGATTTCATCATTCAGGATGATATGCTATTCAGAGGGAGTCAGTTGTGCATTCCCCGAAGCTCTATGAGGGAGAATCTCATCAAGAAGAAGCATAGCAGAGGATTGGCGGGATATTTTGGTCATGATAAAACCCTTGCTCTGGTTAGTGAAAATTATTATTGGCCACAATTGCAACAAGATGTCAAGAATTTTGTACAGAGTTACAGAGTATGTCAGATGGCGAAGGGAGTGAAGCAGAATAGAGGGTTGTATCAGCCATTACCTGTACCAAAGAAGCTTTGGGAGGATATCAGTATGGACTTTGTTCTTGGTTTACCAAGGACACAGCGGGGACATGATTCAATTTTTGTAGTAGTTGACAGATTTTTGAAGATGACACATTTCATTCCCTGCAAGAAGACTAATGATGCTGTTCATGTAGCAGAATTATTTTTCAGAGAAGTGGTGAGACTACATGGTTTGCCAAAGACCATAGTTTTAGATCGAGATACTAAGTTTGTTGGATATTTTTGGCAGACATTATGGAAGAAATTGAAGAGAGATTTGAAGTTCAGCTCATCACATCATCCACAGACTGATGGACAGACAGAGGTGATGAATAGAAGTTTGGAAAATTTACTGAGATGTTTGGTTGGAGATAAGCCAACAAGATGGGATTTGATTTTACCACAGGCAGAATTTGCATACAATAATTCTGTCAATAGGAGCACTGGTAAATCACCATTCCAGATTATATATGAAAGTAGTCCAAGAAATGCATCTGAATTGAGAAAGATAGATAAAGGAGAAATAAGTAGTGCTGAAGCTGAGGATTTTGCAGAACACTTGAAGAACATCCATGAGGAGGTGAGGAAGCATATTAACAAGATGAATGCGCAGTATAAGGCTAAGTCAGATGAGAAAAGGAGGCATAAGAAATTTCAGGTTGGCGATGAAGTCATGGTTTATTTGCAGAAGGAGCGGTTTCCAGTTGGTACATATAACAAGTTGAAAATGAAGAAGTTTGGGCCATGTAAGATACTGAAGACGCATGATTCAGGAAATGCATATCATGTAGAATTGCCTAGTGAGCTGAATATTTCACCAATGTTTAACATTTCAGATTTGATAGAATATCATGAAGGAGGTGTTGAAGATGAGGTTGCAGCAGCACAATGGAGTATTCCAACAACCAGTTCAGATATCAAGGAGATTGAAGATATATTGGACAGTCGTGTTGGCAGAAGCACAAGGAACAGGACATATGAAGAGTATTTGGTCAAATAAAAAGGATGACCTATTGAAGATTCATCATGGCTAACAAAAAAGGAGGTTAACCGTCTTGGTTTTCCTCTGCACACCTGAGTCGTGGTAGGGTCACTTCTCAAATTACCCCAGGTGTCTGATGCAGGAGCATCCTGGGTGTAAAAGCAATCTTGCATCACCCAAAAAAAAAAAAAAATTTCTATTTTTATATTCAATAAGGGCTATTTTGTGCAGAGCTGCTATTTATGGAAAGTTACTATTTTTGGTAATTTTTGTATGTGCTTAGAATGATCTGATTTCTATCTTGGAGGTTCATTTTGGTTATATAAGTCTGCCAGTAAAGTTTCATTGCCAGATCAAGTGTATATTGGAAGATATTGAAAATTTTTGGTATTGGCAGCAGGGTACAAAAACTTTGAACTCAGTTTTGAAGGCTTTAGAGGCCCTGGATGAGGTCAAAAATTTGGGTAATGGGCACTTGCACGAGTCAAGTCTGTAGAGCGCTTCATGGCATTTCTGAAATGGGGTTATAATAGCCGATCGAGTCAACTGGTGATGACTTATGGTCTTCGGAAGTTGGGCCACCTGAAATGGCAGAAAATAATTTTCTTCAAAATTTTTGTTCGGATTTCAAAGGTTATCTTGAGCCGACTATGATGTAATAAAATGTAAAATAAAATAATTCTAAGTTTGGTCGGCTTTATTAGCTAAAATTCTGGAACCTTCCCAGTCGGTGAAAAATTGCCTATATAAGGAAGGCTGTATTATTGTCTTAGGCAGTTCAGAATAGTTCTGGGTAGTAGATCTGGGTATTGATTCGAAGCTTTGTCCTATAGAATATTGTAAGGGAATGCCCATGTGGCTTTGCATATTGTAATTCTAAAATTTTGTAATTCCACATTTGTGGAGATAATAAGAAGCCAATTTTCTGTTCTTGCATATTATTGTTGTTGTTTCTCTATTTCTGTTATGTGTTTATGGTATTAAGGGGAGCAGCCTTCATCAAGTGGTATCAGAGGAGGAGTTCTTGAGTGTGTAAATAGATCGCCGACTGTGAGGTAGTTTGCACCAGGACCGTGGTTAGGGTTTCAGCGCGCATTGTAAAAATACTTCCACGAAGAGAATGGGTGGAAGAGCTGTTGCTGTGACACCTGAGGTTAGAGAGCTGCAGAGACAAGTGCGAGCATTGCAAGAAGAGATTCATAGAGGAATGAATCTTAATATCAGAGATGAAAGAGAGGATGAAGCCGAAGAGGAATATCAAGAAGGAGAAGCTGAAATTGTGAACCAGGAGGAAGAAAGACTTTTTTGGGCAATTTCCAAGATTGGGAAAAGGCCTAAGATTGAGGTTCCTACATTTTATAGAAATCTTAACCTATAGGAATTGATTGACTAGATCAATGAATGTGAGGAATATTTTGAGTATGAAGATGTTGAAGATCCTGATAGGGTCAAATTTACGAAGGCCAGATTGAAAGGTCATGCGAAGATCTAGTGGCAAGAAATTTAGTTGGAGCAAAATAGAAGAGGGAAAGATAAAATCACAAGATGAGATCAGATGGTGGATAAATTGAAGTGACAGTTCATTCCTATTGATTATGAGCTTGACCTACTAAAGAAAATATAAAGTTTGAAGCAAATAGGAAGATCTGTTCAGGAGTATACAGAGGAGTTCTATCGACTCCTCATCAGAACAGGCCATGCAGAAGCTGATAAGGAGAAAGTCACCCGATACCTTAATGGGTTAAGGCCAAGCATTCAGGAGGAATTGAATCTGGTTTGAATGAACAGTATTGAGGAGGCATACCAATTTTCCCTAAAAGTAGAGGAAAAGTTGAACAAGAAGTTTGAGAGCAGACAAAATGGAAGAGGTCATGGTGGAAGATCTAGTGGACGGTCATATGGTGGCTGAAATCAAGATCCGAAAAAGAAAGATGAGGCCAGTAGTAGTCAGAATCAGAGAGAAAATAATTCCAATCATTTTCAGGATCAGAGTAATAGAGATCAGAGAGGAAGAGGAAGAGGATAAGGATCTGGAAGAGGAGGCTTCCGTGGAACATATTTTCACTGTGGAGAAGAAGGTCATATGGCATTTGAATGTCCTCAGCGCCAAGGTAGAATAGACAGGAGAAATGAAGACCAGGCTAGAGTTGCACATGCAGATGAAGATGCTAGATCATCAAATTCTGAAGATGCTAAAAAAGGAGAAATGCTAATTAACAGAAGAGTCTTGCTGAGTGGTGAGAACGAACCTAAATAAAGGAGGAGCTTGTTTCGCACTCGATGCAAGTGTGAGGGTAAATGCTATGATGTGATTATCAATAGTGGAAGCACTGACAATTTGGTGTTAGAAGAGATGGTGACAAAGTTGAAGCTCAAGAGACATAAACACCCACATCCATATCGGATTGCCTAGGTGCAGGATGACCACAAGGTCATGGTCAGTGAACAGTGCTTGGTAAAGTTCAAGATCGGCGGGTACCAAGATGAGGTACTATGTGATATCATCTTTATGGATGCATGTCATATGTTGTTGGGTAGACTGTGGCAGTTTGACAGATGTGTTGTACACGATGGTCATGCGAATACCTATTCCCTGACAAATGATGGAGTGTGACATAAGCTAAAGCCATTGAAGGAGACCGAAGAAAAGGTATGTGGTAATGCAAGAATAAAATTTGTTGATGGAAGAAAATTCTTAGATGGTATGAGGCATGAGCATGTGTGTTTTGCTTTAATTCCAAAAGTTGGTAAAGAAGTAGAGGATGTACCTGTATAGGTTGCAGATTTGTTGAATGAGTTTCAGGATATTGTATCTGATAATGTACCTGATGGATTACCACCGGTAAGGAAGATCAGTTATCAGATGGATTTGATTGCAGGAGTCAGTTTGCCAAATAAGGCAGCACACAGAATGACACCAGCAGAAAGTGAAGAGTTGAATAGACAAGTACATGAGTTATTGCAAAAGTGGTTGATTCGAGAGAATCTAAGTCCATGTGCTGTACCAACGATATTAGCACCAAAGAAGAATGGAGAGTGGAGGATGTGTATAGATTCCATAGCAATAAACAAGATCACAATCAAGTATAGGTTTCCATTGCCACGAATGGATGATATTATGGATTGTTTGAGTGGAGCTGTATATTTCTCAAAGATAGATCTGAAGAGTGGATATCACCAGATTCAGATCAAAGAAGGAGATGAATGGAAGACTACCTTCAAGACAAAGGAAGGACTGTATGAGTGGTTAGTCATGCCTTTTGGGCTAACCAATGCACCGAGCACTTTCATGCGGCTCATGAACGAGGTTCTGAAAGAATTTTTAGGTAAGTTTGTCATTGTTTACCTAGATGATATTTTGATTTTTAGAAGGACATTGGAGGAACATATGATGCATATTCGTATAGTGTTTGAGAAGTTGAGAGATGAAGAATTGTTGATTAATTTAAAGAAGTGCAGTTTTGTGAAGAAAGAGTTAGTGTATTTGGGATTTGTAGTCTCAGTAGAAGTCTAAAAATGGACCCAGAGAATGTACAAGCTATCCTTGAATGGCCCACTCCAAGGAGTGCTACTAAGGTAAGATCTTTTCATGGTCTAGCTAGTTTTTACAAAAATTTTATCAAAAATTTTAACAATATTTGTGGTCCCTTAACTGAGACAATGAGAGGGGATAGAAAAGAGTTTAAGTGGACTAAAGGGGTAGAAAAGTGTTTTCAATTGTTGAAACAAAAAGTTATAGAACAACCTGTTTTAGCCCTTCCAGATTTTAATAACGTGTTTCAAGTAGATTGTGATGCTAGTGGTACTGCAATAGGAGCTGTTATGAGCCAAGAAAGTAAACCTGTTGCATATTTTAGTGAGAAGTTAAATGATGCCAAGAGGAAGTATTCTGTTTATGATCAGGAATTTTATGCTATAGTTCACGCATTAAAGAAGTGGAGACATTATCTACTTTTTAAGGAGTTTGTTTTGTATAATGATCATCAAGCTTTGCAATATTTGAATAGTCAAGAAAAGTTGAATCAGCGGCATTTGAAATAGGTTGAGTTTTTGCAGAGTTATACATTTGTTTTGAAACACAAGAGTGGAAAGTCTAACAGGGTTGTAGATGCTCTTAGTAAAAGGCAATTATTGCTGATAGAAATGCAGATTGAAGTGGTTGGGTTCAAGGAACTCAAGAATTTGTATCCAGAGGATCCTAATTTTGGTGAAGTTTGGAAAGCTTGTACAGAACCTGTTACTCTAGACAGGATGAAATGGTTGGATTTCATCATTCAGGATGATATGCTATTCAGAGGGAGTCAGTTGTGCATTCCCCGAAGCTCTATAAGGGAGAATCTCATCAAGGAGAAGCATAGTAGAGGATTGGCAGGACATTTTAGTCGTGATAAAACCCTTGCTTTGGTCAGTGAAAATTATTATTGACCATAATTGCAACAAGATGTCAAGAATTTTGTACAGAGTTGCAGAGTATGTCAGATGGCAAAGGGAGTGAAGCAAAATACAGGGTTGTATCAGTCATTACCTGTACCAGAGAAGCCTTGGGAGGATATCAGTATGGACTTTGTTCTTGGTTTACCGAGGACACATTGGGGACATGATTCAATTTTTGTAGTAGTTGACAGATTTTTGAAGATGACACATTTCATTCCCTGCAAGAAGACTAATGATGCTGTTGATGTAGCAGAATTGTTTTTCAGAGAAGTGGTGAGACTACATGGTTTGCCAAAGACCATAGTTTCAGATCGAGATACTAAGTTTGTTGGATATTTTTGGCGGACATTGTGGAAGAAGTTGAAGACAGATTTGAAGTTCAACTCATCACATCATCCACAGACTGATGGACAGAAAGAGGTGGTGAATAGAAGTTTGGGAAATTTATTGAGATGTTTGGTTGGAGATAAGCCAACAGGATGGGATTTGATTTTACCATAGGGAGAATTTGCATACAATAATTCTGTCAATAGGAGCACTGGTAAATCACCATTCCAGATTATATATGGAAGTAGTCCAAGAAATGCATCTGCATTGAGAAAGATAGATAAAGGAGAAATAAGTAGTGTTGAAGCTGAGGATTTTGCAGAACACTTCAAGAACATCCATGAGGAGGTGAGGAAGCATATTAACAAGATGAATGCATAGTATAAGGCTAAGGTAGATGAGAAAAGGAGGCATAAGGAATTTCAGGTTGGCGATGAAGTCATGGTTCATTTGCGGAAGGAGCGGTTTTCAGTTGGTACATATAGCAAGTTGAAAATGAAAAAGTTTGGGCCATGTAAGATATTGAAGACGCATGATTCACGAAATGCATATCAGATAGAATTGCCTAGTGAGCTGAATATTTCACCAGTGTTTAACATTTCAGATTTGCTAGAGTATCACGAAGGAGGTGTTGAAGATGAGGTTGCAGCAGCACAGTGGAGTATTCCAGCAACCAGATCAGATATCAAGGAGATTGAAGACATACTGGACATTCATGTTGGCAGAAGCACAAGGAACAGGACATATGAAGAGTATTTGGTCAAATGGAAAGGATGACCTATTGAAGATTCATCATGGCTAACAAAGGAGGAGGTTAACCATCTTGGTTTTCCTCTGTACACCTGAGTCGTGGCAGGGTCACTTCTCAAATTACCCCGGGTGTCTGATGCAGGAGCATCCTGGGTGTAATAGCAATCTTGCATCACCCAAAAAAAAATAAAATTCTATTTTAATAGTCAATAAGGGCTATTTTGTGTAGAGCTTCTATTTATGCAAAGTTACTATTTTTGGTAATTTTCTTTTGTGGTCAGAATGATCTAATTTCTATCTTGGAGGTTCATTTTGGTCATATAAGTCTGCCTGTAAAGTTTCATTGCCAGATCAAGTGTATATTGGAAGATATTGAAGATTTTTGGTATTGGCAGTAGGGTACAAAAACTTTGAACTCAATTTTGAAGGCTTTAGAGGCCCCGGATGAGGTCAAAAATTTGGGTGACGGGTGCTTGCATGGGTCAAGCCTATAGAGTGCTTCGTGGAATTTTTGAAATAGGGTTATAATAGCCGATCGGGTCAACTGCTGATGACTTATGGTCTTCGGAAGTTGGGCCACCTGAAATGGTGAAAAATAATTTTTTTCAAAATTTCTATTCAGGTTTCAAAGGTTATCTTGAGCCGACTATGATATAATAAAAAGTAAAATAAAATAATTCTAAGTTTGGTCGGCCTTATTGGCTAAAATTCTGGAACCTTCCCAGGCGGTGGAAAATTGCCTATATAAGGAAGGCTGTATTATTGTTTTAGGCAGTTCAGAATAGTTTTGGGTAGTAGACCTGGGTATTGATTCGAAGCTTTGTCCTACAGAATATTGTAAGGGAATGCCCATATGGCTTTTCATATTGTAAATCTGAAAGTTTGTAATTCCTCATTTATGGAGATAATAAGAAGCCAATTTTCTATTCTTGCATATTATTGTTGTTGTTTCTCTATTTCTGTTATGTGTTTGTGGTATTAAGGGGAGCAGCCTTCATCAAGTGGTATCAGAGGAGGAGTTCTTGAGTGTGTAAATAGATTGCCGACTATGAGGCAGTTTGCACCAGGATCATGGTTAGGGTTTCAGTGCTCATCATGAAAATACCTCAACGAAGAGAACGGGGTGAAAGAGCTGGTGCTGTGACACCTGAGGTTAGAGAGCTACAAAGACAAGTGCGAGCATTGCAAGAAGAGATTCATAGAGGAATGAATCTTAATATTAGAGAGGAAAGTGACGATGAAGCCGAAGAGGAATATCAAGAAGGAGAAGCTAAAATTATGAACCAGGAGGAAGAAAGACTTATTCGAGCAATTTATAAGATTGAGAAAAGGCCTAAGATTGAGGTTCCTATATTTTATGGAAATCTTAACCTAGAGGAATTGATCGACTAGATCAATGAATGTGAGGAATATTTTGAGTACGAAGATGTTGAGGTTCCTGATAGGGTCAAATTTGTGAAGGCCAGATTGAAAGGTCATGCGAAGATTTGGTGGCAAGAAATTTAGTTGGAGCGAAATAGAAGAGTGAAAGATAAAATCACAAGATGGGATCGGATGGTGGATAAATTGAAGTCACAGTTCATTCCTGTTGATTATGAGCTTGACCTACTAAAGAAAATCCAAAGTTTGAAGCAAGCAAGAAGATCTATTCAGGAGTATACAGAGGAGTTCTATCGACTCCTCATCAGAACAGGCCATGCAGAAGCAGATAAGGAGAAAGTCACCCGATACCTTAATGGGTTAAGGCCAACCATTCAGAAGGAGTTGAATCTGGTTTGAATGAACAGTATTGAGGAGGCATACCAATTTGCCCTAAAAGTAGAGGAAAAGCTGAACAAGAAGTTTGAGAGCAGACAAAATGGAAGAGGTCGTGGTGGAAGATCTAGCGGACGGTCATATGGTGACCGAAATGAAGATCCGAAAAAGAAGGATGAGGCCAGTAGCAGTCAGAATCAGAGAGGAAATAATTTCAATCATTTCCAGGATCAGATTAATAGAGATCAGAGAGGAAGAGGAAGAGGACAAGGATCTGGAAGAGGAGGCTTCCGTGGAACATATTTTCACTGTGGAGAAGAAGGTCATAGGGCATTTAAATGTCCTCAGCACCAAGGTAGAACAGACAGGAGAAATGAAAGCCAGGCCAGAGTTGCACATGTAGATGAAGATGCTAGATCATCAAATTCTGAAGATGCTGAAAGAGGAGAAATACTAATTAACAGAAGAGTCTTGCTGAGTGGTGAGAATGAACCTGAACAAAGGAGGAGCCTGTTTCGCACTCGATGCAAGTGTGAGTGTAAATGTTGTGATGTGATTATTGATACTGGAAGCACTAACAATTTGGTGCCAGAAGAGATGGTGACAAAGTTGAAGCTCAAGAGACTGAAAAAACCACATCCATATCGGATTGTCTAGGTGCAGGATGACCACAAGGTCATGGTCAGTGAACAGTGCTTGGTAAAGTTCAAGATCGGTGGGTACCAAGATGAGGTACTATGTGATATCATCTCTATGGATGCATGTCATATGTTGTTGGGTAGACCCTGGCAGTTTAACAGATGTGTTGTACACGATGGTCGTGCGAATACCTATTCCCTAACAAAGGATGGAGTGCGACATAAGCTAAAGCCATTGAAGGAGACCGAAGAAAAGGTATGTGGTAATGCAAGAATAATATTTTTTGATAGAAAAAAATTCTTAGATGGTATGAGGCATGAGCATGTGTGTTTTTTTTTAATTCCAAAAGTTGGTAAAGAAGAAGTAAAGGATGTACCTGTAGAGGTTGCAAATTTGTTGAATGAGTTTCAGGATATTGTATCTAATAATGTACCTGATGGATTACCACCGGTGAGGAAGATCAGTCAATAGATGGATTTGATTCTAGGAGCTAGTTTGCCAAACAAGGTAGCACACAGAATGACACCAACAGAAAGTGAAGAGTTGAACAGACAAGTACATGAGTTATTGCAGAAGGGGTTGATTCGAGAGAGTCTGAGTCCCTGTGCTGTACCAGTGGTATTAGCACCAAAGAAGAATGGAGAGTGGAGGATGTGTATAAATTCTAGATCAATAAACAAGATCACAATCCAGTATAGGTTTCTATTGCCATGAATGGATGATATTATGGATTGTTTGAGTGGAGCTGTGTATTTCTCAAAGATAGATTTGAAGAGTGGATATCACCAGATTTAGATCAGAGAAGGAGATGAATGGAAGACTTCCTTCAAGACAAAGGAAGGACTGTATGAGTGGTTAGTCATGCCTTTTGGGCTAACCAATGCACCGAGCACTTTCATGTGGCTCATGAACGAAGTTCTGAAAAAATTTTTGGGCAAGTTTGTCATTATTTACCTAGATGATAATTTGATTTTTAGCATTACATTGGAGGAACATATGATGCATATTTGTATGGTGTTTGAGAAGTTGAGAGATGTGGAATTGTTGATTAATTTGAAGAAGTGCAGTTTTGTGAAGAAAGAGTTAGTGTATTTGGGATTTTTAGTCTCAGCAGAAGGTCTAAAAATGGATCCAGACAAGGTACAGGCTATCCTTGAATGGCCTACTCCAAGGAGTGCTACTGAGGTAAGATCTTTTCATGGTCTAGCTAGTTTTTACAGAAAGTTTATCAAAAAATTTTACAGTATTTGTGGTCCCTTGACTGAGATAATGAGAGGGGATAGAAAAGAGCTTAAGTGGACTAAAGGGACAAAAAAGAGTTTTCAATTGTTGAAACAAAAAGTTATAGAACAACCTATTTTAGCCCTTCCAGATTTTAATAAGGTGTTTCAAGTAGATTGTGATGCTAGCGGTACTGCAATAGGAGCTGTTATGAGCCAAGAAGGTAAACCTGTTGCGTATTTGAGTGAGAAGTTAAATGATGCCAAGAGGAAGTATTCTGTTTATGATTATGAATTTTATGCTATAGTTCAGGCATTAAAGAAGTGGAGACATTATTTGCTTCCTAAGGAGTTTGTTTTGTATACTGATCATCAAGCTTTGCAATATTTGAATAGTCAAGGAAAGTTGAATCAGCGGCATTTGAAATAGGTTGAGTTTTTGCAGAGTTATACATTTGTTTTGAAACACAAGAGTGGAAAGTCTAACAGGGTTGCAGATGCTCTTAGTAGAAGGAAACTATTGTTGACAAAAATGCAGATTGAAGTGGTTTGGTTCAAAGAACTCAAGAATTTGTATCCAGAGGATCCTGATTTTGGTGAAGCTTGGAAAGCTTGTACAGAACCTGTTACTCTAGACAGGATGAAATGGTTGGATTTCATCATTCAGGATGATATGCTATTCAGAGGGAGTCAGTTGTGCATTCCCCGAAGCTCTATGAGGGAGAATCTCATCAAGGAGAAGCATAGCGGAGGATTGGCAGGACATTTTGGTTGTGATAAAACCCTTGCTTTGGTTAGTGAAAATTATTATTGGCCACAATTACAATAAGATGTCAAGAATTTTGTACAGAGTTGTAGAGTATGTCAGATGGCGAAGGGAGTGAAGAAAAATAGAGGGTTGTATCAGCCATTACCTGTACCAGAGAAGCCTTGGGAGGATATCAGTATGGATTTTGTTCTTGGTTTACCGAGGACACAACAGGAACATGATTCAATTTTTGTAGTAGTTGACAGATTTTGGAAGATGGCACATTTCATTCCCTGCAAGAAGACTAATGATGCTATTCATGTAGCAGAATTATTTTTCAGAGAAGTGGTGAGACTACATGGTTTGCCAAAGACCATAGCTTCAGATCGAGATACTAAGTTTGTTGGTATTTTTGGCAGACATTGTGGAAGAAGTTGAAGACAGATTTGAAGTTCAGCTCATCACATCATCCACAGACTGATGGATAGACAGAGGTGGTGAATAGAAGTTTGGGAAATTTACTGAGATGTTTGGTTGGAGATAAGCCAACAGGATGGGATTTTTTTTTACCACAGGTAGAATTTGCATACAATAATTCTGTCAATAGGAGCACTGGTAAATCACCATTCCAGATTATATATGGAAGTAGTCCAAGAAACGCATCTGAATTGAGAAAGATAGATAAAGGAGAAATAAGTAGTGCTGAAGCTGAGGATTTTGTAGAACACTTGAAGAACATCCATGAGGAGGTGAGGAAGCATATTAACAAGATGAATGCACAGTATAAGGCTAAGGCAGATGAGAAAAGGAGGCATAAGGAATTTTAGGTTGGCGTTGAAGTCATGGTTCATTTACGGAAGGAGCGGTTTTCAGTTGGTACATATAACAAGTTGAAAATGAAGAAGTTTGGGCCATGTAAGATACTGAAGATGCATGATTCAGGAAATGCATATCAGGTAGAATTGCCTGGCGAGCTGAATATTTCACCAGTGTTTAACATTTTAGATTTGACAGAGTATCACGAAGGAGGTGTTGAAGATGAGGTTGCAGCAGCACAGTGAAGTATTCCAGCAACCAGTTCAGATATCAAGGAAAGTGAAGACATACTGGACAGTCGTGTTGGCAGAAGCACAAGGAACAGGACATATGAAGAGTATTTGGTCAAATGGAAAGGATGACCTATTGAAGATTCATCATAGATAACAAATGAGGAGGTTAACCGTCTTGGTTTTCCTCTGCACACCTGAGTCGTGGCAGGGTCATTTCTCAAATTATCCTGGGTGTCTGATGCAGGAGCATCCTTGGTGTAAGAGCAATCTTGCATCACCCAAAAAAAAATAAAAAATTTCTATTTTTATATTCAATAAGGGCTATTTTGTGCAGAGCTACTATTTATGGAAAGTTACTATTTTTGGTAATTTTTGTATGTGCTCAGAATGATCTGATTTCTATCTTGGAGGTTCATTTTGGTCATATAAGTCTGCCAGTAAAGTTTCATTGCCAGATCAATTGTATATTGGAAGATATTGAAGATTTTTGGTATTGGCAGCAGGGTACAGAAACTTTGAACTCAGTTTTGAAGGCTTTAGAGGCCCTGAATGAGGTCAAAAATTTGGGTGACGGGTGCTTGCGCAAGTCAAGCCTATAGAGTGCTTCATGATGTTTCTGAAATGGGGTTATAATAGCCAATCAGATCAACTGGTGATGACTTATGGTCTTCGGAAGTTGGGCCACCTAAAATGGCAGAAAATAATTTTCTTCAAAATTTCTGTTCGGGTTTCAAAGGTTATCTTGAGCCAACTATGATGTAATAAAATGTAAAATAAAATAATTCTAAGTTTGGTCGGCCTTATTGGCTAAAATTCTGGAACCTTCCCAGGCGGTGGAAAATTGCCTATATAAGGAAGGTTGTATTATTGTCTTAGGTAGTTCAGAATAGTTTTGGGTAGTAGATCTGGGTATTGATTCGAAGCTTTGTCCTACAGAATATTGTAAGGGAATGCCCATGTGGCTTTGCATATTGTAATTCTGAAAGTTTGTAATTCCACATTTGTGGAGATAATAAGAAGCCAATTTTCTGTTCTTGCATATTATTGTTGTTGTTTCTCTATTTCTGTTATGTGTTTGTGGTATTAAGGGGAGCACCCTTCATCAGAATTAAACGGTCCAATAGACATCCTATTATCTAAAAACTTGTTGAAAGTAGGTTATTAGGGGCCATTGGATTTTTTATTGTTTTCCAATGTGTAGACCTGATAATGGAATGTATAAATTGGTATAACTGAGATACCATGGAAATTAAAACACAAGACAAAGAGGTTCTCGTTACTCTAAATAAAGAAATGATATATAATTTCTTCATATTTCCAATAAGATATATTACATGTTGGATATCCTCTCGTCCCAAGGAGAATTTAGTTTAAAGAAGACAATGAAAATAAATAAGATAGAAAGACACTAGTTTTCCCCACTACGAAAAGAGAAATCTAAATTACCCAAGACAATCCTTCATACATTTTTGAAAGGTGAAATAGAAGATATTAGAATAGTCCTCCATCAACATTGAGGTGATTAAGATTACATCAACCTAGATGAATGTATTTTTTATTTTCTACATATTATTTGTGTTGGGTTGGGATACCTAGATTGGGTGGATTTAATCAATGATTGAATATATCACCCGATTACTATATTCCCATTGAACCATTTTTTTCTATATGTTTTCATACCTAGTGTATGCATTGGTCTACACTCAATATTGGCCAGGATTGAACCATGTCCAATAATTTGAGGAGGATATTCAAATTTATAAATTTTACCCAAACTTAAAACTACAGAATAATTATGTAAACTTTTAGAGGGCGAATGATATATTCAGCATGAAACTGGTTAAAGAACTACAAGGATGTCCAGAATAGTTGATCTCCCATGAAGCCTTTGTAGTAATTTAAACTTATGAAAGCTATTTCATATCGTTTCCTATATTTACCTATATCAAGATAGGTGCATTTGATGAATTTTCCTAGAAGCTACCTTGATATGTAGATGGAAAAATTATAATGGTAGATTTGTGAAGGCAGATATACGAGGTAAACAAAAGGTGCGCTAAGAGGGACAAAACCGGTATCCCCTTCCCCATTCAATTGGGAGAATATACTTGTCATTATTTCATGAACATGATAGAGGTCACTAAATCTACAAATAAAGTATGTCATGTAGAATTATGATGTGATTAGAGGATAGTTTGATCCATGTAACTTTGTAAAGGATAATTTATATAAGGGACTAGTGTACAATCATACTTCTATATTGAATAATTACTAGGAAAATTATGTAGATGAATTTGAGGTGCAAAAGAGAACATAGCCTTGGTTAATCATTGAAAAAATTTGAGAGTACCACATTCCATTTGACATTCTTGGTATCATAGATGATGGTTTTGATATAGTGGATTCTCTTTACTTAGCAGAGGTGAAAAATAGCCTATTAGAATAGGTAAATTAGGATGATCCTAATACAGATGATCTAGATGTAAGAAACACCCACATACTCAAAAGAAATAGGGCTTGAATAGTGAAAAAGAGGGGAGAAAGGAAGGGAGATGCAACTTCTAGCAGCCCAACATTCTATGGTAGAAAATGACACCTTCACCTCCTCATAGTACTCCTTGAATAATACAAGCATCAATCTCATCTATTTTTTTTAGAGGTGATGATCATCAACCACCTACGAAAGGGTTAGGAACTAATCCTATTTGTGGAGGAGGAACCTTGCTAGATATTGACTTAACTACAAAGAATAAAAATCTTGACGGAGGAGGAAAGAAAGGGAAGAAGAAACTCCCAACAATACTAGTAAAATAGTACATGAAGAACAACCTCAAGCCTACCAAGACTCTGATCCATAGCCCACAAATCCAAAGAAATTATTTCTGTTCTCAACTCAAATTATGGACACCACTTTTCTAGTTAAAATAACTCTCTTTCTGTCTCCAGATGCTTTGAAATTAGAAAACCAAGTGTTATCGACAACTTATGGCTTTAGGCAACGTTGGATAATAAGAGAAAGAGAAAATATACCATGTTCCTTCCAAAGGATACCATGGCTCACATACTGCATTCACCCTGAATCAAAAGACCGAGAAGTTAAAGAGCACTTCTCAACTTAAAGAGGATGATAATATAGGCCATGTCTTTCTGGAGATTTCTCAGCTCAAGGCTCAAAAGGATCCTAGTACAACTATCCCTATAGATTTTGATGCCACCACGATAGATACATGTGGTCTAGATTTGGATGTACATTTTTCTATCTTGTAGTTTTTAAATAATAGGGTCAAGAAGAGGATTGATTTTAAAAATCTTGAGTTCATTTCTGAGTACACTCATGTCTACCCTAATGCCAAGCTCTTCTAATGCCATCTTAGATCCTACCTTAAATAAAAACAAAGAATTGATTTTTTAATTGAAAATTGATAGCCAATTTGGGAAGATTACTAGAGAGTGGATTGGAGATCTAAATGTTAAAGGTCTTACTTTCATTGGTAGGATGAGTGATTCTTACAGTGCCTTTGTGTTATTCAAGAATTCTATAGTTTTTGAGATTAGAGTAAAAAAGATGGAGGGATCTTCGCATAAGATTACCATGAAATAGCTATAGGAAGCAATTCATATGCAGATGGATACAACCATTAATCTTGGCATCTTGGAGTTACATAAAGAACTGTATTATAAATGAATGATTTGTCTAGGGTACAATTGTGAATGTATACAAAAGAGTGTCTCAAACATGGACAAACTAATACAAAAGGCCATGGAAATAATTTAACAAATAATAAAATATTTTAAATATATTGGTTGTGAATTCCATAAGAAAGATAATTATGGGAATGCTACGATGAATCATCTAAAAATTATTATCAAAATTACATTCATACCATCATAGATACATCAATTCCATCTTACTACCTCGAGTTGTGGTAGGTCAGGCTTTTTGAACTTGTCTGCAAATCTACCCTGCCCCTGACCAACATGTCGTGGATAGTCTGGGTAATCAACATCATAAACTAAATAGAATTATGCAAATAATTTTTTGATGAAATATAGTGAAACCTCATCCTTCTGTGGCCATATATGATGGATTTCTATCCATATAAGATATTTGAAAGGCACTCACACGTCATCACTTTATATGCTCTAACAATATTCTTCTCCAAGTAATTTGGAAACATGGCCTTAACATTAGCCACATAAACATCCATTTTAACTATCCTCTACCTAACTATCCCAAAGACTGTGCTAGCCAAACTATACTACAATGTGTCAATATATGTATCATCAAAGCAGATGTATGATTTTCCTTCTGAATTATACTCATAATCTTCGTGCAAATAGATGTAAGATTCTCCCTATTAGGGAGGATAGTGGTATTCTGCAACGTCTTATCTAGTTGTGCTGGAGGCATGCAATCGATCTATAGTCTCCTATCGATGAATCTCTGTACTTTGGGGAGTACTGTGAGATGAGGAACGTGAGGAATGGTTGCTATCCGGATGAAAACTAGGCTTTAAACAACTAGATGCCATGATGTATGATCTGATGTAAATATATTTAAATTGCAAGAGTGTATACATTAAATAAGATTAAAAAAATAGTTTATATATATATATATATATATATATATATATATACATACATACATACATACATACATACATACATACATACATACATACATACATACATACATACATACATACATACATACATACATATATATATATATATATATAAATATATATATATATATATATATATATATATATATATATATATATATATATGCGTATATATATACATACATACATACAA
>BSBK01007565.1:0-55000 GCA_027943335.1 Chamaecyparis obtusa
GAAGTGCATATGGTAAGCTAATAACTTGAAAGAAAATATGAGATGCAGATTATAGTCTAAAGAACTGAAAATAAAGATGATAATTAACTAATAACAATGAGCAAATTAAGCTATTATGAAAGATGCAATTTAGTCACTAAATGAGAGCAAACTAATTAATGCAAATAAGCTTGAAAATATGAGAAATCAATGAGACATAATTTTGCTATAGTTCTTGTACTTTACAATTGCTCTTTTTTTGAATGGATGAGAAGGTTCAATAAATAGACAACCCAGAAGAGGAATGAAGAGTTTCTTGATTTGAAATAGTTGACCCTTCATTCCCAATTGAAACAAAAAAGTATGAATTACTTAATTAAAAGAATGTTTATTGCCACATATGGGTGACTTTTCGATTATTTTGAATTATTAATTCAAATAAGAGTGCACATTCAAATAATCAAGCAATTTGTTAATTCCTTTTATGGGTATTTAGCTAAAAGGGTGAGTTTAATTTAATTTAAAGCACTTAGGACTTTAGAATTAAATTAATTTATCACAGGGGTAATTTAGCTAATAAAAGTTGAAGACTTTAGGAATTAATTATAATATTTGATTAATGCAATTTAGGGTTTTTGCAATTGACATCAAGTCAAATTAAGTCAGGTATGAGAGAGAAAATTTCCTAGCGAAGTAGGACTTTGATGATGTAAAATTGAAGAAAAATGCACCAAAATTGATTGAAATATTAGGTGCCAATTTTGGAGTATTAAATTTGCCCCTCTTTGAATTGATGTGCTTGCAATGTGTTGATTCAAAGAATAGTCTGAAGTGACAAATGACAAGAATTTTAGAAGTCTAGGTTAGGATGCTAAGACATTGAATAGATCAAAGCATGATTTTTTGAAGTTTAAGTTAGATTGTGAAGACAACGGTCTTGAGAGAGGACAAGAATTGGGGTTAGATTGCTCCAATACCCAGAATGAGATTTAGATACAGACTTAGGACTGTCTCTAGAATCAGGGTTAGATTGCCCCAATACAAAGCTTAGCCCTCTGAGACCTAGGTTAGATTTCCCAGATAATGGTCTAAAGAGATTTCAAGAGCTATCCCTAGAACAAAGATTGACTCCCAGGAATTAGGGTTAGATTGCCCCAATACCCAATAGATTTTGAGAACCATCTCCAAAATGAAGCTTGATCCTCGAGGATTTGAGTTAGATTTCTCAGATACCTAAAAGATAGATGACAAGATAGCAAGATGTGAGGCGTGAAGATGCCCCAAGTGATGAGATGCCTTAAGCGGTGAGGACTTTGATTCAGATCAGACTGATAAGAAACTAGTTCGACAAGATTCAAATGATACAATCATCCTGCCCCCTCGGGAGTGAAATCGAAAGATGACATGTCAAAAGGATGATAAAAAATAAGAGATTGCAGATAAAAGAAATTAGAACAGATTTGAGAGGCTGTAGAAGCAATTTGGAGCAATGTAGATGTCTGTCCCGTCAACCAAGTTTGACCATGATTGACCATGGTTGACCAAATTTGACTAGAGTTGACTTGATGAAAAAGATGATAGAGTCAAGAAAGATAATGAAGAGGAGAGAGTTCGACAGGAGAGATGACGCCAGAAGGCTGACTGCACAAGTGCCTGATCCTAATGACTCTAGAAATTTAAAACGTGATTTTGAGCAATCTAGAGATGACAGATTTTGATTTTGATCCTGAAAACTTGTGTAGTCATGATGAAACCAAGATGTAAGATGAGAACCTTCGATGAAGAGATCCATAAGATAATCAAGAGAGCACCAAGACACTATCTCAAATGCAAGCCTAAAATGAAAGATGCAAGCCTAAGCTAAATGCAAGCCTAGAATGAACAAATGCAATTCCTAAGACTTGGTTGTTGGACTCACCATTTTATCATTATAGAGTTCATTTAGACATGGGATGATTGCAAGATGCCATACAATCCTCACTAACATTGCAATCATGAGAATATGAATATGACATACGTCTTAGATTTGTCGAAATGAGATGTAAGAATTAAGGCACAAGAAGCCAGAATGACCTGAACACCTATTCCTTTTAATTTAGGAAATTAACATAAGCATCAAAGCATAGCTGCTAGAATGACCTGAATGTTTCTTGTGAACAAACACCCTAGATACATGAGAGTTCCTTCCTTTGCCAAAAAATGCTCGTAGTGACCCTTACGTTCATTTAGCAGGACAAGTGTTAGCGATTTCACTTGTAGCAGAAAGAAGTCACTCAAAACAGACAAGGAGAAGAACCAACCTCACCAAAGTGTCCATATAAAAGGAGTCGAGGTACACATGGTCATCCAATATGAAATGAAGGCTCTTACAGATGGACACCCCTCTTATATAGATTTATTGGATTCATTGGAACTAAACCATCAAACAGAAAGCAAAGAAAAGATCATGCCCCAGTCTTCACATCTCTCGGTCCAGATAGACATCTTGGAGTTGCTCGAGGAGGAATGATAAAGCCAAAAGAACACACACAAAGGAAAATCTTAGCACACTTCAAAAGACCACACATATAGTTTTAGTTTTAGTTTAAGTTTGTGTTCAAGCAGATTGAAGTCGGATCAGAAGAATACATCGCGAAAAAAAATCTCATAGGATGGTGACAACAGGAGAACGTAGTGAAGATCACTAGTGACTAGCATGAGAAATTGTCTCAAAGAGAAAATCAAAGAGCTAATGAGGTATCAGCAGGTAGATGCATCAAGAAATGCTGGTGACTCATATAAGAGAGATCTCAGAAATACTAGCGAAACATCAGTAGGCGAACGTAGTGAGAACCACTAGTGACTGATGTATGGGGCAGTCTCAAGAAAAGAGATCCAAGCGAGAGCTAGGTATCAGTAGGCAGACATAGTGAGAACCACTGGTGACTGATACGAGATAGATTCTCAAGGAGAAAGTCTCAAAATAGCTGGGCATCAGCAGGCAGACACAACAAGAAATGCTGGTGATTGATGCAAAAGAGCATCTCCGAAAATGATAGGATGATGCCCCCTAAACCAGGGAGATGCCCCAAGTGTGATCAGTTCCAATCCATGAAGAGTCAAGGAAAATCTCAAGAAATGATTGAAAGTGAATGCATGAGCCAGAAAACTAAAGTAGGAAATAAACTAAATTAGGAAAAGTAGGAAAGGAAACTAAAGTTGAAAAGCAGGAATGCGAGATGCAACTAGACAAAGCCAAGCGGTGCTAAGATGAGATACAACTTCAAGGAACAAGAGGCGCCTGTTTACCAGGTTTTCACCATCTTGGCAGAAATTCTATTTTTGCTACCATGACGCCTGTTTACCAGGTTTTCATCAATGACACATTTTTCTCTTTTTCAATTTTTTTGTCTTTTTGAATATTTCATTTTTTTGTATTTTTTATTTTTTTGTATTTTTCAAATTTTCTATTTTTTTTGGCTATTATCAAGGTGCCTGTTTACCAAGTTTTCACTAGGATAATAGATACATCAAAGTGCCTGTTTGCCAAGTTTTCACTACGATGATCATTTTTTCAGGACATTTTGCCATTTTTAGGTTTTTTTACCATATATCATTCTTTTGGATTTTTTTAGGATCAATAAGTATGTACATGAGCATGCAAGAATGTCTCAACTGTAGAACTTCTTTAGATGAAGAGCTTTGATAGGCTCTTTGAGTTGCTCTCCTTCAGTGGTGGAGAGTTGGTAAGCGCCAATCCCAAATGCTGTAGTAATAATGTATGGACCAAGCCAGTTTGGTTCAAATTTTCCTTTCTAGATCCACTGCTGCTGATTTTTGGGGTTCTCTCTCAGGACGAGATCACCCACCTAAAATTCCCTTTATCTGACTTTCTTATTGTAAGCTTTTGACATTCTCTTTTGATATGCTCAAAGATGATCAAATGCCACCTTGCAACATTCGTTTAGTAACTCAAGCTCCTGTATCTGGGATATTCTATTCCCTTCATTAGTGATGAGGCCCCTCAGAGAGACTCACAATGTAGTAATCTTGACCTCAATTGGTAATACTGCATTTGCCCCATAGACTAGGGCAAAGGGTGTGGCTCCCGTTGGTGTTCGGATGCTTGTTTTGTAGGCCCACAAAGCTGGATTGATCTGAAGATGCCAATCTCTACCAGACTTATGAACTATTCTGTGCAATATTTTAAGAATTGTCTTGTTAGAAGCCTCTGCTTGTACATTACCCTAGGGATAATAGATAGATGACCAGTGCTGAATGATTTTGAATTTAGTACACAAATTTATCAGATCCTTATTCTTGAATTGTCCCCCATTGTCAGTGATAATGGATGAGGGTACACCATACCGACAGATAATATAGTTCAGTATAAACATTGCCACTGACTTGTCATCAGCTACAGTTAAAGGAACCACCTCAACCCATTTGGTAAAATAGTTTGTAGTGGTAATGATGAATTTGTACCCCTTAGAAGAGGATGGATGAATCTGACCTACTAAGTCGAAGGCCCATTACTAAAATGGCCAAAAGCTAACAAAAGGAATAAGTTCTTTAGCAGGAGCATGGATTAGATTTCCATGAAATTGGCACTATTTGCAAGCCTTGGCATACTGAATAGCTTCTTTCTCCATGTCGGGCCAGTAATAACCAGCTCTAATAATTTTATGAGCTAGCATCAGTCCACTCAAATGAGACCCACAGATACCTTTGTGTACCTCAACTAACGCATGTTTTGACTCATCAGGTTCTAGACACCTAAGGAGAGTACTATCTAAGCCTCGTCTATAGGCCTCATCTATACAAGTCATTTGCTATGATAACATACCATGAATCATTATGAATGAGGTGACATTTCTCATTCTGGGTATAGGTGTCAGGAATGATTTGGTCATAGAGATAGGGGTAGATGTGGTGGTAGAAGGATGAATCATGTCCCATAATTAAATAGATCATCTGAGATTCGGGAATATCATAGGCAGGTTAGCACAATGTCTCCACCAGGAATTCATGTCTGAAATCATTTTTTGGCATCTATAACATTGAAGTGAGAGTGGCCATAGCATCGACTGCTTTATTTTCTGCCCTTGGAATTTGCTGGAAGGAAATATGTGCTAAATATTGTTTGAGATCATCCACCATTCTTTTATAAGGTATTAGCTTGTCATCTTTTGTTTGGTATACATCTTTGACTTGATTAATTACCAGCTAAGAATCCCCAAATGATGAAGGGGCTCCCCTTAATACCACAAACACATAACAAAAATAGAGAAACAACAACAATATGCAAGAACAAAAAATGGGCTTCTTATTATCTCCACAAATGTGAAATTACAAACTTTTGGAATTACAATATGCAAAGCCACATGGGCATTCCCTTACAATATTCTGTAGGACAAAGCCTTGAATGAATACCTAGATCTACTACCCAAAACTATTCTGAACTCACAAGACAACACTATGGGCCTTCCTTAAATAGGCAATTTCCACCGCCCGAGAAGGTTCTAGAAATTTAGCCTTTTAGGGCCGACCAAACTTAGAATTATTTTATTTTCACAATTTTTACAATAGGGTCAGCCCAAAAGAAATACAAAATATGCTTTTAGGTAGCCCAACTTCTGGAGGCCATAACTTTTTAATCGTAGCTCTATTTTTCTATTATAACCACTTTTCAAAAACACCATGATGAGATCTACAGTGCTTAACACGCGCTAGCACCAGTCAATCGAGGGTCGATCGCGATCGGGAGCCTTTAAGGCCTTCAAAATTGACCTGAAAGATTTCATACCCAAAAACCTCAATAACTTCACCAATATAGATGATGTGGCAATGAAACTCAACTGGTAGGTTGAAATGACTGAGATGAACCTCCAACTGTGAAACCAGAACATTCTGAGATGATATGACCAACTTACTAAAAATAGTAAGTTTCCATAAATAGAAGCTCCATACAAGATAGCCCTTATTCAAAAGAAACCAAAAATATTTTTGGGTAATGCAAGATTGCTCTTACACCTAGGATGCTCCTGCATCAGACACCCAGTGTAATTTGAGAAGTGACCCTATCACAACTTAGGCGTGCAAAGGAAAGCCAAGATGATTAACCTCCTCTTTTGTTAGCCATGATGAATCTTCAACAGGTCATCCTTTCCACTTGACCAGATATTCTTCATATGTCCTATTCCTTGTGCTTCTGCCAACACAACTATCCAGCATGTCTTCAATCTCCTTTTTATCTGAACTAGTTGTTGGAATACTCCACTGTGCTACTATAACCTCATCTTCAACACCTCCTTCATGATACTCTGTCAGATCTAAAACATTAAATACTGGTGAAATATTCAGCTCAATAAGCAACTTGACCTCATATGCATTTCCTGAATCATGCTTCTTCAGGATCTTACATGACCCAAACTTCTTCATTTTCAGTTTCTTATATGTACCAACTGGAAATCGCTCCTTCCGCAAATGAACCATGACTTCATCTCCAAACTAAAATTTCTTATGCATCCTTTTCTCATCTGCCTTAGCCTTATATTGCACATTCATCTTGGTAATATGCTTCCTCACCTCCTCATGGATGTTCTTCAAATGTTCTACAAAATCTTCAACTTCAGCACTACTTATTTGTCCTTTATCTATCTTCCTCAACTCAAATGCATTTTTGGGACTACTTCCATATACAATCTGTGGTTGATGTGATGAACTAAACTTCAAATCTATCTTCAACTCTTCACTTTCTGCTAGTGTGATTTTGTGTGATGCCTTATTTGGCAAACTGGCTCCTAGAATCAAGTCCATCTAATGACTGATCTTTCTTACTGGTGGTAATCCATTAGGCACATTATCAGATACAATATCCTAAAACTCATAAAATAATTCTTCAACTTCTACAGGTACATCTTCTACTTCCTCTTTCCCAACCTTTGAAATTAAGGTAAAACACATATGCTCATGCCGCATACCACCTAAGAAATTTTCTCTATCAACAAAAGTTATTCTTGCATTACCACATACCTTTTCTTCTATTTCCTTCAATGGTTTTATCTTATGTCACACTCCATCCTTTGTTAGGGAATAGGTATTCACACAACCATCATGTACATCACATCTGTCAAACTACCAAGGTCTACCCAACAACATATGACATGCATCCATAGATATGATATCATATAATACCTCATCATGGTACCCGCCAATCTTGAACTTCACTAGGCACTGTTCACTAACCATGGCCTTGTTGTCATCCTGCACCCAGGCAACCCAATATGGATGTGGATGTTTCTGCCTCTTGAGTTTCAACTTTGTCACCATCTCTTTTGACACCAAATTATCAGTACTGCCACTATCAATAATCACATCACAACACTTACCCTCACACTTGCACCTAGTGCGAAACAGGCTCCTCCTTTACTCAAGTTCACTCTCACCACTCAGTAGGACTCTTTTGTTAATCAATATTTCTCCTCTTTCAGCATCTTCAAAATTTGATGATCTAGCATCTTCATCTACATATGCAACTCTGGCCTAGCCCTCATTCCTCCTATCCATCCTTCCTTTTCATTGAGGACATTCAAATGCCCTATGACCTTCTTCTCCACAGTGAAAACATGTTCCACGGAAGCCTCCTCTTCCTGAACCTTGTCCTCTTCCTCTTCCTCTCTGATCTCTACTATTATGATCATGGAAATGATTGAAATTATCTCCTCTCTGATTCTGACTATTACTAGCCTCATCTTACTTTTTCAGATCTTCATTTCGATCTTCATATGACCATCCACCAGATCTTCCATCATGACCTCTTCCACTTTGTCTGCTCTCAAACTTCTTATTCAACTTTTCCTCTACTTTTAGGGCAAACTGGTATGCCTCTTCAATACTATTCATTCGAACCAGATTTAGCTCCTCCTGAATGCTTGGCCTTAACCCATTAAGGTAACAGGCAACTTTCTCCTTATCCACTTCTGCATGGCCTGTTCCGATGAGGATTTGATAGAAACCCTCTGTATACTCCTAAACAAATCTTCCTGCTTGCTTCAAACTTTGCATCTTCTTCAGTAGGTCAAACTCATAATCAATAGGGATGAACTGTCACTTCAATTTATCCACCATTTGATCCCATCTTGTGATTTTATCTTTCCCTCTTCTATTTCACTCCAATTGAATCTCTTGTAACCAGATCTCCGCATGACCTTTCAGTCCAGCCTTCGCAAATTTGACCCTATCAGGATCCTCAATATCTTCATACTCAAAATATTCTTCACATTCATTGATCCAGTCAATCAATTCCTATGGGTTAAGATTTATTGAAAATGTAAGAACCTCAATCTTAGGTCTTTTCCTAATCTTGGAAATGGCTCAGAGAAGTCTTTCTTCTTATGGATTCAAAACTTTGACTTCTTCTTGATCTTCTTCTTCAGCTTCATCCTCGCTTTCATCTCTGACATTAAGATTCATTCCTCTGTGAATTTCTTCTTGCAATGCTCGCACTTGTCTCTGGAGCACTTTAACCTCAGTTGTTACAACACAAGCTCTTCCGCCACGTTCCCTTTATGGAGGAATTTTTGTGCTTCTCAATGAAACCCTAACCATAGTCCTGGTGCAAACTACCTCATAGTCGGTGATCTGTTTACATAGAAACCCTAATCTACGGTCTTGGTGCAAACTGCCTCACAGTCAGTGATTTGTTTACACAAAAACCCTAACCCATGGTCCTGGTGCAAACTACCTCACAATTGATGATCTGTTTACACACTCAGGAACTCCTGCTCTGATACCACTTGATGAAGGGGATCCCCTTAATACCACAAACACGTAACAAAAATAGAGAAACAACAACAATATGCAAGAATAGAAAATGGGCTTCTTATTATCTCCACAAATGTGGAATTACAAAATTTTAGAATTACAATATGCAAAGCTACATGGGCCTTCCCTTACAATATTCTGTAGGACAAAGCCTCAAATCAATACCCAGATCTACTACCTAGAACTATTCAGAACTCCCAAGACAACACTACAGGCCTTCCTTATATAGGCAATTTCCACCGCCCGAGAAGGTTCTAGAAATTTAGCCTTTTAGGGCCGACCAAACTTAGAATTATTTTATTTTCACAATTTTTACAATAGGGTCGGCTCAAAAGAAATAAAAAATATGCTTTTAGGTAGCCCAAATTTCGGAGGCCATAAATTTTTAACTGTAGCTCTATTTTTCTATTGTAACCATTTTTCAGAACTGCCATGACAGGATCTATAGTGCTTGACAGGTGCACTAGTCAGCCAAGGGTCGAATGCAATCCAGAGCCTCTAAGGCCTTCAAAATTGACCTGAAAGATTTCATACCCAAAAAACTCAATAAATTCACCAATACAGATGATGTGGCAATGAAACTCAACTAGTAGGCTGAAATGACTGAGATGAACCTCCAACTGTGAAACCAGAACATTCTGAGATGATATGACCAACTTACTAAAAATAGTAAGTTTCCATAAATAGCAGCTTCACACAAGATAGCCCTTATTCAAAAGAAACCAGAAATATTTTTGGGTGATGCAAGATTGCTCTTACACCCAGGATGCTCTTGCATCATCAAAGACCTTAAGATCATCCATATGCCATTCAATGGCTATCCTCAAACCGTTAATGAGAGCTTCATATTCAACTATGTTGTTTGTGCAGGGAAACAACATTTTATAAGCCTTGGGTAATGAGTATCTTTGAGGTGTAATAAACAGAATGCCTGCACTTGATCCTTGTTGAGTGAATGATCCATCAAAGAACATGCTTCAAGAGTGATGTGTGAGAAGCATGATGGATTCATTTGGGAATTCAATGTTTAACAGCTAATGATCTTTCAGAGGAGCCTCCACCAACTTATCAATAATCCCCTGTCCTTTAATAGCTTTTCTTTCCACATACTCAATGTCAAATTCGCTAAGTATCATGACCCATTTCACTAGTCTACCCATGAGAGTAGCCTTGCTCAGTAAGTACTTTAGTGGATCAATTTTTGCAATCAACCTTGTAGTGTGAGTGAGAATATAATGCCACAATTCCTGTGAAGAAAACACTATAGCTAGACAAGCCTTTTCAATGATAGAATAATTCATTTCATATGAGACCAAAGTTCTGCTAATGTAGTATATAGCCCTTTCTTTATTGTTCTGATCTTCTTGAGCTAAGAGAGCACCCAAAGATGAGTCTGTAGCTGAAATGTAGAGTATAAGAGGCTTCCCATGAATAGGAGGTATTAAGATAGGAGGATTAGCAAGATACTATTTTATTTGAGTGAGTCCTTTAGCACATTCTTCATTCCATTCATAAGTCACCCTCTTATGCAAAGTTTTAGTAAACGGTTGTGACTTGTCAGCTAACTTTGCGATGAAATACCGAATATATTGTAACCTTCATTGTAGTCCTCTCATTTGACTGATGTTCTTAGGTGGGGGAATTTCCATTATAGCTTGAACTTTCTCAAGATCAACCTCTATGCCCTTAGCTGAAATGATGTATCCCAAGAGTTTCCCAAAAGTGACTCCGAATGCACATTTCTTTGGATTGAGTTTGAGACTAAATTGTTCCATTTGATCAAGTATGGGACCCAAATCTGCAAGATGAGTTCTATGTTGCATGCTTTTAGCCAAAGTATCGTCCACATAGTCCTCCATTGTCTTATGCATCATATCATGAAAAATAGTAGTGAAAACTCTCTGATATGTTGCTCCATCATTTTTCAGCCCAAAAGGCATGACATTCTAGAAAATGGTGCCCCAGGCACAAGTGAAAGCAATTTTTTCTTGATCCTCTAGCACAATTTTTATTTGATTATAGCCAGAGAAGCCATCCATTAGGGAATACATTTCATAGCCTGCTATCATGTCTACTATCATGTCGATATTAAGCAATGGAAAATCATCTTTTGGACATGCCTTATTGAAGTCTTGGAAATCTGTGCACACATGAATGGATTTATCATGTTTTGTAACTGGGACAATATTTGAAATCCACTGTGCATAATCAATTTCCCTTATGAAGCCATCCTTAAGGAGTTTTTCTAGCTCTGCTTTAACTAAGAGTACCACATGAGGATGCATCTTTCGCAGCTTCTGTTTGACAGGCTTGACACCTAATGCAATGGACAGATGATGCATAATTAGATTGGGATCCAATCCAGGCATATCGGAGTAAGTCCATGCAAAGTTTATGTTCTTGCCTTGAAAGAATTTAGTGAACTCTTCTTTTTCTTCCGCAGATAATGACTGTGCTAAGTGGATGATTTGTGGAGTAGCCTCTGTACCCAAGTTTACTAGTTGTGTCAGCTCTTATGGAACTCTAAAATTTGGTAATAGTTTAGAGTCCCAAATATCACACCAAAGGGAGAAATTTTCAACTCTTACCCACTACTTACAATTGGAAAAATATACTAATTAAGAGAATGCTGGAGACTCGTGATTATTTAATGCTATATAAAGATGAGTGAGGGAAAAGGTTGGTTGATACGACAATGAAAGAAGTGAATCTCAGTAATACATCAAGATGAAAAGAAATGTGAAAGAAAGGCTATGCAAAGTATACAGATTTCAAGTTGAAGTATTTGTTGTTGTGCAACAATAAGACAAACAAATAGTGGGTATGGTAGATAGACAACAATATTGAAGGGAATTGAATGAATATCCTATGTGGTAGACAAAGGCAATTAGAAATATCTATTGATGAGTTATCATTGAAAGACGTCATATCATAAAATGTAACGAATGATGCTGACAAATATCTGAAGGAAATAGTGATATCTTAAAACATATTTCACAGATATCTATATACAATGAATGTATATGGACAATTATAAGAAGTGGAAATAATTAATTTTCATACACAATGATGAATGAACTATCTGAGGAACATGCAGAAAAGAGGAGAAGCAAATATATTGTGAGTGTCCTATAATAGACCAGGAGCTGAAGGTGTAACAGTCACAATCGTAAAGCATCTTAAAATCCAGATATTGTATGCATGATGAAGGGGATGCCTATAAAAATAGAATGGGACTCTATATAAGGAATGATTTGGTATTTACAGCAAATATATATATATATATATATAGTAGAAATGTTTAGCAGGAAACACTAAAAATGTTTGATAAATATTATAAAACCCATATACAAACAAGTTATTGGAGAAGATGTGACTAGAAAATACAAACAATTGCATGGAAAGATAGTTTTACCAAGCACTAGCAGAAATATATTACATCACAGTGATAACCTTGAAGTTCTTTCGATGCCAATCCCTAAAGTTCATGGATAACGTGAGGGGGCTTTACTCCTAAATTCTGATCTGGCTCAATTCAAGAGCATAGTAAGGAATGTGGCTCACTCTATACGAAAATCAACATAGAGTATATATGTGTCTCCATGTACATCAATAGTATGTGCAGAGTCTAGAACAAACAAGAGTCAACAGAATGAGCTAGCATGAAATTAATATACGCCAACAATAGGGATGTCTATTAAAATCCGAGTGGATATTTTGAACTTGTCATATAGCCAAAGTGAACAACAATTCTAGTTGTGCGTTGAATAATTAGTTGGGTGTAGTTTTGTCTTGGCACAGAACGATACCAAATTTGAGGGCCTCGTCACATGTTATAAGAAATTGCCACAAATCGATACGATAAAACTTATTTGTGAAAGGGATTATTAATGTCTAAGTATATTCTATAGACAGGCATCGATAATTAAATTTGCTAACATATAAATCAATTAACGAAGATAATTAGTTTCTTTTTTTGAAAGGACGCAATGATTTGGAATATACTTTCCAATCATTTACTAGCATATAAATAATAGATGCAAAAATAAATAACAAGAGATATTCGATAGAAGAGCAAAAACATAGATATTTATTTGTAAGGAGGGATAAGGAGTAAAAATATGACTTCGTAATATAAATTCAATTATTTTATTTTAATAATAAAATAAAATGTCCTTTGTTTATGATTAAAGGTGTGGAGAATTAAACTACAAATGAACTGTCCTTTATAATTATTTTTTGAATATTATATACAATTTAATATCAGATAAGTGGACACAGTCAAATAGCATCTTAAATTCAATCATCACAGATATCGTGAAATATTTAATTGTTTCCGAATTTGTGTCCAGTTTGTCTCCTAGGAGTTAAAGTTCAATCTGGACTAATTTAAGATTGCATAAATATTTGATCTGTCGTGTCTTGATTATTTAATTGATTGGTAGTATAAGTGCGTAGAACATTATAAATTTGTACGTAATCTTCATTGAAGTTGACTCTATTGCCCGAATGAGTAGAGGCACTAGTCTTTTTATTTTTGAAGTATTGGGTTTATATGTGAAGTCAGAAAATCTATCAATTCCTTCCTACAGACCTCAAATCCATTATTAAAAATCATTACACAAAACATTTAATTCAAACATTTAGCATTCAATTTCATATTGATCGAGTTCAAGGAATTTTCCTGCCGAAAAACTCACGAGCTTAAATTCTCTATAGAAAAACCTTGAAGAAAGTGATCAGGTTCTAGGTGAAGGTTTACTCGCCTAGGTGTAGTGAAGCCTAAAGTGTAGGGGAATTCAGATTATTCCCATTTTTTGGCCAAAATTGATTTGGAATCCTATTGGAGAATTGGCAAGCTCTTGGATTTCCAATCTGTGGTTTTGGCAACCACCAGATTGGCGACTCTGTTGGGGAGATTTTGTAAGAACATTATTTAGAATTTCTGGTGATCAGAGAGTTAGACTCTACTCGAGACAAAACTCAATTGTATGATTTTGTCCTTCTTATGAAGAAGGTGGCAACTCTATTCAAAACAATTTTCATTTGGTAGCTCTGCTAAGGGAGAAGACTCGGAAGGAGAGGGTGGATAGGTTTTTCAAATGTATCGATCATTTGAAAGAAAGCCTTTTATTCCAGATGGCAGCAGGCCATTGGATTTCAGCAAGTTTGATTATGAACCTAGCAGGTTATCCCCAAAACTTTCACAACTTGTGCCAAAGTTTCATGGAGAATGGGATGAGTCCGCACTGCAACATTTGGATGTGTTTTATACATTCATAGAAGACTATGAAGTCGATGTAGAAGATTAGGTGATGAAGTTGTTTGTCAGAACATTGAAGGACAATGCGAGACACACTTATGGATCACTACCTACATAATGTATCTCATCTTGGAAAGAATTTGAAAAATGGTTCCTATATGAGTTTCATGATGCAAGCGAGGAAGATGACATGTGTTATGAATAGTGTGAAGACCAAAGCTGCAACATGGAAGAGGATCCTAACATGTCTCCACTTGATGCCTTTTTTAGTTTGGAGAGATTTTAAGGGGAGTCTTTTGCACACTTATTCTTGAGGATGGAAAATATGTATCAAAGGATACCTGTAACAATTATGCCTTCACACAAAGAAATAATGAGAAAGGTCAAAAACTTGGGAATCTCATTAGGTGACCTTGATCTAAAGCTTCTTTTTCAGATATTAGAAGAAGATGATGAAGACAGAGAAGAGGAGTCTTATGATCAGATTGAACAAAGCCTTGTGCTTGATGGAAGTTGCAGTGATGATAAAAAGATCCAAATTACATATCCCCTTTGGACACATTTTTTAACTTAAAGAAACAAGAAGAAGAATCTACAGTACAATTTTTCCTGAGGATGTTTAATATCCATCAAGAAGTACCTTTAGAATGCAGACCTTCAGCCTCTGACCTTTTCAACAAAATGCAAGAACTAGGTCTTTTATATGATCATCAGTTCCTTACCTTTCCCAAACTTATGAATAATGAATTGGATGCAGAGGGGAATGAATGCAAGAATGAAGTAGCATATGAGTCAAGTGAAGTTTTAGATGTGAATGGAGGAGACTCTTTTGGATAGTTTGAGGAAAGATCTTTCAATGATGATACTTGTATGACATCAAACGTCAATGAATATAAAAGTGAGGAAGAGATTTCAGCCTTGTTAGATATAGAATACCAAAGATACGTTGAGAAGAATGGTCCAAATTTTTTTTCAATCCACCATGGTAAGTAGGTTGATAGGTTAGCACATATTCAAGAGATATTAGATGAAGGAGTTGATAATTTCCAGGAATCAAATTGTGGAGATGAAATAGAACTGCATAGACAGGAGGAAGTTTCAGAAGATAATGTCAATGAAGATATTAGTCTTGATGATGAAACATTTGATGATCCAAATGAAAGCTCTTGTGAAATCATGCTTGAACTCTCTATGTTCCTAAATCCATTGTTTGAAGAGGAAGGCAATGAAGATATGTCTGAGTTCTCTATATTCTTGAATCCATTATTTGAAGGGGATCTTTTGTGAAATCAAATCTATCAACATCATGATGAAGATAGAAGTCCTAATTTTGAAGTTGATGAAACTCATGATGAGCATTTAGAAGGTGCGACATTTTACAGTTCTTCCTATGATTCAGGAGTGCATCAAAAATATGAAGATGAGATGGAATCAGCCAGACATGATGAAAATAATGTGTTGAATAATAGTTCTACAAATTATCAAAGTGTCCCATCTAATCAAATTCTTGGCAAAAGAGAAGAAGAATTTCCTAAATATAAGTTATCTTTAGAATCTTCTTTTGAGGAGAAACATCATCAGTATGGAACAAGTTGTGTACAAGAGGACAATCAAGCAATGCCAATTTGTTCTAATTCCTTTGTAACTACTCAGGTGCATAACTCTAGGAATCCTCTATTCAATAGTGAGCACACTGCACCTACTAATTTCCCAGAGGCTAAGACAAAAACTAAAGAGTACATTGATGAAGTAGAACTCATGTGTATTGTCCATAGGGATGATGTATCTAATACATCAAGGGATCAAATGTTGGGGATAAGTGATTATGAAATTTTTTTATTTTCAAATGCTCTTGTTGATAAGGAAAAGGAATGATATGATATCAATTTCATAAGATTCAAAATGTTACATGATCAGAATTATGTGTTCGATAGAGGAAAGGAGTAGTGTTCATTTTTGGGGGGCTAGGGCCACCCAATTTATACTTTGCAATTAGGTTAAATCTATGGTATTTTTCTCCAGAGATAACTGAGATCTCACTATGCTCACAGGGAGCATATGTCCCCAGAAAGATCCACTGATGGAACTCTAAAATTTGGCAATAGTTTAGAATCCCAAATATCACACCAAAGGGAGAAATTTTCAAATCTTACCCACTACTTACGATTGGAAAAATATACTAATCAAGAGAATGTTGGAGACTTGTGATTATTTAATGCTATATAAAGATGAGTGAGGGAATAGGTTGGTTGATACGACAATGAAAGAAGAGAATCTCAGTAATAGATCAAGATGAAAAGAAATGTGAAAGAAAGGCTATGCAAAGTATACAGATTTCAAGTTGAAGTATTTGTTGTTGTGCAACAATAAGACAAACAAATAGTGGGTATGGTAGATAGACAAATATATTGAAGGGAATTGAATGAATATCCTATGTGGTAGACAAAGGCAATTAGAGATATCTATTGATGAGTTATCATTGAAAGACATCATATCATAAAATGCAATGAATGATGTCGAAAAATATCTAAAGGAAACAATGATATCTTAAAACATATTTCATAGATATCTATATACAACGAATGTATATGGACAACTATAAGAAGTGGAAATAATTAATTTTCATACACAACAATGAATGAACTATCTGAGGAACATGCAGAAAAGAGGAGAAGCAGATATATTGTGAGTGTCCTATAACAGACCAGGAGCTGAAGGTGTAACAGTCACAACCGTAAAACATCTTAAAATCTAGATATTGTATGCATCATGAAGGGGATGCCTATAAAAATAGAATGGGACTCTATATAAGGAATGATTTGGTATTTACAACAAATATATATATAGTGGAAATGTTTAGTGGGAAACACTAAATATGTTTGATAAATATTATAAAAGCCATATACAAACAAGTTATTGGAGAAGATGTGACTCGAAAATACAAATAATTGCATGGAAAGACAATTTTACCAAGCACTAGTAGAAATATATTACATCACAGTGATAACCTTGAAGTTCTTTCGATGCCAATCCCTAAAGTTCATGGATAATGTGAGGGGGATTTAATCCCAAATTCTGATCTGGCTCAATTCAAGAGCATAGTAAGGAATGGGGCTCACTTTATACGACAATCAACATAGAGTATATATGCATCTCCATGTACATCAATGGTATGTGTAGAGTCTAGAACAAACAAGAGTCAACGGAATGAGCCAACATGAAATTAATATATGCCAACAATAGGGATGTATATTAAAATTTGAGTGGATATTTTGAACTTGTCATATAGCCAAAGTGAATAGCAATTCCAGTTGTGCATTGAATAATTAGTTGGGTGTAATTTTGTCTTGGCATAGAATGATACCAAATTTGAGGGCCTCATCACATGTTATAAGAAATTGCCATAAATCGATATGATAAAACTTATTTGCGAAAGGGATTATTAATGTCTAAGTATATTCTATAGATAGGCATCGATAATTAAATTTGCTAACATATATATCAGTTAACGAAGATAATTAGTTTCTTTTTTTGAAAGCAATGATTTGGAATATACTTTCCAATCATTTACTAGCATATAAATAATAGATGCAAAAATAAATAACAAGAGATATTCGATAGAAGAACAAAAACATATATATTTATTTGTAAGGAGGGATAAGGAGTAAAAATATGACTTTGTAATATAAATTCAATTATTTTATTTTAATAATAAAATAAAATGTCCTTTGTTTATTATTAAAGGTGTGGAGAATTAAACTGCAAATGAACCGTCCTTGATTTATATTTTTTTGAATATTGTATACAATTTAATATCAGATAAGTGGACACAGTCAAATAGCATCTTAAATTCGATCATCACAGATATTGTGAAATATTTAATTGTTTCTGAATTTGTGTCTGGTTTGTCTCCTAGGAGTTAAAGTTCAATCTAGACTAATTTAAGATTGCATAAATATTTGATTTGTCGCGTCTTGATTATTTAATTGATTGGCAGTATAAGTGCATAGAACATTATAAATTTGTATGTAATCTTCATTGAAGTTGACTCTATTGCCCAAATGAGTAGAGGCACTGGTCTTTTTATTTTTGAAGTATTGGGTTTATATGTGAAGTCAGAAAATCTATCAATTCCTTCCTACAAACCTCAAATCCATTATTAAGAATCATTACACAAAACATTTAATTCAAACATTCAGCATTCAATTTCATATTGATCGAGTTTGAGGAATTTTCCAGCCGGAAAACTCACAAGCTTAAATTTACTATAGAAAAACCTTGAAGAAAGTGATCAGGTTCGAGGTAAAGGTTTAGCTGCCTAGGTGTAGCGAAGCCTAAAGTGTAGGGGAATTTAGATTATTCCCATTTGTTGGCCAAAATTGATTTGGAATCCTATTGGAGAATTGGCAGGCTCTTGGATTTCCAATTTTTGGTTTTGGGAACCAACAGGCTCAATCAAAACTGATGATCTCTCTTGAAAGTGGTTCGGAAGAGTATCAAGTATCTCATCCTTGGGTGCCTCAGAGAGGTTTTCACCCTTGGATACATCTTTTGTTTTTACAATTTTTGGCTCTAATACTGCAACAACATGGTTTTCACCATCAGAGCATCTATTTTTTCTTCTTTTAATTTTTTGACTAAGATACTTGATATCTCCTTTTGTCATGCTGACACTGCTTTCACTGGTGGAAGACATTACAGGTTCAATAGCATGGAAGTAACAGGCTAAAGCATAGTCACTCTAGAATGATAGGACTTCATTGGATACAGAAGGGGAGTTCCAATCTATTAGCTTGGGATTTTTGAGTGAAAGAGGAGTAATGTCTGGTTCAATTGTGTTCACAGTATAATTATCAAAAGCATGGACAAGAAACTCAAGGCCTAAAGTGATCTCATTTGAAGGAGTGTTCAAATCCCTATGAGACCCTACATCAGAAGTAGAAGATAGGTTAACACCGATAGCGTCAGATTCATGTGTCCTAACACTAGACCCTTCACCTACTTCGAGAGGGTTTTCAAATGTGTGCACTATGTCTATGTCTATTTCACAAGTAGCATAAGATAAAGAGTCAAATTCATATTCATGTGAGTCAGTACTCAATGAGGGAATTTCATTTACATTGGTTGTATCATCTGACTCATGATCTCTACTTACAACACAAGAAGCTTGTTCTTGTTTGAGTCTTTCTTGAACAAATGAAGGTATGGAAGGTTCACCCACAAAGTTAGGATCTTGCATTTCCATCTAGTATTCATATGTCAATGGGGTGATGGAGGTAGTTTCATCAGAGTCACTTTCAGCTTCCACCTGGTGGACAGGTATGATAGGTTCATCAGGTTCTTCAAAGAATGTTGGTAGATTTAGAGGTATGGGATAAGGAAAGGTGTCTCCATCAGAGCTGGCCTCTGGATTTACCTTTGGAGTAGGATCTTCAATTTCTTGTTCAGGTTCATGTTTAGGTTCTGTCACAAATTTGTTTAACCCAAGATGAAAATGATTCTTTTTATAGCCTAAGCTAGTAGTATCCTTTATGCAATGACAAGTAGCTTCAATAGGTCTTAGCAAGCCATTGTCATTCCTTCCTATTAGACCACTTCCTTTATAGCTAAAGCACTTCATGATCTTGAAAGCCTCGCTATATGGATCTTTTTCTAAGTCTAGAGGTGGGGTAGTTGTTTCAGAGGGTTCTTTCCCTTTGTAGATCCAAGCTCTCATAGCTCTGTCTTCATCTTCATCTTCTAATGGCATAGAGGCCCGTACAAAGGCACCATCATAAATAGTTTGGAGAGGAGCATTAGAAGATTTTTTATTCTCAGAAGGTCTCCCATAAGAGCGTGGAGATGGAGGAAGAGTAGCTAATGATAACACAGGTTGAATCTGATATTCACCCATGCTTGTATCCTTGAGTTTCAAAGTTTGTTCCATCTCTTTTAGCTTGGCATCATAGAACTCAGTGGATTCTCTATTTGCTGGAACAAAGCTATCGATAGACTGATTGAGTGTATTGCAAGAGAATTTGGTATTAGTAGGTACAGTGACTTCCGTTCCATGGAATGGAAACTTGATGCACTAATGAATCCATGGTCTACCCAACAAGATGTTATATGCGAGCGGGATATCTAGAACTTGACAAATTACATCTCTTTCAACAGGTCCTACATGGATAGGTAGCACAACTAAGCCCTTAGAATTGCGCTCTTCTTCATCATAAACCTTACTAGTGATCTTTTTTGCAAGAGTCTATACAATCCTCATCATAACCTAGCTGAGTGAGTAATTTGGCAGAATAGATGTTGAGACCAGCACCATTATCTATTAGCACCCGATAGATGTGCTTGGGACCTATCATGACCTCTATATGAAAAGGATAATTGTGTGGGTGACTCAAGGAATGATTGTCTTCTTTAGAAAAAGATAGATAGTGTGGTGAAGTCAAATGACCCACCATATATTGGAACTGATCAAGGTCAAGATCTTTGGGGACATTTGCCTCAACGAGGCCTTTGTCCAGAATCTACCTATGAGAAGATGAGATCTTTAATAACTCAAAAATTAGTAATCTAAGCATTGGTTCACTGAAGCTGATCCAAGATACTATAGCTAGTAGCACTAGAGGTAGGAACTGATTTTGAAGCCTTGTTGGTAGAACCAGTAGTAGTCTTATCTGCAGTCTATTTTGGAACGGATGCAGGAGGGTCAGGACCCTTCAAAACAACTCTTCCACGTGAGCAAGTAAAAACATTAGCACAATCTTGAGGTCGGTTAGATTCAGAAGCATGAGAGGTTGAACTTCACAAGAGGAAAGGAGTCTTAGGTTTTGGAGCCTCACTTCCCCCTTTTGAAGTAATCACGTTGCAATACTCAGCATCAACAGGTTCAATCATACCAATAACATTGTCATCATTAGTGTACGTGTAGTTTACTTTAGCATTGGTATTCTTAGTCTACGAGGATTCACCCTTCTCATGGTGAGGGAAAGGATCTTTAAATGCTTCATGATCCAAATTCTTATTGGGATTTTTTACAAGGATATCACCATTATCAATTAGATCTTGAACCTTATGTTTTAGCTGGAGACAAGTAGCAGTCTTATGACCTTTATTCTAGTGATAGTCACAATAGGTGTTGTCATTCCACTAATGAGGTCTTGGTTGAGGATCATAGAGACACTTTTCCAAAGGAGTAAGAACTTGATTTTGCACCAGAGTCTAGAAGACTACATCCATCGGTTCCCCTAGAGAAGTGAATTCACGCTTCGGCCGAGAAGCCCAAGGCTTATTGTTAGAGAACTTTGAAGGTTGTTGATTATTTGTTGTAGTCTTTTCAACAGCCTTACCTGCTTGTATACTAGAGGTAAGATTAAAAGTAGACTTCGGAGGCTTCATAGTAATGTTATCAACCACTTCATCATTCACAACATCTCTATTCTTATTAAAAGCCTTTCCCTTGTCTTTGTTTGAGGAGAATCCTTATTTATTATCCTTATTCATAATCAATTCTCCTTTCTTAATCACGAAGGCCTCTATCCTCATGGCTTGTTTGATCATGTTGTGGAAGGTCAAAGGACCTTGTAGTTGAACTTGGTATCTGAATATGGGATGAGGTTGTCCAAAAAGATATCGAGTTTCTCAGATTTAGGTAATTTCTAGGGATACTTAGTGCAAAGTTGTCTCCACATCTGTAGAAAATAAAAAAATGGCTCTCCTTGTCATTGTTTTAAATTGCACAAATCATGGATGTTGACAAGGTGTTGAATGTTGTGCAAATAATGCTAAAGAAAGAGATTAGCAATCTCATCAAAGGTCTTGATGCTAGGGGGTAATTTGCAAAACCATTCCATAGCTGATCAACCCAAGCTATGGGGGAAAAGTCTCATAAGATATGTCTTCTCATGTATAAATTCCATGAACAAGGTGCCAAACTCTCTGAGATGATCTTGGGGATTGGTGGTACCCAAGTACTTGTCATATTTAGGCAACTCTACTCCTCTCAGAAAAGGAGGCATGTGAATGCTTTTTTCAAATGGAAAAGGGCATATGTTGTCCATTGTGAATTGTTGCATTAGTTTATCCTTGTCTCTTGTGAGTTGACCAATCTAGTCTTGCATATCCCTAATCATCTTTTGTAGCTTAATGTTTTCATTTTCTTCCTCCTTGGCTACGAGTGTTTCTACTTGGAAGTCCGAGGGTAACTTGGCCCCTTGTTGAGCTAACTAAAGAATGTACTTCTCTTTATCCTCCATAATGAGAGCTTCCATCATTTTGAGAAAACTCTTGTTAGCTTTTGCAACATTTATGTCACTTTGGATGATCATTTCATCCTCAATACCGAGAATCTCATAAATGCTTGGAACTTGGTCTTGTTGCTGATCCTCTTGGTTTTGGTCATATGGAGTAGGGTGATAGTGATACAGTTTTCGATCACCTTGAAGTTTTCTTTGAGATTGATCATCTTTATGAGTTTGATTTTGAGATTGGTCATATTTGCCTCATTGGAAATCAAATGGATCCCCCATTTTATTCATGGGGTTGAGCAACCTGTTGATGGAATATGGATGAAGTGACTGAGAGGGGGGGTGAATTAGTCAACCATAAAAACACTTCCTAATTAATTCTTTGCAGATCCCTTAGGATATCTTAACAATGTTATCTGTTTTAGCACTCGGTAAATAGATTGCAGTAACTTTGAAGATGCAGAAAGTATTAGCAATATTATCTTTAGATATTCATCAGCACATGTATATGATTGAGAAAGCAATTAAGAACACAAGAGATACAAGATTTAACGTGGAAACCCAATATGGGAAAAACCACCAATGTATCTAGATACTGATTTTCACTTTTCTGAAGTGATGCCCGGTTAGAAGCCAACCCGGTAAAAGGTTACAAAACACACTGTTAGGTGTGACCTTGTTAGAGGATTTAAAACACCCTGCAAGGAGTGGCCTAGTAAGAGGTCTTGAAAACAATTCAATGGAATTGTCACCTTGTTAGAGGATTTACATTATGGTTGTTAAACCAACTCGGTTAAGAGATTTAGAATTCACTGTTACAATGATAAGAAGGTAACAATGAAAAAGTAACCTGTATAATAATGCAACTGTCTTGCTGATTACAGATCTCTGTTCTGCATAATTCTGATCCTTTCTGATCAAATAAATCTCTGCTGCTCCTCAAGGATATCTGAACATCCTTCACAAATTCGCATATACCTTTCCTTCTTTTCTTCTGTAAATCTTCTGCTGCATATATTTATTTTTCACATTTGACCTTTTATTTATATGACTTTGGATTTGTCAAATTGACATTATTTAGTATAGCAGTCGGCTGAATTAAGCAAACTCTATTTGCAAAAATCCTTCAAGGGCCGATAGTGCTCGGTGACCATAACTTTCTATAATCTTTCGGTGACCGAGGGAACTCGGTAAACACCGACAATCTTTTACCTTTGATAACTGACTGAACTCGGTAAATACTAACTTTTCTCGATGACCGACTGAACTCGGTAAACACTATCTTTTCCTCGATGACCGATTGAACTCGGTAAACACTAACTTTTCTCGATGACCGACTGAACTCGATAAACACTAAACTTTCTTTGGCAACCGAGTGAACTCGGTAGACACTGCTTTTCTTCGATAATCGAGTGGACTCGGTAAGCACTAATATTCCTGTCTGGCAGACCAACTGAGCTCGGTAGGAACTGATTGCTGCGGACTATGACATAGTGTGACATCAAAGACAATACATAATTGAGTAGCAATTTCCTTCAGACAATTGTTTCCAACACCTGTGCCTCAGTAAAATGATACGTATGATGTTGGAAAGGTGTTGAGTTGGTAACTTTGGGCACGTGAACAAGATCAGAAGAATCGATTGGCTCAAGATCGTCGATAGGATCAACCCGAGAGGGTGGTTTCTCAAAGTTTTATTGCTCTTGGAAATAAGGGCCAGGTTGCTCTTGAAATAACCAACCAGAATCAAAACTAGGTACTCGAAGAGGATCTAGTGGGTCAACAGACTTGCACGAGTCAATATTTTCAATGGGATCAATAGATTCAATAATAGGACCAGTTCGAGGGAGTGGTTTCTCAAAGTTATGGAACAATGAATTGCTTTCAAAGAATGAGCTATCTTGATCTTGAAATGAGAAACCAGGTTGTGCTTGGTACAATGGATTGAAACACTCTTGGAATATCAGAGGTGATGATTGAGGTGGACTATCTTGCATAGTACTTAATGAAGATTTTGAGGATCCTTGACAAAGTTTAGATTTTGTGACATATTTGGGATGATCTATTTCTTGATTGGAAGGTTTACTTCTACCTTGAGTAGGATTCTGAATGGGAAAATTTTTTCCACTTCTAGTCATGAGAGTCATAGATGAAGATACGATGAGAGAAGACTCAAGATAGTGCTAATACTTAGTCTCTAAGATAACAAAAAGGATATAAAGGCTAGAATAGCCAAGATGCGAGATGAACTTGGTACGAGTCATCAAGAGAGTGGCTAGAAAAGCCAAGATAAGACTATCACAATGCAAGGTACAAAGCATCAAGAAATAAGGTGAACAAATGAGAGACAAGATGAGTCAAGGAAAAATCAATCGGTTCTTAGCTCGGTACAGTCAGTTTCTAATAGTAAACAATAAGAAAAAAAGGCATACAGACCATAGACAAAAATCAGATTTGGTAGAAGTTTGACTAGTCAACCAGAAATAACTCTATGTTTTTGAAAAATTTGGGATAGGCTCACATGAGAAAGTGCAGAGCTGTGCAAGGAAAGGAAAAGTTTTGCACGAGAAAGTACAAAGCTGCACGACAAAGTGCAGGGTTTCTGAATCTTCACGCGAGAAAATACCAGTTTCTGATAGGGTAACACAAATTTTGAGATAAAGGATAGGTTTCCAAGTGCAAAATGAATGGTTCTCAGATAGAAAATCTAGTTTCCTGATAAGTTTGAAAACCAGTTTGATCAACAATCTCAGTTTGAGGATTTAAACATTTGTGTACAAGCACAATGGTTTAAATCAAATAGTTGTGATACAAGAAGCAGTCAAAAAAAAACCTACCAAGGACAAGGAAACTTGGTAGTGTCATGGGAGTCTTTGCTTAATCATGATTGGACAAGTTTAAGACTTGATAACAAACACATAGCTTAGTCCTACAAAAAAAATGGTGAGAAGCCAAAACCTTTGCCCCACAGCTTGAACGCATACGTGCACCTCACACAGCCATGTCACCTCCTAGAGGACACCTATGTTTTTGGTGTTTCCAAGGACTCAATAGTATATATTCAAAGGTTACCCTTGAAGCAGGGGCCATCATCATATACCACCTTTAAACATCTAGGTGTATGCCTATGGTGAGAATCTACGGGAGAGATTCTTCCCCCTCCTTGCACAAAGATTATGACTCCTTTCGGAGGTGAACCAGGTAGGCCACTAGCTAAGGAGAGTTTTTGATAGGCTTCCATTCATGATAACCTTTGGTGCCCTGGATATAGGGTTGAGGCCTCGCAGCCACACCAACACTTGAAAGTCATACACCCCTGCAAGCAGGGCTAGGAGTAGTACTGCTCAGTACAACAAAAAAGGCCTTCTCAAGATGATAGTCAAAGTCTTGAGGAGGAAGCTAACATGGCTTTGGAGTCTTTAGACTCAACAAAGTGTTCTTTATTAAAGTGAGGTGGAATCACCCATGAAAGGTGCATACTCATTTGGGTCGTTCCCGGAGGTTCAACTTCCAGCAGGCCCTCTAAAGGTGACACTGGACTTGGTTTAGATTCGAGGGTTGGATTTTCTGATTCTCCCAAAGGGAGAAGAGCATACTTCTCTACCCTATTTCCTCACCCAAACATGCAAGACAAGTTCATCACTAAGTTAGTTTCACTTCACCAAATCCACATGCTTTTGGGTTTCTAGTTCTCTCAAAGAGAGAAGAGCATAATCCCCTTGCAAGTAGAAGTGTTAAAGATTCACTATCTTTCCTCGCTTCCCCAAGAATCTGTCATATTAGTAAGATCATTGAGTTTTTGGATTCATTCATGGTCATCACTTCCATGTAATGAAGAGCCAAATTCCCTAGCCCACTATCAAAATTCTCAAGAAACTTTAACGAGGCCCTATTTAGACTATGTGATGAAAGCAAGAAACAAACACAATATTTTAGCAAGTCTTCGACTATCGTCTTGAATTCAAACCATTAGAAGGTTTTATATGTTCTTCGACAAACGTCCTACAAAAAATTGTTATGCTATAAAAATAACAGAGAAATGGAAATTAACAGCAAATAGAGACTATTAGAAATCTGGAAGAAAACACAGAGATTGAAATTTTTTAAAAATTGGATTCAAATCTTGCGCGAGGAAGTACTCCACAACGTGCAAGAAAACATAGGGTGCTGTACAAGGCTGTGAAAGTTCACGTGAGAGAGTGCTACTGAGAGTGAAACTTCATGTGGTATGCTCTAGGTTCTCGTGTGAGAATTCGTACACAGTATAGTACACATGCACGATAGAGTTCAACTTTCATGTCAAAAAAATCAAGTATGAGGCCAGAAATTGATCTTTATGCCCCACGGTGGGTGCCAAAAATGTGTATAGTCGAATGTGGACCTCTAATCCAACTACGCACACAACATAGTCATTACTCACACAATCAAATTACGAGAAAGAGTATGAATTACTCAATTCAAAATCCATGGTGAAGTGACCCATTGCCTCCTAATTAATCGGGGATTACTCTCAGATTGGAGAGCCAACAACCATAGACTGAGTTAATATGGAGGATTTTGAAGCTAACATGATAAGCAAAGCACAATTAATCTAAGATGAAAATGCAGTTTTAGTCTAAGATGAAGTGCAGATTTTAAGCTAATAACTTGAAAGCAAATATGAGATGCAGATTATAGTCTAAAGAACTAAAAATAAAGATGATAATTAACTAATAACAATGAGCAAATTAAGCTATTATGAAAGATGCAATTTAGTCACTAAATGAGAGCAAACTAATTAATGCAAATAAGCTTGAAAATATGAGAAATCAATGAGACAAAATTTTGCTATAGTTCTTGTACTTCCCAATTGCTCTTTTTTCTAGTGGAGGAGAAGGTTCAATAAATAGACAAACCAAGAAGAGGAATGAAGAGTTTCTTGATTTGAAATGGTTGACCCTTCATTCCCAATTGAGACAAAAAAGCATGAATTACTTAATTAAAAGAATTTTTATTGCCACATATGGGTGACGTTTCAATTATTTTGAATTATTAATTCAAATAAGAGTGTCCATTCAAATAATCAAGCAATTTATTAATTCCTTTTATGGGTATTTAGCTAAAGGGGTGAGTTTAATTTAATTTAAAGAACTTAGGACTTTAGAATTAAATTAATTTATCATAGGGGTAATTCAGCTAATAAAATTTGAAGACTTTAGGAATTAATTATAATATTTGATTAATGCAATTTAGGGTTTTTGCAATTGACATCAAGTCGAATTAAGTCAAGTAGGAGAGAGAAAATTTCCTAGCGAAGTAGGACTTTGATGATGTAAAATTGAAGAAAAATGCACCAAAATTGATTGAAATATTAGGTTCCAATTTTGGGGTATTACACCCCTTAGATTTAATCCTCTTATTATTCGTGTTAATGTTATGTTTCAACTTAGATTTGATCCTTATATGATATTTACTTTTCCCTCTCCTTCCGAATTTGCAATATTCTTAACAATACAAATTTCTAAAATAATTTGACATATTTGAATTTTTTGTAGAAATGGGTTGGTAATTTCATATTTATTATTATTTTCTATTTTTGGTGTGAATGTTATGTTTCAACCTAGATTTGATTCTTATATGATATTTACTTCATGCCCTCCTTTTGAATTTGCAATATTCTTAACAATCCAAATTTGTAAAATAATTTGACATATTTGAATTTATTTTATAAAAATGGGTTGGTTGAAGTCTAATTTCATATTTAATATTATTTAATATTTTTAGATTTATTTATTATGAAAATATGATTTTATTTTCTTGTTTTACTTAGTATGAAAATAAGAAGTTAATATTTAATTAACTTCTTTTCTCTTCTAGAATAATTTTTATTTTTGAGTTTTTTTTAAGAGTTTTTTTTTTTTGAATTCTATTTTTTATGATGATACTTAGGTGTGGCCCCTTACAAACAAACTAACAACAAAAAATTAACTACACACTAATAGAAAATCAACATAAAAAACTACTAGAGTTAAACAGTAGATTGAAAGCTAGATCTGACAACATGTATTCCAACATCATATTTGTAGTTAAAACTAAAAGAAAACTAGAAGTAACCAAAATGTTCACCTTGGAACCACAACTCAATAAACCCATAGCAATACTTAGGAGTTTATTAAGAACAACAAAAAATTTCATACTGGAACCATAGTCTAGTTTACTATAAAAAATGAAAGATCTGACAAAAAGTCCATGTGGGAAATTAACAACATTAACAATATTTTTCCAAAGAAAGCTACACATGACTAACAGATGGAGCACATGAATTTAGTTCTTTGTTAGGAAATTAAACAATTCCTTGTAGTTTCCTTCATTCTCAACATCCTTTCCTAGCACCTTTCTCTACACACAAGGCACAAGGAAGTTACTAGATTATGTGTCACAGAGAGGTTGATCCTTGAAATGCTTCCCATCTTCTTTTCTAGGTCAAGAACCTTGGTCCTCAACTTGCCCAACTTAGTCTTCAAATTCATCAACTCAGTGGTTGTTGTTTGACAGTCTGTGTAGTTTCCTTTAACAACAGTTATGTTAACATTCTCCTCTTTTGATAGTATATCCCTAGTTAATTCTACAGGCTATATTTTCATACTACCAAAAATTATGAGTGGAGCTATTATTTATAGATTTATTTAAGCTCTTATTTTTATTTATTTCATATCCTTTTCTAACAACATTTGTCTCCTCTCACTCTTCTGAGATTTGCATAGAGGCCCACCCAGCTTTCAAAAGCATAGAATTGAATGCAATTAGGGAAATATGTTATAAAAAATTACTGGTTTAAAGAGAAGTTTAAGCCTCACATATCAGCTTGGGCATAAGCATTTATGTATCCCTTCACAATACTATCTCATGTGGAAAAAACATTACAATACACACAGGCCTTTTAGGATGGATTTCCACAGTATACGATATCCACACCTTTTTAATAAATAAAAGGTATTCATTAATTAGGCATCTACTATGGTCACTGTGAAATGATGTAATCACATTATTATGGGACCCTTCTTAAGGTTCATAGGGCTCCTACAATCTATCGCTTACCATGTACTCAACTTGATATTACTAATTGTGACATGACCAACCTAATCCCTTTAGCTAGTCCATGTCACTAAGCCTTGTTTCCATGTCACCCACTTCTCATTCAAATTCATTTTCAAAACAAACTTTTCCTATCTCAAGCCTTCAAAATGAATGCCTCTACAATCTAATGTATACAACGTGGTTGTGCATAACATAATTCGTAACAACCAAAACTAAAGGGCATTCATTAATGTTAGTAATTGAGTTCTCCTCCCTTAGGATATTTTGAACATGATTTGGAAGGAATTCTTTCTTCCTCCAACATATCAAGTCTTCAATATGATAGTCCAACAAAGCCATAGACATCTACAACCATATTACCTTCTCTAAAGACATGAATTTCAAAAGAAAAAGCTAAAAAGAAGTTTGTTGATATCACTCACAATCTCTTCAATAGACTAGTTGATCCCAATCCTACATCAACAATGAGTTTAAAATCACCTTCTATAGGTAGAACCCTAATCCCAATTGAAAGGGAAATTTAAGACCCTCTAATAGAGTTATCCCTTCAGTTTGATTACTCATGTTTTTCTCAAGATAACCACTATAGGTTGCCACCATCTAACAAAAGCATGTACTTATAATTCCCTCCACTATAGCATTGTTGTGAGATTGACTTGCAATACCATCAAAATTTATTTTGAAATATCCACATATAGGGAGGACCCATTTGGTATTTTTCATCCTCAATATTTTTGAACAATTAAACCTAGAATAAGAGCTAGATAGAACTTGATTCCTAGAAACCTCGCATCATATAGCTAAGTAGGAGAAAACTAAGGGAAATGACAAGTAGTTCTAGGTGACCTTGCAAGAAAAACCTCCACCTGTTGGGTAAAAGTACAAACCTGTGTTACACTTTTATAAAGGAAAAAGTCAACAACACATAAACTGTTCAACTTTAACAACATAAATGTGGCACTTGTGTTTAGAATTTGGAGATGATCTAAACTGATGAAATGTGTAAAATTGGATAAATGTTATGCCTATAATTTTTAATAATATTTTTGAATAAGAATTTGACACATTTTTTTAATTTTTGAAGTCCATTTTTAAGTTGCTAAAAAATACTATAAATCTAGGGTCTAGCTCTCGCCAAACAAGTGTACACAACTAATATTTTTTCCTTAGATTCCAAAATATGTTATATATGACATTTATAACTAGTGCAAAAAGAAGAAAGATTGATTTTCAACTTATATTTTCTCCGATATAACTACTCAAAGTTGAACTTATCTAAAATCGACAGTTTTCATCTCCCGTCAAATTTCAACTATCAAATCTACACTATTCAGAAAAAAAATTACATATTCTTGAAGAGGACTCTTCCCTCTAGTGATAAATATAAATTTTAAATTTTTTTGATATGATTTACTATTTTTTTTCTTTATTTGAAGCAACATCTTCTTGAATGTTAAAATACCTACTTACAATATTTTAAAATTATAATATATTAGATCTAATCAAAATACTATAAAAATTATATGACAACAATCTTGACTTTGAGTTCTATTTAAGGGTATTTTTATATTTTTTTTAAAATATCATTAAAATGAGTAGGAGTTATAAACATCACTTTTTAAAAATAATTTTATTTCTTTGGTAATTGGACCCAAATTGGTATAAAATATGCATTTAATAGATATTTCCAATTGGAAAAGTTGAAGCACTTATCTAATGAATCTAACTAGACCATATATTTTTAAAAAAGCTATTAGTTAGAAATACTCAAATTCAGCTGTGTTGATAAGTTAGCCTAAAACATGACACAACTTTGTGCTTTTACCATTCTATAGCTCAAATATCCACTTCAACACCACTTTTCCCCCTAAACACCAGAGAGAAACACAAGAACCTCCATCTACCACCAAGAAAATATTCACCCAAGCACCTAATTTACCCATTACCCAGCCAACCTTCGTACTAGTTTCTCTCCCACCTTTCATCTCCACTACACAAATCCAACTACTAATTTACACAATAGGGATGCCCCCTACAAGATCCCTAAACTAGCCACTCATACCACAAGTCCCCACTACCACACCCACATTCCCATCTATTTTGACATCACAACCTTCTGCAAGGTCAAACTCTTCTTAGGGTCTTACTCAAGCATAAATGAACACCAAAAGAATCCAAATGCAATCACATATCTCCAATCCCATTGTCCCACAACCAATCATTAAATTCAAAACACATCCATCACCACATCCTCATTAAATTACACCCACCCCTACATTACCCAACTACCCAGCCATGCCATCATCTATCATCCCTCAAACAATACCACCACCACAACAATCAGGCCCTTCCCATTTTTCTAATTAGCTTGCACCATCGCCAAATGTTTCCAATGTCCAGGGAACTCATCCACCCCATAGGAATGAAGGTATGCATCCTACGTAAAATGGACAAGTCCATACAAAACCCTCTAGCCAACACATCAACAATCTACCATATTTTACCTACTCCATCCAAAGTAGCAATATCTTCCCCCACAATAGCAGTACTCTTCCCTACCACTGCAACAACAACCACTGACATACCCCCCACAATAGTACATGATGACACCTCAACAAAAATACCTTTCCCAACCTCCTCTACAAAACCCATTGCAATCTACATACCTAGATGGGATACTTCCTTATCAAACCCCATAATATCCCCCTCAAAATCACTCATATTCACTTGCACCATCCAACCATTTCCAAATGAGAGTACCCACTCCAACACCTACAAACCCAGAGTCAGAAGAAATGAAGAATTCTCTTAAGGAGCTCCACGCTGGGACTAAGAAAAAAACCTTTAAGTTTGAAGAGGCTTGTCCTTATCCCTTTGACCAATCTATCACAACACTCACCTTCCCCAAATATTTTGAAACTCCCAAGTTTGACAAGTAATGGGGAAAGGGAGATCAAGTCATCCATGTCAAGGAATTTGACATGGCCTATAAAGAGGTCTCCTACAGTGATAATTTTATCATGCACCTCTTTCTAAAGAGGTTAGGGGGAGCCTTTCTTGAGTGGATCTACAAGATGCCTTATGGATTAGTGTCAACCTTTGTAAAATTATCCAAAAAGTTCATAGTAGAGTATGGGCATAACATTAAAAATGAACTATCTCTCTTGGATCTCTGTAACTCAAAACATAACGAAGGTGAGAGCCTGATCAATTATCTAAAAAGATGGTAGAACCTCACCATGAGGCTATCCTATCAACCCCCAGAGAAGCATCTAACAAAGACATTTATTGACAACTTGCATCCAAAGTTATCTCACTATATTTGTATGAACTACATCTAGACCTACCAGGACATCAAGGGAAAAGGGATGGACATTGAAAAAGGCCTCTTGGATGATGGTAGTATCAAACACTACAAAGAAACCCATCATGATAGGCCCAAAAAAAAATACCATCCCCATTACTAGAACAAAAATAAGAATGTTATCACCAATGGAGCTGTTGATACCAAGCATGTCTAGGTTGTACCTAGTCCTAAACTACCCACACCATCATACCAAAAATTGACACCCATGTACCAAACATCTGGGATATCCCATCAAGCACCCATACAAAATTGTTAACCCCTAGAAAACTAGACTAATGCTATATCAGTCACACGAGGATAGACTGAGCCACTCATCCAAAAAAATCATAAAAGAATGTTCACCCCTTTCGGTGAACCATTGGATGTAATATTTCATTGAATGGCCAATGCCAACTTGGTTGTATATCCTTAGACCTAACCATTCAATGAGTCAACCCTAAAGCCCACATAGTACAAAGATAATAAATATTGTGAGTATCATCATGTCAAGGGATACACTACTATGAAGTGTATGAAACTCAATCATTACATTCAAGATCTCATAAAAAATAAGATTACCTTCAATGAACCTACCTAGGCCTTGTCCAAAGCAAAACTATATATTTAAAAAAATATGCTTCCTCAATACAATTCTAGAAAAATAACAGCTAATGCAAACCCACCAGCCCAAAACCAAGGCAAGGGTAAGAAAGGTGATCATACTAATGGAAAGGATTACATGACTACCTACATCAATTATGATAAATTTTTTGGATGCATCTCCCAAGTAAAACCCATGATTAATGTTATCCATGTAAAAGGTGCAGATAGTGAATGTGCGGTCACCATACATAGGGGTAAGATATTTGTTGTTGGTGCTAATACTACTTCCTCATCTAATGCATAATACAACCTCCTAGAACACATTGGAATACCTCCACCCAAATCTCAATCTTGGATCTTCTCTGTACCTCGTCCATCCATCAAGAAATCATCACCAAGGCCCTCTAAGAGGCATGTATCCCCAAATAAATTAATACCACTCAGTTTGAGAATCTTGTGGGACACTAATCTACATCATTTGGACTTTCATTTCAAACCTCTAACATACCCTCCATCAAACCAAACCATAATCTCTCACTTTGCATAGCCGTCATGGTCAATTAATTTGCAGTCAAGAGGGTCATGATAGATAATAGTTTGGCCCTCAACGTATTTACACTAAAGTTCATCAAATAGGTGGGGTATTGATGCAGGAGCATCCTAGGTGTAAGAGCAATCTTGCATCACCCAAAAAAAAAATATTTCTATTTTTATATTCAATAAGGGCTATTTTGTGCAGAGTTGCTATTTATGGAAAGTTACTATTTTTGGTAATTTTCATATGTGCTCAGAATGATTTGATTTCTTTCTTGGAGGTTCATTTTGGTCATATAAGTCTGCCAGTAAAGTTTCATTGCTAGATCAAGTGTATATTGGAAGATATTGAAGATTTTCGGTATTGGCAGCAGGGTACAGAAACTTTGAACTCAATTTTGAAGGCTTTAGAGGCCTCGGATGAGGTCAAAAATTTGGGTGATGGGCGCTTGCACGGGTCAAGCCTGTAGAGCGCTTCGTGGGGTTTCTGAAATGGGGTTATAATAGCCGATCGGGTCAACTGGTGATGACTTATGGTCTTCGAAAGTTGGGCCACCTGAAATGGCAGAAAATAATTTTCTTCAAAATTTCTGTTTGGGTTTCAAAGGTTATCTTGAGCCGACTATGATGTAATAAAATGTAAAATAAAATAATTCTAAGTTTGGTCGGCCTTATTGGCTAAAATTCTAGAACCTTCCCAGGCGGTGGAAAATTGCCTATATAAGGAAGGCTGTATTATTGTCTTAGGTAGTTCAGAATAGTTCTGGGTAGTAGATCTGGGTATTGATTTGAGGCTTTGTCCTACAGAATATTGTAAGGAATGCCCATGTGGCTTTGCATATTGTAATTCTAAAAGTTTGTAATTCCACATTTGTGGAGATAATAAGAAGCCAATTTTCTGTTCTTGCATATTATTGTTGTTGTTTCTCTATTTCTGTTATGTGTTTGTGGTATTAAGGGGAGCACCCTTCATCAAGTGGTATCAGAGCGGGTGTTCTTGAGTGTGTAAATAGATCACCGACTGTGAGGCAGTTTGCACTAGGACCGTGGTTAGGGTTTCAGCGTGCATCACGAAAATGCCTCCACGAAGAGAACGTGGCGAAAGAGCTAGTGCTGTGACACCTGAGGTTAGAGAGCTGCAAAGATAAGTGCGAGCATTGCAAGAAGAAATTCACAGAGGAATGAATCTTAATGTCAGAGATGAAAGCGAGGATGAAGCTGAAGAAGAATATCAAGAAGGAGAACTCAAAATTGAGAACCAGGAGGAAGAAAGACTTTTTCGAGCCATTTCTAAGATTGGAAAAAGACCTAAGATTGAGGTTCCTACATTTTCAAGAAATCTTAACCCAGAAGAATTGATCAATTGGATCAATGAATGTGAGGAATATTTTGAGTATGAAGATGTTGAGGATCCTGATAGGGTCAAATTTGCAAAGGCCAGACTGAAAGGTCATGCAAAGATCTGGTGGCAAGAAATTCAATTGGAGCGAAATAGAAGGGGAAAGGAGAAAATCACGAGATGGGATCGGATGGTGGATAAATTGAAGCGACAGTTCATTCCTATTAATTATGAGCTTGACCTACTGAAGAAAATGTAGAGTTTGAAGCAAGCAGGAAGATCTGTTCAGGAGTATACAGAGGATTTCTATCGACTCCTCATCAGAATAGGCCATGCAAAAGCTAATAAGGGGAAAGTTTCCCGATACCTTAATGGGTTAAGGCCAAGCATTTAGGAGGAGCTGAATCTGGTTCGAATGAACAGTATTGAAGAGGCATACCAGTTTGCCCTAAAAGTAGAGGAAAAGTTGAACAAGAAGTTTGAGAGCAGACAAAATGGAAGAGGTCACGGTGGACAATCTGGTGGATGGTCATATGGTGGCCGAAATGAAGATCCGAAAAAGAAGGATGAGGCCAGTAGCAGTCAGAATCAGTGAGGAAATAATTCTAATCGCTTCCAGGATCAGAATAATAGAGATCAGAGAGGAAGAGGAAGAGGACAAGGATCTGGAAGAGGTGGCTTCCATGGAACATGTTTTCACTATGGAGAAGAAGGTCATAGGGTATTTGAATGTCCTCAGTGCCAAGGCAGAACAGATAGGAGAAATGAAGGCTAGGCCAGAGTTGTACATGTAGATGAAGATGCCAGATCATCAAATTTTGAAGATGCTGAAAGAGGAGAAATGTTGATTAACAGAAGAGTCCTGTTGAGTGGTGAGAATGAACCTGAGCAAAGGAGGAGCCTATTTCGCACCAGGTGCAAGTGTGAAGGTAAATGTTGTGATGTGATTATTGATAGTGGAAGCACTGACAATTTGGTGTCAGAAGAGATGGTGACAAAGTTGAAGCTCAAGAGACAGAAACACCCACATCCATATCAGATTGCCTGGGTACAGGATGACCACAAGGTCATGGTTAATGAACAATGCCTGGTGAAGTTCAAGATTGGTGGATACCAAGATGAGGTATTGTGTGATATCATATCTATGGATGCATGTCATATGTTGTTGGGTAGACCATGGCAGTTTGACAGATGTGCTATACATGATGGTCGTGCGAATACCTATTCCCTAACAAAGGATGGAGTGTGACATAAGCTAAAACCATTGAAGGAGACTGAAGAAAAGGTATGTGGTAATGCAAGGATAACTTTTGTTGATGGAAGAAATTTCCTAGATGGTATGAGGCATGAGAATGTATGTTTTACTTTAATTCCAAAAGCTGGTAAAGAGGAAGTAGAAGATGTTCCTGTAGAAGTTGCAGATTTGTTGAATGAGTTTCAGGATATTGTATCCAATAACGTGCCTGATGGATTACCACCAGTTAGGAAGATCAGTCATCAGATGGACTTGATCCCAGGAGTGAGTTTTCCAAATAAGGCAGCACATAGAATGACACCTGCAGAAAGTGAGGAGTTGAATAGACAAGTACATGAACTATTACAAAAAGGATTGATCTGTGAGAGTCTGAGTTCCTGTGTTGTACTAGTGGTATTAGCACCAAAGAAGAATGGAGAATGGAGCATGTGTATAGATTCTATGGCAATAAACAAGATCATAATCAAGTACAAGTTTCCATTGCCACGAATGGATGATATTATAGACTGTTTGAGTGGAGCTGTGTATTTCTCAAAGATAGATCTGAAGAGTGGATATCATCAGATTCAGATCAGAGAAGGAGATGAATGGAAGACTACCTTCAAGACAAAGGAAGGACTATATGAGTGGTTAGTCATGCCTTTTGGGCTAACCAATGCACCGAGCACTTTCATGCGGCTCATGAATGAGGTTCTGAAAGAATTTCTGGGTAAGTTTGTCATTGTTTACCTAGATGATATTTTGATCTTTAGTAAGACATTGGATGAGCATATGATGCATATTCATGTGGTATTTGAGAAGTTGAGAGAAGAGAAATTGCTGATTAATTTGAAGAAGTGCAATTTTGTGAAGAAAGAGTTGGTGTATTTGGGATTTGTAGTTTCAGCAGAAGGTCTAAAAATGGACCCAGAGAAGGTACAGGCTATCCTTGGATGGCCTACTCCAAGGAGTGCTACTAAGGTAAGATCTTTTTATGGTCTAGCTAGCTTTTACAGAAAGTTTATTAGAAATTTTAGCAGTATTTGTGGACCCTTGACTGAAACAATGAGAGGGGATAAAAAAGAGTTTAAGTGGACAAATGGGGCAGAAAAGAGTTTTCAATTGTTGAAACAAAAAGTTATAGAACAACCTATTTTAGCACTTCCAAATTTTAATAAGGTGTTTCAAGTAGATTGTGATGCTAGTGGTACTGCAATAGGAGCTGTTATGAGCCAAGAAGGTAAACCTGTTGCTTATTTCAGTGAGAAGTTAAATGATGCCAAGAGGAAATATTCTGTTTATGATCAGGAATTTTATGCTATAGTTTAGGCATTAAAGAAGTGGAGACATTATCTACTTCCTAAGGAGTTTGTTTTGTATACTGATCATCAAGCTTTGCAATATCTGAATAGTCAAGGAAAATTGAATCAAAGGCATTTGAAATGGGTTGAGTTTTTGCAGAGTTATACATTTGTTTTGAAACACAGAAGTGGAAAGTCTAACAGGGTTGCAGATGCTCTTAGCAGAAGGAAACTATTGCTGATAGAGATGCAGATTGAAGTGGTTGGGTTCAAGGAACTCAAGAATTTGTATCCAGAGGATCCTGATTTTGGTGAAGCTTGGAAAGCTTGTACAGAACCTATTGCTCTAGACAGGATGAAATGGTTGGATTTCATCATTCAGGATGATATGCTATTCAGAGGGAGTCAGTTGTGTATTTCCTGAAGCTCTATGAGGGAGAATCTCATCAAGGAGAAGCATAGCGGAGGATTGGCGGGACATTTTGGTCATGATAAAACCCTTGCTTTGGTTAGTGAGAATTATTATTGGCCACAGTTGCAGCAAGATGTGAAGAAGTTTGTACAGAGTTGCAGAGTATGTCAAATGGCGAAAGGAGTGAAGTAGAATACAGGGTTGTACTGGCCATTGCCTATACCAAAGAAGCCTTGGGAGGATATCAGTATAGACTTTGTTCTTGGTTTACCGAGGACACAACAAGGACATGATTCAATTTTTATAGTAGTTGACAGATTTTCAAAGATGGCACATTTCATTCCCTGCAAGAAGACTAATGATGCTGTTCATGTAGCAGAATTGTTTTTCAGAGAAGTAGTGAGACTACATGGTTTGCCAAAGACCATAGTTTCAGATCGAGATACTAAGTTTGTTGGATATTTCTGGCGAACATTGTGGAAGAAGTTGAAGACAGATTTGAAGTTCAGTTCATCACATCATCCACAGACTGATGGACAGACAGAGGTGGTGAATAGGAGTTTGGGAAATTTGTTGAGATGTTTGGTTGGGAATAAGCCAACAAGATAGGATTTGGTTTTACCACAGGTGGAATTTGCATACAATAATTCTGTCAACAGGAGCACTGGTAAATCACCATTCCAGATTATATATGGAAGTAGTCCAAGAAATGCATCTGAGTTGAGAAAGATAGATAAAGGAGAAATAAGTAGTGCTGAGGCTGAGGATTTTGCAAAACATTTGAAGAACATCCATGGGGAAGTGAGGAAGCATATTACCAAGATGAATGTGCAATATAAGACTAAGGCAGATGAGAAAAGGAGGCATAAGGAATTTCAAGTTGGAGATGAAGTCATGGTTCATTTGCGGAAGGAGCGGTTTCCGGTTGGTACATATAACAAGCTGAAAATGAAGAAGTTTGGGCCATGTAAGATACTGAAGAAACATGATTCAGGAAATGCATATGAGGTAGAATTGCCTACTGAGCTGAATATTTCACCAGTGTTTAACATTTTAGATTTGACAGAGTATCATGAAGGAGGTGTTGAAGATGAGGTTGTAGTAGCATAGTGGAGTATTCCAACAACCAGTTCAGATATCAAGGAGATTGAAGACATACTGGACAGTCGTGTTGGCAGAAGCACAAGGAATAAGACATATGAAGAGTATTTGGTCAAATGGAAAGGATGACCTATTGAAGATTCATCATGGACAACAAAGGAGGAGGTTAACCGTCTTGGTTTTCCTCTGCACACCTGAGTTGTGATAGGGTCACTTCTCAAATTACCCCGAGTGTCCGATGCAGGAGCATCCTGGGTGTAAGAGCAATCTTGCATCACCGAAAAAAATAATATTTCTATTTTTATATTCAATAAGGGCTATTTTGTGCAGACCTGCTATTTATGGAAAGTTACTATTTTTGGTAATTTTTGTATGTGCTCAGAATGATCTAATTTCTTTCTTGGAGGTTCATTTTGGTCATATAAGTCTGCCAGTAAAGTTTCATTGCCAAATCAAGTGTATATTTGAAGATATTGAAGATTTTTGGTATTGGCAGCAGGGTACAGAAACTTTGAACTCAGTTTTGAAGGCTTTAGAGGCCCTGGATGAGGTTGAAAATTTGGGTGACGAGCGCTTGTGTGGGTCAAGCCTATAGAGCGCTTCGTGGGGTTTTCGAAATGGGGTTATAATAGCCGATCGGGTCAACTGGTGATGACTTATGGTCTTCGGAAGTTGGGCCACCTGAAATGGCAGAAAATAATTTTCTTCAAAATTTCTGTTCAGGTTTCAAAGGTTATCTTGAGCCGACTATGATGTAATAAAATGTAAAATAAAATAATTCTAAGTTTGGTCGGCCTTATTGGATAAAATTTTGGAACCTTCCCAAGCGGTGGAAAATTGCCTATATAAGGAAGGCTGTATTATTGTCTTAGGTAGTTCAGAATAGTTCTGGGTAGTAGATCTGGGTATTGATTTGAGGCTTTGTCCTACAGAATATTGTAAGGAATGCCCATGTGGCTTTGCATATTGTAATTCTGAAAGTTTGTAATTCCACATTTGTGGAGATAATAAGAAGCCAATTTTCTGTTCTTGCATATTATTGTTGTTGTTTCTCTATTTCTGTTATGTGTTTGTGGTATTAAGGGGAGCACCCTTCATCAGGTATACTGAAGAAGACAAATCATATGAGGTCATCACCATCAAATAATATGACAATATAGAATGTACCTCATAAGGTACCATCTTGTTATCCATCAAACTAAGTCCAAAAATACAAGAAACTATAAGCCATGTTGGTAATTTGGACCTCCTTACAAAATCCTCCTCGGTTGCCCTTGGATTCATTTCATGCAGGTCATTCCCTCCACATTCCATCAATGCATCAAATTAACACACTAAGGCACAAAAATCACCATCCATGCTAATCCACAACTCTTTGTACACTACCACGCATTGGAAGCTTCATTCCCCCACTACAACCATTATCCTAGAATTGACAATGACACTTATATTGCCAGTTCCTCTTGATCCCATTGCGATACAAAAAGAATCCTCACCTCCACCATTTCCATTATCAAGGTCAAAAATAGAGTCTATAGCAAGTATAACTTATCAAATTCCTTTATAGTAGGGGAACTACCACTTTCTCCACATACTCAACGACGTCCATCTCACCAAAGCACAACCCAACAAGAGGAACATAAAAAAAAGAAAATGGGTTCATCCACATTTCTATCACATAGCATTCTAGATAGTTAAGAGATGGATCTCAACATCAATAGATGGCTATACAAAGATCCCCCATGTCTCGGCACTAAACTCCTCAGGTACTTCACAAATAAATACCACACATCACACAAATGGGACACAAAATTATAGAATTGTCAAGATGGTGGTTTAGGACCCAAGGAAGGTGGTATGAAAGACCCACTAGAATCTTCTCATCAACCAAGATGTTGAGGCCTTGTACTTGGCCACAACACCACTTGCTTGCACATACAAATCTGCAATACTATGACTTAGAGCACTAATGCACCTAGCGTTACCCTCTTGAACATCTAGGGTGAAATTGTGGAAGTTGAAGATATCCTGGAAGAGGAAGGAAGTAAATCCTATGATGATATATTCAATGATAAAATTTATTGGTAAATTATGTCCTCCATCAACTATCCATAAACCTCATTGACCTCCCACTCATCCACCCCAAACTCATAGACTGGGAGAAACCAAGGGTTTCACATATTAATGAGCTCCAAAGAGAGGATACACTCCTAAGATTCATGGGAGTAACAAAACAATATCAATGTTGGGGGAATGCTTCAATTCATGTCTACAAGATAGAACCTAAGGGATAATTTGGGGAAGAGGGATTCTTTAGCTGTAAAATCAAAAAGAAAATAATGAGTCTTTTGGCGAAAACCCACTAGGGGTACATTTTGACTCCAAAAAACTATATACAATGGGTGTATCTTTCAGTGAAAACCTCTCTAAGGCACCAAAAGATGAAGACTTGCCTCTTACGCTTATCTATGATTATAGGCTAGATCAATCATTTATTCTTATTGAAGAAACCAATCCTATCAATTTGGGAACCAAAGAATGCCCTAGAATAACATGCATCATAGCATCATTATCAGAGGTTGAGGAAATATCTTTCATTGCACTTCTCTAGGAACTTGCAATAAACTTTGCATGGTCATATGCTCATCTTCTTGGATTGGACCCCAACCTAGTTATCCATCATATCACAATAGACCCAAGTGCCAAACCAGTCAAGAAAAAGCTCTGAAAGATGCACCCTAAGGTGGGCTTTCTAGTAATGGAAGAACTAGAAAATATCTTGCATGATAAAATCATATGCACCACTAACTATTTTGAAGAAATTTCCAACATGGTTTCAGTTTCCAAACCATCAGGAGAAATTAGAATATCTATAGACTTCTAAGACCTCAACAAGGCATGTCCAAAGGATGATTTCCCTCTTCCAAACATTGATATGATCATTGACCTTACTATCGGGCATGATATGTTTTTACTCATGGATGGTTTCTTTGTTTATAATCAAATATGTATTACAAAATAATATCATCATAAGAAAACATTCACGACCCCATGGGGTACCTTCTTCTATAACATGATTCCATTTGGTTTGAAGAATGCAAGGGCCACATATCAATGAGCCATGACTGTTATATTTCATGACATGATTCATAAGATTCTATAAGACTATGTAGATGATATTCTTGCAAATTCAAAAACAAGGTTAGACCATCTCAATGTGATGGAATGTGTATTTAATAACCTCCATCATTATGGTTTGAAGCTTAATCCCAAGAAGTGTGTCTCTGGAGTTGCATAAAGAAAGCTCCTAGGATTCATTATTTCCTAATGAGGCATAGAGATCAATCCCAAGAAATTTAAAGTTATAATAGAAATGCCTCCCCCTAGGATGCTCAAGAGATTATGTAGTCTATAGGGAAAGCTACAGTCTGTTAGAAGGCTCATACACAACTTTCACATAAGTGCCAACCATTCACCAATCTACTACATAAAGATGCCAATTTCAAATCGGTTCCTTTGTGACAAAGAAGTTTTGAAAATATCAAGGAATATCTAGTGAAGCCACCAATCCATGTGCCACCCACTCCAGGGGAGCCGCTCATTTTGTAAATATCAAAAACCACTATAGCACTAGGGGTACTCTTGGCTCAGCTTGATGATAATAGAAAAGAAAGAGCTATCTATTATATTAGTTGTACACTTGTGGGCTATGAGATTAATTATACACCAATGAAAAAGGCATTCCTTGCAATGTTTTTTGCTACTCAAAAGCTATGACATTATATGTTTTGTCACAAGGTGAAAATCATTCCCTTAATATATTTTCTCAAGTATCCACTCTCATGAACAATACTTATAGGCGGCATGGAAAAATGGGTAATGCTCCTTAGTGATTTTGACATTCAGTATGTGGACATAAAGGCCATCAAGGGACAAGTCATCATGGATCAACTAGCTGAGGCACCCTTGGTGGATGCATATCTTTTAGTAATGGAATTTCTAGATGAACATTTATGTATGATTGAATAACAATCAATATGGAAAATATATATTTGATGGATCCTATATATCACATGGATCAGGAGAAGTAATTATCTTCATCACTCCTTAAGGTGACTACATCCCAAAATCATTCAAATTGGGATTCCCCTATACCAAAAACATTACAAAATATGAGGTGCTCATCTTAGGCCTCAAAATAGCTAGCTACTTATACATCAAAGATTTACAAGTGTCAGAGGTTCACAAAGTATCATCAAGAAAGTCATGGATGAGTTTCAAAAAAAAGGATGATAAGTTGTTACCCTACAAGGAACTAGTAAACAAAATGAAAGAATAGTTCTTGAGTCTACAATTTATGCAAGTATCCAGATTACAAAAAAGACAACAGATGTAATGGAAAATATCAGGTCCCTACTAGAAATCCCTTGAGATGCTACACAATATGAATTCTTAGTTGTGAGCTCCACACACCCACTTACAAGAATGCCAATTCAAAAAAGGTGTGTATCTTGGTAGGTCCTCAGGCCTCATGGTATCATGAAATATACACTTATCTAAAAAATAGTATCATATCCCCCCACCCCTCAAACACCCAATGCTAGAACATTATTCACAAAGCATCCCACTACACTCTCAGAGCCAACACCATATATCATTGTGGGTGAAAACAATGTCCTATCTAGATGTTTCAACTCGAACAGGGCTGCCAAGGCTTTACAAGAGGTTCATGCTAGAATTTGCGGTTCCCACATGAGTGGTATGGTATTAGAAAATAAGCTTCTTAGAGTAGGGTATTAATAATCCATTATGAAACATGATGCTTTTGAATTTGTGAAGAAATATATATCATGTCAGAAGCATGCCAATCTGATTCATGCCCCAGCACAGGACTTGCATACCATTACACCACCATGGCCATTTTCATGGTGGGGCTTCGACATTATTGGTAAGATAACCCCCATTTCCTCAAATAGACATAAATACATTATCACAACTACAAAATACTTTAAAAAGTGGGTTGAAGCGATCCCACTCACCCTCACTACCGATGTCCAAATATCAAAGTTTTTCCTCTAGCATATCATCTACTTCTTTGATATCCCTTCCACCATTTTCATCAATTATGGAATGCCATTTTAAAACCAATGCATGAAGGACATGTGCAAAAAATTCCATATTCACCATCGATACTCTAGCCCATATTTTACCCAAGGGAATAGCCAAGCTAACGAAACTAAAAAACCATCCTAAGAATCCAAAACAAGGTTGTCATTGATTTTGGTCCTGACTAGCACCTCCAAATTAATCCTTCCCTTTAGAAATATTGTACTTCCTTCTACACTCCGACAAGCACTACCCCATACTCTCTTGTATATGTTGTTGAGTTCATCTTACCAATTGAGGTCGAACTTCCTTCACTATGTGTATCCCTAAGGAACTATATCAATGATAAAGATTATTGTATAGTGCACCTCACACAACTAGACTTGTTAGATGAGAAGAGGTAGTAGGCATATGATAACTTGGCTGTATACTAGAACTGGCTTAAGAGAAGCTACAACATAAAGGTCTACCTACAATAGTCTTAGGTGGGGGACATGGTCCTTAAGGAGAATAAGAAGGTACGCATAGAACGGGAAAAGAAAGACAACTTTGAGCCTACTTGGTTGGGTCCTTACATTGTCATAGAATGTTTTGTCTTAGGAGCATATCAGTTATTGACACCTAAAGGGGAACCTTTGAATGATCCCATCAACATTTAATTCATCTAAATAAGTTTTATGCATGAGCTATGTAGTGTATCCTATGCATCTAGAAAAAATAAAAAAAATAACATAAAATGTAATGAAAAAATCATTGTCTTCATGAAAACTTGGTAAACAAGTGCCTTGATGATAAAAAAAATTAAAAATACAAAAAAACATAAATATATATATATATATGTACATATATATATGTATATATATATATGTATATATGTATATATTTATATATATGTATATATGTATGTATATATATATGTATGTATATATATATGTATGTATATATATGTATGTATATATATATATATATGTATATATATATATATATATATATGTATGTATATATATATATATATATATATATATATGTATGTATATATATATGTATGTATATATATATGTATGTATATGTATACATATATCTATATGTATACATATATGTATATGTATATATATATATATATGTGTGTATATATATATGTGTGTATATATATATGTGTGTATATATATATATGTATATATATATATATATGTATGTATATATATATATATATATATGTATATATGTATATATATATATATATATATATATATATATATATATATATATATATATATATATATATATAGAAAAAAAAGTAAAGAGAAATAATCGTCCAATGGTGAAAAGTTGGCATTCAAGTGCCTTGGTAAAGTATGTTGGTGAAAACCTAGAAACATACACCATACATAATGGATCATTCCATTATCTATCAAAATCCCATTCCATCATAATTATGCAACCACTCACTATTTTCTCACCAAATCCATGTCACAAATCCATATTCTTGGGGTGTTCCATTATCGTACGCATGCATCGAGAGTTGAATTACTATCCAACATCCTGAGCTTCCTATACATATCAATTGTAAAGCATGCATGTCCTACCCCTGAATCTTGAGATTTGTATACATCTATCACATGTTGACCTATCCTAATTCTTGAGCTTTTTTAAATACTGGGTATGTGCAGGATCATGGTATGCCAAACTAGGCTCTTAAGTGGCAATGAAAATTTATGAAATTCAGGTTAAGGAAAGTTGACATAAAAATTTGAACAAGTTATAAATATTATATCAAAAAAATGTAAGAAGAGAATTGGTAAAAAATTGAATTTAGTTTCTGAGATACTAGGCCTTTTTTTAAAAATAATTATTTTATATGTTGAAAATTTCAAATTTCAATGTAGTAGTACACAAATTTCTAGAAAAAAATAAGAAGTAGGTGTATGTTTGACCACCTTAAACACAATCAAATATTGATAATTTCTTTTTACAAGATTCTAGATATAAGTAGTAGACTCATGTTTGGACGTGACACATATTATTTTGTAATATTTTTCCAAGTAAATAATTAATTATGATTTTTCTTCTACAACTTTTCCAAAATACCGAAACTCTTGTGTCTGACCACGTTAACTTAGTCTAAACTTTATGAAATTGAAAACTTTTTTTTTATTTTTCTTGTAGTAGGAAAATCTAGAATGTGACACATGTTTTGGATTTCAAAAATGTTATACAGTTTGAAAGTTATAGCTATTTTTCAATAAGTCTATTAATCAGGACTAGAAAGATAACAAGTAGGTGTATGTATGACCACATTAAAAAAAATCAAATGATAATATTTTTTTATAAGATTCTAGATAAAAGTAGTAGTCTCATGTTCAGATGTGATGTATATTTTTTTGTATTTTTTTCCAAGTAAATAATTAATTACGATTTTTTCTGCTATAAATTTTCCTTAATATAAAAAATCTCATGTCTAACCACCTTAACTTAGTCTAAACTTCATCAATTGAAAAAATTGTTTATTATTATTATATTAGGTGAAGCATAGAATGTGATGTATATTTTAGATTTCAAAATTTTTAAATTGTTTGAAAGTTATAGTTGTTTTTCAAAGAGTTTATAAGTCAGGACTTCTTTTTCACTTCACCACTTTTTGGCATACCGTGATTATGCACATACCCTACTCACTATATATATATCAGTCACTCCAATTGTACTATATTATTAGGTCCCATTGTACATATCCTCATCCATCTTGTAGAAATGTGATTAATTATTTTGTCCCATCAAGCCTAGTACTTCAGTAGGTACCTTAGTAGAAATCCTTGATTGCGTGGTTGTCCTAAATTCATCTTTTGTAATCATACACAAATTTGTAGAAGACCCCATCAACAGGTCTTTGTAGGATGCATCCTTCCTCATGTTTGACCTAATCCCAACATCTTTTAGTGAGTCGATCTCTTTTGGAATTATCAAATTGATTTTGAGTTGATTCTTTGGTTCTTGATAATATTTCTAAAGGATTTTCATTGTTCCTCTCCTCAAAGTCACCATGATCTCATTATATCATAGTGTGTTGTGAGTTGGGGAAATCTAAGGTAAGTTTTTTAAAATTTTCTCTTTCTTCATGTGAGTCATTGATATGTGACCCTTGCACGTCAAACATGTGACCTTTTTTGCTTACATGGTGCACTTGGTAAATGCCACTTGTCTATGGGTTCCCCAACATCATTTCTACTGCAAACTTGTTTTTGGGATCATGTGTGATGTTGGGGCAATCCTTGCATGTTTATTGAGTCATTCCTTTGCAACATCAATGACAACACCTTGATTTCCTAGTAACCTTGACAGGTCTCTAATATTACTATATCAAACTAAGTTCTTAAAAATACATGGTTGTGTTCCATCTCAAACTCCCCACACTGAAGCTTCAAGAAAAATTCTCCCCATCAATCCCTAGAAAAATCCCATCAAAGATCCTAAACAATCTTAACAATATAGAAAAAACCCAAATCCACAACAAAACTCCTCACAACTCCAAATCCATCCCCCCTCAAATGAAATCCCCCCCATCATGATGCAAATTTGAAGTACTAACCCCATCTCATTGCCTAATTTCCTAACCCATAGATTTTGCTTGTGCAAATGTTCCCCCCATTCTACTTAACCTCTCACAGTGAGGGTTTAGTCAGTTCATTATATGTTGCATATATGCATCTCACCTATGCATTTTCATCTCCCATCCCAATCTCTCACATCAAATTTTGAACACACACTCACATACACTTCAATCACATTTATATTGCATTGATTTCAGTGCCCAAACATTTTTTTAAGGTTGCATTCATTTTAGTGTGAATTCATTTTTTTAGGTTGCATTCATTTTAGTGTGCATTCATTTTTAGTATGCATTCATTTTTAGTGTACATTCATTTTAGGTTGCATTTATCGCAGAGTTATAATCATATCATTAATTAGTTCATTATTCATTATCTTTAAGGTTCATTCTTCTCGTCTACATTGAGTGTGTTTGTTCACACATTTAGTTCATTATCATTAAATCATTTTGGTTTCCTCATTTTAATTTCATTTAGTATAGTTTTTTCAATCATTTCCTAGCTTTGTACATTTAATCCATTTTATGTGTTCATTTTAGGTGAGAATTCAATAACATTACATTCATTTAATCATTTTTAGTTATATTGCATTATTAGTCACTTTCTATCTTGCATTACATACATGCCTAGACATATAGATATGCATCATTCATATAGGAATATCATTAGATGCATCATAAATAAATCACATGAATCCCTCACACATATGAATAATAAAATCATAAGACACACACACATCGTATCGACCGTGCATCCACAAAGCATCAGTAGCTTCATTCTACATAGATCACATCTTTCACAAAATACATCACATAGATATCAGAAGCATGCATAAAATTATATAATTACATCACATACTACATCAAAAATATGTTAGCCTCATATCATAATCACCTAAAGCATCACATCCTACATCACACACTTCAGTACATCATAATCCATACATCCATATATTTGCATCCACAAACATAAGAAAATGGGCTCATGACACACCAACTCCCACCCAACTCAGCATCATATGTATATATCTTGAAAAATAATAAATAATGCCCCCAAAACTCACATGAAGGAATCAATGAATATCTAAATGTCTCACAATGTCCATCAAAGAGTAAAGTACATATTTCTGGGACAATGCCTTCAAAAAATAATATTTATCATATCAAATACATCGTATAGTATACATGAGATGTGAAACATATCAATGCCCATCTATCTCTCTTGTGGGAGACTAGATGGGTGCCTCTAGAGTTGTAGGGGAAGCTATGTCGTATGTGGGATCTAGAATTGGGGAAACTTGTGAAGGATCTCATGGAGGGGAAATTGTCATCTACATCCGTATTACTTGGGGTTGTGGTCTCTCCACTAAACTCTAGACACTTGTAACTTGTACCTGTGTAGGTTCCTATAATGGCCCTATCACATATCCCTCTTTCTCTCCAACATCCATATATATCCCAATCCTACTTAACCTCTCACAATGAGGGTTTAGCCAGTTCATTATATGTTGCATATATGCATCTCACCTATGCATTTTCATCTCCCATCCCCATATCTTGTTAGAAAGAAAAGTTCCCCAAGATAACTGAGAAGGGGGGGGGGGGGGGTGGGGGTGAATCAGTTATCTGATAATTAAACCATTTATCAACTTCAATATCAACTTCAATAGCTTTGAACCATATAATTAATGTAGTAACCAACCATAGAAAGATAATCATACACAATGACACAATAAAACAAGATATGTTAACTAGGGAACCTCTTGATCAAAGAGTAAACCACGGTGGGAATGATGCCCACAAAATGATGTACTAATATGAAAGTTCCTTGTGAAAGGATGGACCCTATTAGGAGTCTTATGAAATATATTCAGTACATATGAATCTCTGTTAGGAGATTTTGAATCCTTGTTAAAAGATTCTAACCCTGTTAGGAGTTATGGAAGACAGAAGGACCCACTGCCCAAACAACTTCAAGGCAAGATCTCTGAACTCACTGTCCAATAGATCTTAGGATTATTCAATAGAATAATATCAAATATGTTACCTCCTTCACACTATGCCAAAACTACACTCTTTGCTACACAAGATCACAAATCCAAATCTATGTACTTCACAAGTCTTCCTTCATCACTGAATTAGCTCTTTTCTTCACTTCATGCATACATTCACATCACAACTTTCACAATTTAATATCACAACTATTAAAATCCCATCACAACAAGGAAAACATTCCTTCCTTTATACCACACTCAAATAATTACAAATGAGTCGGCATGCAAATACAAAATAATGATTTCAACATGCTACATCAAAATTACATAAAAACTGTCAGCTTCCAGATACAATAACTTTCCAATCGTGTGACCTAAAAGTTTGTGCTATGAACCATAGCACCACCAATGAGTCTCAAACTTCCCTTTAACTATGAAGAATTAGATTCCATCCTGGTTAGGAGATATCCTCCAATTACCAAAAACCGCTACTCAGGAACACTCCCAGAATACTGCTTCCACCAAAATGCTTATAACTTTCATGAATAAATGAATTTCTTTTTTGTGCTCTTAACCATAGGCTAGTAACACACCAAATAACATACCATCGACTGCACATAACTCAATCTACAATATAACATGTGCGCAAAACAAAATTGTGCCTACTTCTCTGCTAAACTCCAGAATATCACTGTGTTGACATCAATGACAATCATAGTCATGAATGCACAACCACTACTACAGAATGATTGCCAAAGGCTTCAGCATTCATTCCTAACAATTTCCCCCATTGGCATTGATGGAAACATAGATGAAAAACATCCAATGTTCCAAAAATCCAATCACTGCTGCTCAACTGCTCTGCTGCTCTTCATCAATCAAATCTTGCTTTGTTTTCCTATTCAATCTCTCCAACAAATGTACTTCCTCAATTTTTTTCATGATTCTCTCCCCCATTGACATCAATGATAGAAATTCTATCACTATTTCAAACAATAGCTCAATGTCAAAAGACACTGTTCAAAAAAATATATATTCACAAGAGTCCTCATGACTCAGCTCAGATACACATACTCCCCCATAGAGGAAGTACCAACATCCAATCCAGAAAATAGATAGGGCCATATTCCACTGGATGGATGCAACCAACTACATCATTACTCAAAAGTAGGTTGGGGCATAACCCCAAGCATACCTCTTAGATACTCAAATGTATCCTTAGGCAAAGGCTTTGTAAATATATCTGCTATCTACTCCTTTGTGCTTATTTACTCTAGTCTGACTTCTTTATCTACAACTTTCTCTCTTACAACATGATACTTGATCTCTATATGCTTAGTTTTAGAATGTAATACATGATTCTTAGACATACTAACTATACTTTTATTGTCACAATGTATGACAATAGGCTCATCAAACTTGATTCCAATGTCCATCAACATTTGCTTCATCCAAATTATCTGATTACAATTGTTTGCTGCTGCTACATATTCTACTTCTACTGTACTCTATGAGATACAATTTTTCTTTTTTCTCAACCAAGAAACTAATCTTCCTCCAAGAAAAAAGGCTCCACCATTGGTTCTTTTCTTATCATCAATGCTACCTCCCCAATCAGCATCAATATATGCACATAGGGTAAAATCATCAGAAGTTTCATACCACAATCCTTAGTCCATTGTGCCTTTAAGATATCTCAATATCCTCTTTACTGCTGCATAATGTGACTCTTTAGGTTCAGCTTGAAATCTTGCTACCATTCTAACTGAATGTTGTATATCTGGTCTAGTGTGTGTCAAGTACTACAATCCACCAATCATGGATCTGTATTTCTTCTGCTCAACTGCTGGTGTCTCATCTTTACTAGATAGTTTATGTCCTATATCCATAGGTGTTCCAACTGGTTTACAATTCTCCATACCAAATATTTTCAACAAATCATTCAAGTACTTTGTTTGACTTACAAAGATACCATCTTTGTTTTGTGTTATCTGTAATCCCAAAAAGTATTTCATTTCTCCAATCATACTCATTTCAAATTTTGTCTTCATTTCATCAACAAATTTGTCACTAGCTTCATCTTCTCCTCCAAAAATAATGTCATCAACAAAAATAACCAAAACTAACAATCCATTCTCAATTTCTTTTGTATATAAGTTACTATCAGTTGTTCCTTTTGTAAATCCCAATTTTAACAAATACTTATGCAATCTAGCATACCAAGTTCTAGGTGCTTGCTTTAGTCCATACAATGCTTTCTTTAGTTTACATACCATGTCTCCTTCTTGAGTCAAAGGAAAACCTTCAGGCTGCTCAATGTAGACTTCTTCTAATTCACCATTCAGAAATGTTGACTTCACATCCATCTAATACACTTTGAATTTCTTAAATGTTGCATAAGCCAAAAATATTCTTACTGCTTCAAGTCTTGCCATAGGGGAAAAAGTCTCTTCATAGTCAATTCCTTCTTGTTGTGAGTATCCCTTACATACCAATCTTTTTTTGTTTCTAATTACTTCTCCTTGTTCATTCATCTTGTTCCTGAATACCCATTTAGTTCCAATCACATTTTTGTCTTTAAGTCTAGGGACCAATTCCCATGTCTTGTTCTTTTCAATCTGATCCAATTCTTCTTTCATAACTTTATTCCAATGTTCATCTTCACAAGCTTCATTAGTAGACTTAGGTTCAATTTGAGAAATCAAACATAAATGTACCTTCTTTCTAGTCATAACTCCTTAGTCTAAACTTCCAATCACTTGTTCAACAGGATGATGTCTTGATATATACCTGTTAGGTGTCATAGTCACTTATCTTTCTTCAATTGTAGATTCTTCTCTATTTTCTTCAACATGACTTTCATTCAATAATTCACTATCAGTCTCAAAAAATTGTTCAGTAGTTTCAATGTTAGGCTGAGGGTTAGTTCCTTCATTAGATTCATAATCAAGCATTCTTTCCTGAATTTTAAACTTCTCATTAACTTTTACATTTTCACTTTCAACAATAGTTTTAGTTCTCTTATTGTAACATCTATATGCTTTTCTTTTCAAAGAATATCCAAGAAAAATTCCTTCATCACTTCTAGGATCAAACTTTCCTATATCATCATCTCTCTTAATATAACATTTTCTTCCAAAAATTCTAAAATACTTAACTAAGGGTGCATGTCCAAACCATAATTCATAAGGTGTCTTGTCTGTGTCTGCTCTGATTTGTACTCTATTCATTGTATATACTGTTGTATTCACTTCTTCTCTCCAAAATGTCTTTGCCAAATCACCTTCAAACAACATAGCTCTAGCTGCTTCAGTCATTGATTTGTTCCTTCTTTCTGCAATACCATTTTGTTCAGGTGTTCTAGGGGCTGAAAACTGTCTCTTAATACCATTTACTTCACAAAAAGTGTTAAAATCTTTAGATGTAAATTCTCCACCTCTATCACATCTCAAACATTTAATCTTCATTACTGATTCATTCCCAACTTTACTCTTCATGACCTTAAACTTATCAAATGCTTCATATTTTTCTTTCAAAATGCAATCCACATCATTCTTGTAAAATCATCAACAAGAATCATAAAATACCTTTCTCCATAGAATCCTCTAGTCCTAGTAGGACCGCTCAAGTCTGTATGAACAATCTCCATATTTTTTGTAGATGTGAACTTCTTGCTAGGAAATGAACTCCTTTTTTGCTTAGCCATCACACATTCCTTGCAAATCATGTTAGTAGGCTTCATAATCTTAGGTAAATCTCTTACTGCAAGTGTAGAACTTACTTTCACAATATTATCAAAGTTTATATCACAAAACCTTCTATGCCATAACCAACTGTCATCAATCTTAGTCATCAAACATGTCATCTCAGTAAGGTTCAACTGAAATACATTACCTCTGGTTCTAGATCCAGTTCCAATTAAATTTCCATCTTTATCCTTTATCACACAAGTTTTCTCAGTAAACCAAACTTGATATCCCTTATCCACTAACTATCCAACACTCAAAAGATTATGTTTCAATCCATCAACAAAGTAAACATCATCAGTATTAGTCTTTCCATCAAGAGTAATAGATCGTATACCTTTAATCAAACAAGGTGCATTGTTACCAACTCTAACAACTCCTCCATCATAATTGTTAAACTTTATGAACTTTTCTTTATCACTAGTCATGTGATGTGAACAACCACTATCTATAATCCAATCATCTTTCTTTTCAACTTGGGAAACTAAGGCTTTTTCTTCTTTAATATCAGATTCAAAATTTTCTTCCTTAATTGCTACAAATCCTATGTCATCAAAGTTATCATTATCACTTTCACTCAAATGTCTTTCAATTCCTGCTTCAATTTCTTCATCATTTGCATAATAACGTTCTTTAGATCTTCTAGGCTTAAAATTGTTCCTATACTTCTTAACTCTCTTAGGACACTTAGATGCAAAATGACCATATTCTTGAAATGTCCAACATTTAAAGATTTTCTTACCATCTGGTTCTCTTTTCACAAGCAAGGCAATACCTTTGTCAATCTTCTTATCTTCATTAGATTGGATTTTCTACTGTTGGCATAATCTCCATTCACACTTGTACTTCTAGAAAAAGTAGATCTGATGCTAAGAGCACTGAATGCTTTCTCCACTCTAGGTAGTTCTCCTAATAATCTCAAATTCATCTTTGCTGCTTCCAATCTTCCAAGAAGAGTCTCTCTTGAAAAGTTTGGTGTACAAGGTATCACTTGTTCAATCATTTGTGTAGTCTACCTAAATACCGGTGTCAATGTTCTCAAAATCTTTCATATTACTTCATTCTTTGTCTTTTCACCTCCACAAGACTTTATTCCTACAATAATTTCTAACATCCTACCAATATAGCTTCTAATAGATTCATCTTCCATCATTCTTATGTCTTCAAATGCACAAATCCAATTATGTAACCTAGCTTTCTTTGCATGTTCATCACCTTCAAAAGTAGAATGTAAAGCTTTCCAAATATCATAAGATCTAGTTAAACCTTTTACCTAACTATATTCATTCTCCAGAAGTGATGATAAAAGTGCTTCTCTTGCAAGT
>BSBK01007565.1:62500-170078 GCA_027943335.1 Chamaecyparis obtusa
TATTTTGAAGAAAAACGTTAAAAATGATGCATTTTCAAGGTTTTTCAAGTCAATCAATTTTGGTTGAAAATTGCTTCAAAAATGAAATATTTGAAGGGAACACAAGAGGAAAAATGTACTTGGCATCGGGGGCACTGCCCCTCAACCCCACCCTGTACTGCGACAGGGAGTGCACCTTGGGCACTGCCCTAGGACCCCGTAAGGGGTGTTGCCCCTTGACCCCACTGGTGGCTGCCGCCCCTAGACCCTTTGATGAAGGGTGCTCCCTTTAATACCACAAGAAAATAAAAGAAATAGAGAAACAACAACAATAATATGCAAGAATAGAAAATTGGCTTCTTGTTATCTCCACAAATGTGGAATTACAAACTTTCAAAATTACAATATGTAAAGCCACATGGGCATTCCCCTACAATATTCTGTAGGAAAAAGCCTCGAATCAATACCCAGATCTACTACCCAGAACTATTTTGAACTTCCTAAGACAATAATACAACCTTCCTTATATAGGCAATTTTCCACCGCCTGTGAAGGTTCCAGAATTTTAGCCAATAAGGCTGACCAAACTTAGAATTATTTTATTTTACATTTTATTACATCATAGTCAGCTCAAGATAACCTTTGAAACCCGAACAAAAATTTTGAAAAAAATTATTTTCTGCCATTTCAGGTGGCCCAACTTCCAAAGACCATAAGTCATCACCAGTTGACCCGATCGGCTATTATAACCCCATTTTGAAAATGGCACAAAGCGTTCTAAAGGCTTGACCAACACAAGCACCCGCCATCCAAATTTTTGACCTCATTTGGGGCCTCTAAAGCCTTCAAAACTAAGTTCAAAGTTTCTGTACCCTGCTGCCAATACCGAAAATCTTCAATATCTTCAAAACTAGACCCGATCTAGCCATGAAACTTTGCTGGCAAGCTGATATGACTGAGATGAACCTCCACATGTAAAATTAGAACATTCCAAGATCGTAAGACCAACTTACTAAAAATAGCCAGTTTCCATAAATAGCAACTCTGCACAATATAGCCCTTATTGAATTAAAAAAAATAGAAATATTTTTGGGTGATGCAAGATTGCTCTTACACCCAGGATGCTCCTGCATCAGACACCCAGGGTAATTTGAGAAGTGACCCTGTCACGACTCAGGTGTGTAGAGGAAAACCAAGATGGTTAACCTCCTCCTTTGTTAGCCATGATGAATCTTCAATAGGTCATCCTTTCCATTTGACCAAATACTCTTCATATGTCCTGTTCCTTGTGCTTCTGCCAACACGACTGTCCAGTATGTCTTCAATCTTATTGATATCTGAACTGGTTGCTGGAATACTCCACTGTGCTGCTGCAACCTCATCTTCAACACCTCCTTCATGATACTCTATCAAATCTAAAATTTTAAACACTGGTGAAATATTCAGCTCACTAGGCAATTCTACCTCATATGCATTTCCTGAATCATGCTTCTTCAATATCCTACATGGTCCAAACTTCTTCATTTTCAGCTTGTTATATGTACCAACTGGAAACTGCTCCTTCTGCAAATGAACCATGACTTCATCACCAACCTGAAATTCCTTATACCTCCTTTTCTCATCTGCTTTAGCCTTATACTGTGCGTTCATCTTGGTAATATGCTTCCTCACCTCCTCATGGATGTTCTTCAAGTGTTCTACAAAATCCTCAGCTTCAGTACTACTTATTTCTCCTTTATCCATCTTTCTCAATTCAGATGCATTTCTTGGACTACTCCCATATACAATCTGGAATGGTGATTTACCAGTGCTCCTATTGACAGAATTATTGTATGCAAATTCTGCCTGTGGTAAAATCAAATCCCATCCTGTTGGCTTATCTCCAACCAAACATCTCAGCAAATTTCCCAAACTTCTATTCACCACCTCTATCTGTCCATCAGTCTGTGGATGATGTGATGAACTGAACTTCAAATCTGTCTTCAACTTCTTCCACAATGTCCGCCAGAAATATCCAACAAACTTAGTATCTCGATCTGAAACTATGATCTTTGGCAAACCATGTAGTCTCACCACTTCTCTGAAAAATAATTCTGCTACATGGACAACATCATTAGTCTTCTTGCAGGGAATGAAATGTGCCATCTTTGAAAATCTGTCAACTACTACAAAAATTGAATCATGTCCCCGCTGTGTCCTCGGTAATCCAAGAACAAAGTCCATACTGATATCCTCTCAAGGCTTCTCTGGTACAGGTAATGGCTGATATAACCCTATATTCAAATTCCCTATGACCTTCTTCTCCACAGTGAAAACATGTTCCACGGAAGCCACCTCTTCCAGATCCTTGTCCTCTTCCTCTTCCTCTCTGATCTGTATTATTCTGATCCTGGAAGTGATTGGAATTATTTCCTCGCTAATTCTGACTGCTACTGGCCTCATCCTTCTTTTTTAGATCTTCATTTTGGCCACCATATGACCATCCACTAGATCATCCACCGTGACCTCTTCCATTTTGTCTGCTCTCAAACTTCTTGTTCAGCTTTTCCTCTACTTTTAGGGCAAACTGGTATGCCTCTTCAATACTGTTCATTCAAACCAAATTCAGCTCCTCCTGAATGCTTGGCCTTAACCCATGAAGGTATCGGGCAACTTTCTCCTTATCAGCTTCTACATGGCCTATTCTAATGAGAAGTCGATAGAACTCCTCTATATACTCCTGAACAGATCTTCCTGCTTGCTTCAAACTCTGCATTTTCTTCAGTAGGTCAAGCTCATAATCAATAGGAATGAACTGTCGCTTCAATTTATCCACCATCTGATCCCATCTTGTGATTTTATCTTTCCCTCTTCTATTTCACTCCAATTGAATTTCTTGCCACTAGATCTTCGCATGACCTTTCAATCTGGCCTTTGCAAATTTGACCCTATCAGGATCCTCAACATCTTCATACTCAAAATATTCCTCACATTCATTGATCCAGTCGATCAATTCCTCTGGGTTAAGATTTCTAGAAAATGTAGGAACCTCAATCTTAGGTCTTTTCCCAATCTTGAAAATCGCCCAAAAAAGTCTTTCTTCCTCCTGGTTCATAATTTCAGTTTCTCCTTGATATTCTTCTTCGACTTCATCCTCACTTTCATCTATGACATTAAGATTCATTCCTCTACAAATCTCTTCTTGCAATGCTCGCACTTGTCTCTGCAGCTCTCTAACCTCAGGTGTCACAGCACCAGCTCTTCCGCCACGTTCTCTTCGTGGAGGCATTTTTGCAATGCATGCTGAAACCCTAACCACGGTCCTGGTGCAAACTGCCTCATAGTCGGTGATCTATTTACACACTCAAGAAGTCCCCCTCTGATACCACTTGATGAAGGGTGCTCCCCTTAATACCACAAGCACATAACAGAAATAGAGAAACAACAACAATAATATGCAAGAACAGAAAATTGGCTTCTTGTTATCTCCACAAATGTGGAATTACAAACTTTCAGAATTACAATATGCAAAGCCACATGGGCATTCCCTTACAATATTTTGTAGGACAAAGCCTCGAATCAATACCCAGATCTACTACCCAGAACTATTCTGAACTACCTAAGACAATAATACAGCCTTCCTTATATAGGCAATTTTCCACCGCCTGGGAAGGTTCTAGAATTTTAGCCAATAAGGCTGACCAAACTTAGAATTATTTTATTTTACATTTTATTACATCATAGTCGGCTCAAGATAACCTTTGAAACCCGAACAAAAATTTTGAAGAAAATTATTTTTTGCCATTTCAGGTGGCCCAACTTCTGAAGACCATAAGTCATCACCAGTTGACCCGATCAGCTATTGTAACCCCATTTCAGAAATGCCACAAAGCGCTCTACAGGCTTGACCCACGCAAGCACCCCTCATCCAAATTTTTGACCTCATCCGGGGCCTCTAAAGCCTTCAAAACTGAGTTCAAATTTTCTGTACCCTGCTGCTAATACCGAAAATCTTCAATATCTTCAAAACTAGACCCGATCTAGCCATGAAACTTTGCTGGCAGGCTGATATGACTGATATGAACCTCCACATATAAAATTAGAACATTCTGAGATCATAAGACCAACTTACTAAAAATAGCCAGTTTCCATAAATAGCAACTCTACACAATATAGCCCTTATTGAATACAAAAAAATAGAAATATTTTTGGGTGATGCAAGATTGCTCTTACACCCAGGATGCTCCTGCATCACCCTCACCTTCAAATTTTTAAAAAAAAGAAGAGATTGGTGGGAAAAATGCACCAACCAAAGGTGATATTTTTATATCCTCTCTGCCTAATGAATGCAATTTAAATGATCTTGATCTTTCATTATCACAGGTATGCAAGAATTCTATCTCTATGTTTGAACATGAGAAAATCATTGATGAATTCTCAGAGCAATGTGATTTTGAGGATGAAAATTTAACCACTTGTTGTTCTAATTGCTATAGGAAAGATGATCAATGCATATGCCTGAATAACCAAGTGCACATGGTGAATGAGGTACAAGCTATTTTTAAGTCTCACCATGATAAGGGTGAAAGTGGACAAGTTTTTCTTGTAACTGATAAACAATTTCTAACTCAAAATCAAGAAGATCAAGGTATGTATTATGTTGGTAACATATATTGTCACACTATTTCATTACAAAGCCAACATATTTCTTCAAAACATACTTCTTCACCTAGTATGCACAATGAATGTAATCATGCATGCTCACAACAACCTGTATATCCCTCTTATATTCCACCATATCCATCCTTACCATCTTTGCTCCACCCATCCTACTTATTCCCATCTACTTTATCCCCTTCATTCTTCTTACCATATTCATTATCCCATTCACATTGTACTCCACCTTATCCACCAAAGGAAACTATATTGCCTCATACAATACTTCATAATAAGGTGGTTGAAAACACATATAATATTGAGCTTTCAAGGATCCCTATACAATCTAATGATGTGCTTATAATTGATAAATCAACATTGGAATGTATTGATGCATATAAGGGATGTGATTTGGGTTTAATTAAATTAGAAGAACAATATCATTTCTTGAATTCTAATCAAGTTTGTTCTTCTTTTCCAATCAATGAATTCCAAATACCCACAAATGAGCCCATGCATCAAATTGTATCAATTTTAATTATTGGACTCATTAGTATGTGTGTTAATATTAATCATGCACTAAGTAATATTAAACAATGTGCATTTCTCATTCCACAAACATGCTACCAAATCCTCCAAGATCTATATTTTATTACTTTTGTACTTATTCATATTGATATTTGGAGGCCTATGGTTAAAATGTGCATCCCTCACATACTTGTTGATTTAGGACCAATACTTGATTAATCACAATTATAAGGGATTATATGCATTAATGGCCAATATGTTACAATTGGATGATCATTATTCCTTATTGTTAAATCTGTTCATTGTCCTAAGATGTCCCACTACACTATGGATGAATCATTTATTTAGCAAAGATCAAGGTATTTCTATCTATATATTTTTCATTCTTGGTTCTTGTATCTTACGATGATCATTCATTTATAATATGTGCTAATTTCTTGATTCCTTGGATAATTTGAATTCCCTATACTTTTATAACCTATAGTTAATTTGGGAGTACATCCATTGAATTATTGAAATATTCGATTTATCTATCATTCAAAAAGACTCACAAAATTCTAAAGTTGTGTTACTCTATTGGGTTGCCTAATTTCTTTGGTCATCTTGTAGCATGAAGTTAAGTTGGGGGGAATCCCTCCAATCTTGTGGTGCTAGGATGATTTCCAATCAAGATTCACTGATTATTTTGTTGGTCCTTTTAGAAATGCTCAACATATGACATCTCAATAATTCAAGGTATGTGTTATAGTATTAACTAGCATTTCTATTAAATGAGCACAAGAGTTTATTTGTATTTGATCTCCATCCTATCAAGTATTTATTCATATTAATAACTCTACCTATTATTTGTAAAAAATAAATTACCTACTTAATGATAGAGTTATTGAATGAATGATATTTCTTTACTATGCTTGATATGCTTAGTTGTGAGAATATGGTTACAGGTCTCTTCTTGTTGTGGTTACAAGATCTTAGTACCAATGCCAGTTGATGATGCTTCTCTACACAAGCATTGCAAAACATACTTTGTTGACTTTGTTAACATTGTGTGGGCTTGCTATCTATCTGGTGCATATCAGTTTTGCTTGTACTTGACTATTGGAGATCACAAGAATATTATGGCATAAGGTGTTCATTACCTTGAGATAAGATTTCCTTTCTTTGGTGATTTCAGGCAGATGGTGGTCTTTTGTGGTATTGTAGTTCTGGATGCCTTTCTTGTTGTTGATTCATCCATTTTGGTGGTGCTAGTTGTTGAGTTGCTCTATCTTCCAGCCTTGGTCTCTCTACACATTCATGTTGGTAAAAAAATCAATTTTGTTTTTCATTATTTTATCTCTTAACTTTATTTATATTGCGTATTATATTGATCATTATGCAACACCCCTACCTAGCCTCTCCTTGTTTCCCATGGACAGTCAACCTTTAAGTTGGGGGGAGGAATGTCATCCTATTATCTTCCATTCATCACCCTTAATAATTCCATCACACCATCCATTATATCCATCATACAATAGCCTTTGTTTTGTGTCTTATCTCTCCCATTTCGCCCATTTAAACTCCTCTTATGCAAATTGAGATAAATTTCTCCTATATGTAACCTTGTGAACCATGATGCTTTAAAAAAATGAAAAGAAAAGAAAAAGAAAAGAGAAAAGAGAAACAACTTATGAAAAGTCAAAAGTGATATCCCCATTGAAGAAAAAATAACAAAGCTTGTTATGTGAAGCAAAGAAAGGGATTTTTTTTTATATATGAGTTATCATGGTTCGAGGTGGAGACAAAGCCAAAATCCATAAACCTAAAGTCCTTCCAGTTAAAACTAAAGACCTCATGATCATAATGATTGCACGAGGATGTGCAATATGCTAAGTTGGGGGGAATGATGAGAGCCATTTACAACCTATTTAATGCCTTATTTTAATCCATTTCATGCACTTTCCCACTTACTTCCCTATTCCATTTCCATCCCATTTCGACCCATTTTACTATTTTATGTTGCATATGGTTTAAAATATATAAGTAGTATTTTATGAGGTTTTGGGATTAAAATATGGAAAATGCATTATTGATTTCTTTTACTAACTATTATAATTACAACATGTTGATGAGTGTAGATGTTCCTGTTGCCTATTTTACAAGCTCTCCATGTTGCACTTTGGACAAAGAACTACTGTATGTGGTTGAAAACTAGAAGATCATTTCTATTTAGCACATTATCTTGGTGCTACAGCTACATTTATTAGTGTGACAAAAAAATCATCTACATAGGTGCATTTATCAGATTTGTTGCTATGAAATGATGATTTTACCATTATTTATTCTTAGTTTATGGTTGAGCAATTTGTTCACATTCTTACTCATGGCATTTAAGGGAGCTGTCATCTTCACAAAGTTTTATAACTCCTTTTATATCTAAATAAAGGAGGTGAGTCAGTTTTGCTCTATAATGAAGAATGTCCAAACCGTTTCATGCCTAAATCTGCTCCTTTATACAAAACAACAAAACCACCATATATCTCAATTTTATATTAGTGGTTCCAGTCTGCACCAGTTACTAGTTTGTTGGCCTCCAGCCAAACATAGAACATCTATTATTGTATGCAGATTTTATGTGCTTCCTATATAAGCAATGTAACATGAATATGTAGAAGACAATCCTGTATTATTCTTGAGAAATAAAGATTATCAATTCTATTGATTGATCTCATGTTCACCATTTTCCATCTCACCACCTGATGAACTGAGGGGGCCCACTTCTTCGAACATCTGGTGCATTTCCTGTAATGTTTTATTTCATTAGAGTGTGTTTGAAGTTTAAATAGCAAAATATTTTATTTAAATTAATAGTTGGATTTGCATTACCAGTATTTTTGAAGAATATGATTATTAATGCTTTATCTTATTTCATATTCATTCAGAAAAATAAAATCCCACTGTTGATTTCTAATTATTCAATACACTATTAATAGTTTCTGTCATATTTAAATTATTAAATAAGATTTGCATTTCGAATACTGGTGTGTTATTAAACTATTCACGCATGACATTTTTGTATTGCTTAGTGATAAGCATTCTTTGGAATTGTGAGTTTGATTTTTGAAATGATTTTAGTTGGTATCATTATTTCTATTTGAAGAGACATTTTCATTTTTGATGTTTTTGTTGTTTTAGTAGGTTTCAGTTAAGTTCCTGTCACAGGAAGTGACAGTTCCTGTCGTAGTTTTATTTTCATCTTACATTGGTTCATTTTCGTGTTTCTTAGCTGCATTCATAATCCCTCAAATCACAACTATCATCCCTTGATAGCATATTGTTCAGATGCCTTTCGCAAGCTTACGCTCTTGGATTGACACGTATAGACCATCCGAACTTCATCATAAAATTATTAATTCTTTTGTTATTATTTTCCCTAGTGTTGGCCTATCAATTAGTACACATCCTTCATTTTACATTCTTTTTTGGTGCTAATACTGTAGGTACTACACAAGGACTCAAAATTTCCCCGATCTAACCTTTTTTCAACAAATCTTGTACTTGTCTATTCAATTCCTCATTCTCTTCTTGTGTCAAATGATGTGTTTCCTTATTAGGTAAACTTTCTACAAGAATCAGGTCCATTTAATGACTATTACTTCTCATGGGTGTTAATCCATTAGGCACAATATTTGAGATTATATCATTATACTCATTCAACAATTATTTATCTCTTCAGGCTATTTTTCTACTAATTCTATATCATGCTTCTTAGGAATCAAAGCATAACACACTTTATCACTTTTCAAGCCATCTAATAATTTCCTACCTTCAACCAAACAAACTCTAACACTAGTACAATTCTCATTCTTCACAGTATCAACAAAAGGCAATAATACTTTCTTCATGTTATTTGCAATAATACTATGCTTATTCTCTCTCCCATCATGAAAAGCTTGCTTATCATGCTATGAAGGACTTCCCAACAAGATATGGAACACATCCATAGGAATAACATCACAAAGAACTTCATCATTATAAGATCCTATTTTCAATTTCATAAGGAATTCTTCACTTACCAATACCTTATGGTCATCATTTTTCCATGCAATTGAATAAGGTTTCAGATGCTTTAATCATTGTAACTACAATTTTCTCACTAGTTCTTCAGAAGTTAGGTTGTCCAAGCTACCACTGTCAATAATCACTTTTGAACATTTTCCTTCAACTTTGCATCTTGTTTTGAACAAACTTCTTCCTAGAAATGTCTCTTGATCCAACTCTTCATGACATAGGACTCTCCTTATGACTAGGGCTTCTCCATCTTTGGGCTAGTTCAAAGGTTCCTTGGATTCTTCTTCCACAAAAGCATTTATGCCACCACTCTAAGCCCTCTTACTTGAGCTTACTTGAGCACATTAGAAGGCTTGGTGTCCTTCTCATCCACAATTAAAATAAGTTCCTCTAAACAATCTTATATCATCTTTCCTATAGCTATGAAATCTACATCCTCTCTATAAATATTCCACCTCTTCCTCTTTGTCTTTGCTCATGCCTTTTGTTCAAATTTTCCTCATTTTTTAGGGCATATTGGTAAGATTCTTCCACACTTTTTAATTCAACCCAACTAATATAATCTTGAATAGATGTCATTAAACAATTTAGTTACCATGCAACCCTTTCAATATCATCATCTTTATGTCCAGATTTGATATCTAATCTATAGAATTCTTTATTATACTCTTTCACACTAAGATCTTTTTTCTTAAGGTTCTGCAACTTCCTAAACAAGCTTACTTAATAATCAGTGGGCATGAACTTATCTTTCAACTTTTTCACCATCCTATCCCATGACTTAATTTTATCTTTACCTCTTCTTTGTCTATCATTTTGCAAATGTTCCCGTCATAAGGATGCATGTCCTCTCAATTTTGTGCAAGCATACTTCACCTTCTTATCTTCATTTGTTCCTTCATTACCAAATTACTTCTCCATCTCTATGATCCAATCAAGTAATTCTTCTAAATCCATCTTTTCATGGTAATCAAGTGGATTAAAATGTGGTCTTAAATTAACCATAGGGATTTTATAAATATTACATCTTTTTTAAGCGTTGGTTGATCTTCACTCTCTTTGGGTGATTCTTTAGTTTATTTCCTCATCTTCATCCCTCACATCTTCAATGTGTCAACCTCTTCTCCAGGCTATCTCCAAAACTTCAATTCTAGCTACAATCTATCACAACATATCCAACACATTTGGATCTTCATCTCTCCTTCTACCTCTAGCATTTCCTTTGTGAGCCATCTTCCATGGATCCTCTCAATTATGTTTCAAATACTCTTTCTATCACCCTAGAATAAATCAACCTAGGAATTTGCAATCTTAATAACCATGATCTACCTCAACAAAATTGAAAACTTTCTCTGATACCACTTGATGCAATCAAGGACAAAGGAAACTCAAAGAGTTCAGTCCAATCCATGGAGCAAGAGTCACACAATAGAAGAATTACATAAAAAACTTGAGATAATGCAATATCATTCTTCTTCTTATTATATAATCAAATAGAAAGGATTTCCAACATGTAGTCATACATTTTAGGCATATAGGTTATTTTTGAACCTTTATAGGTTATGTTTTTATATTGTCTATTCTAAAATCCAGCCATAGAGCTCTATAGATGTTTATTTCTTCTATATCTTCTTTGATGTCCTAAGGGATCAATTAAAAGGGTTTATAAATCCTTCACAAGACACAAGTCAACCTAAGAAAGATTATATTTCTCCAATGAGAAGAAAATGTATTAAAAATATAGGTCAGGACCCAAATCATAAGGATATTCCTTCAATTGATGAGACATGAATCATGATCCCTCAAGTAGGTCAGCCATAAAAGTAACATCATCAAAAAATGTGCCATTAAGGTTCACTATCTAGAAAAATCCTTTGTGAGATCAGGAAATACAAACTACTCATGAAACATTAAGAACACTTAAGTCTCGCCAAGAATCTACAAGATCTTAAATGCGAGGATGCCAAATGGGATGAAAACTTAGGAGAAGATTCATGAAAATTCCATGAACACGCCAATATGTTTGTGACTGTAAAGGATCTAAATTAAATGAGTGCTAAAAGGAACATTAAGACTTAAATAAATGGAAAACTAGAAAAATAAAAATAAAAATTATTGATGCAATAGTTCTAAGAACCCAAGATGCCCTTGAATCACTACCCATGCTACCATTACTATATCATAATCAAGGTATCTCTAAGTGATCCAAACATCAATAATTGGCATGGTCCAATGTCTTCTTGACACTTCTCCAATTATCCTGGAGGATCACTCTTGGGTCATCTCTTTCCCAAGGTTTTCTATCATTCTAAGTAATAAGGGAATCATCTAGGATTAATTATTGCATGTCCAAGTTGGACTACATTGATCAAGACTATAATTAACCAACTACTTTAATCTAAAGAGATTTGGTTATTTATCTTATGATACCCTATATAGTTAAGGATGCACACATCCCTAGATTTATAATTTATACTTCTTTCAAGTGATTATTCATTCATGTGACTATTAGCATGTTCATGAAAATACATATTCCTTACATTATAGACAATTTCTAATTCCTAACCAAGAAGAGTTGGTTGTAGGGATAGTGTTATCATAGAGTTTTAATCCTTTCAATTTGAATGTAGGGTTTGGGTCTTATATTGGGTATAAGGAATGCATGGATTCTATTCTTGTTTATTGCACACATTAAAGTATTTTGGAGGAAAGGTTGTATGGATATTCATACTACCCAATACCTACTTCTTTATGCCCACAATCAAGTCTTGTCATTCCCAAAAAAAGGTTCACCATACTGCCTTAATGACATGACACCCATATAGCAACCAAACGAATGATAATTAGATGACACAAACCCTATAACATTGTTGTAGCAATTTAGGACTTTGTTCATTCAAAATATTGATAAAAGTAAAAGTTTTTGGATTAATGTTTGCTGAGATGGAAAATATGATTCTCAAAATTGAAACTAAAGTCATCCGCCCATCTCATCAATTCACTAATGAAGTTTAGATGTTGGTATAGTTAATGCCTTCATTCATTTTTGAAAACATTTAGTTCATTAGAACCTCCTTTTACTTTTCTCGATTCAAAATAGCCTTTAGTTTTTTGAGCTGGCATTTACTTTGATTCAATGATGTGTTTCCAAACACTGATGTGACAACCTCTTTTCCCATTTGTGAAAATTTTACCAATTCAATGAAGTAGTTAAAGTCTTTCACTGATTAAATAATGAAAATCCCAAATAAAAAGATCAACATATTTTTAGACAATGGGTCCCACAGTAACAATTGCACTAAAAATGCAGTTCTTCAATTAACACCAATGTAGTCAAATCATCCATTTTTAAAAATGATTTATTATTTTGCAATCTTATCTTCATTCAACAAGGTCCAAATAAAATAGATGGATCCCACAATACTCATATATGGACTAAATTACATATATTGTTATTTAAATCTTTAAATGATTTAAAGAACAATTTAAAATTTAGAAATCCCAAAGAAAAAAGGATTCAAACCTTCAGATATATCAATCGAGATCCCTCTGAAGAATTGAATATTGTGGAACCTTGAAACCTTAGAATTGATCACATCAAAACTTTTAATTTCAATTTCTCAAATTGAGGCAATAGAAATTCATTGTACCATTATGCATGTTGGGTACCCTAGTGGGCCCAACCTATTCTTTTTGTTCTAAGATAACATGAACTTTGATTTTCTATGAAACAACAACATACATCTAGGGTATGAAAATGAAGTGGGTTGCCAAGAAAGTTTGATCTATGTCACTTTTTCCTTGTGACCAAAATAGGCTAGGTAGCCTTTGAAATCACCCTAAAAAATTGACTTAAAGCTAAAGTGTTCATTTTCAATTTAAATGGGCATTCCACAACACCCCAATTATTTCCAATTCAATGGTCCTAATTCTTTACATTTTTCCTTATTTGGATATATAACCTTAAACATGCAAACATTATAACTTCAAGCAACTTATCATCATCCACATTAGCTTTGTCTAATACATTTTTACACAAGTTAAAAATATTAGTGTGTAACAGTTAGTGAAATAAAAAAACAAAGGCATTAAAAGAGGTGGGAAGTGGATGAATAGACAAAGAATGGAGAGTGGATAAGGGGGTGTGATGCTAGTGGGAAGATAACTATAGTAGTAAAGAATACATTAAAAATAGGGAAGATTTTGAAGGTCATCTTTGACTTTGTTCACAAATCTCAGAAGTTCACCAAAAAGGGTATCCAAATCCAAGCTCAGATCCGTAGTTCTGCACCTGTACCTACAAGAAAAAGAGGGTTTTTGTTGTTTGTTTAGGGGGTTTGCCTTGGTCAAACCACTGTTTGGAATCAACCTTAATATTGAAATTAAAATTGAGAATTCTAGCACGTAGTAGAAGTAGATCTAACAGTGAAGCTATGTAATTCAATAGATATGCAATTGTATTTTGAATGTAAACAAGTATATTGATATGAAAGCTTGAACACAACAATGAAAAATGTTAATCAAAACCATAAGTGTAAATCCAAAACCTTCATGATTGTATGCTTGGAATCCACCTTGATATAGGAATGTATGGATCTAGAAGATGAAAAAAGGATCTTGAAGGAAGGTCACACCATCATGATGGTTAGATCTAGGGTTTGAATGATGAATCTTTTATGCTTGAACCAAATCCCTTCAATGGCTTGAATTCTTGAATCCTTGATCTTCAATGGAGAACTTGAATGGAGAAGAGGACTTGAATGCTTCCTTGAAAATACTTGATGAAATTCTTTCTTGATCTTTCTTGAGAGATCCTTAATCATGAAATTGCTTGCTAAATAATGGATGTTCTTACAAAACTTGATTGATAATGGATGATAAAATGAGAGGGGAAGGCTACATTTTATAGTGATCTAGGGCTCAAATCTCTAGAGAAGGTTGACATTGAGGAACTAAATACCAATTAACCTTAACCCCTAGAAATGGACCCATATTAAATGCAATTTAAGGATTTACCATTTGGAAACCCGAAATGGCCGACCCGAAAGTGGGAAAACAAATATTTCCAAAACCCAACATCCAGAAATCCTAGAAACCTGAAATTTGAAATCTGGGTCAAGGATGAGGTAGACCCCAACCTAGGTCAAGTTTGAGGTTGTCCCTGACCTAGTTAAGGGTCGAGGTCATCATTGACCCTCAAGGTCATCTTTGACCTTGAGGTCAAAGACCTCAGGACCTCAATCCATAATGCTAGGAAATGTAGAAATAAAGTGAAATTAGGTGGAGAGAGAAGTAGAATGGGGGGAGAAAGCTATATTCAAGAAAATACCTGATCAAGGTGCTTAACATGACCCTAGACTACTCACTCAGAGGGATAAACACTCTTATCATGGAAGTGCTTCCATTTTAAGATGATACACATTTCCTTGGGAATGTAGCACCAAGAACTCTTCAAATAATTCCATGGATTCATGTGCAACTTAGACTAACACTACATCACCCTAGACAACATATTTCTACCACAATATCAAAATATTTTGGTAATTTTAGATATCTAATGTTTGAAGGTTAAATTAAGATTAAGGCCCTAAAGTATGGGTCAGTGGTCATACTTTTCCTTTTTCTTAAATAGGGACCATCTCTAATCTGACAACCATCTTTAACATCTAACAACATTAGATACTAAAATATTCTAAAAGAATAAGACTTACTATAATATTGACATGCACACTCATTCATAATTCCTAGAAGAATATTAAGATAAGAGAATAAACAATATGTAAAAAAATTCCCTATCATCAACTTAATTAAGAATACGTCTGGACATGATTAATTAAACTCTAACAGTTATAAATTAAACTTCCAAGGGAATGTATAGAGGGTGATAAGAAAGAGGTAAATATGTGTGCATATAATAGTATGTAATATACAAGTTTGTATATCATTTATTATATATTGTAGTAATTTAAAATAAATCATATGAACTTTGAAACATACTTTTAATTAATTTAAGATTTTTGTATATATATTAATATAATTTAAAATAGTAACTAGATTATTTGCACTATTTTTCATGATATATAATAGGTCGTTGCCAAATTATTTTATTAATCTTGTAAAATATTTACAACCAGGTTTAGTGAGAGCATTGGTAGGAAAGAACCTAGTTTAAGAAAACCTCTGGTCTTTCTCTTTAAGATCATAAAATAAAAATATTAAATCCCCCAATTTACATTCTAACCTCCTGAATGAGGATTTTAGGGTTAGTTAAATGATAAGATAACTTATTAAAAATATTCATTAGAGGTAGTTTGTTATAAAATTTCAACATATCCCCTATGATTTACATTATATTACATATCTAAATCCATTCAATTTTCTTGATTTCCTCCAATGTTCTTGTATTGTTTGCTTCATTTAGGAACCTGATTCTTGCATCGCTATAAACCACAACAACTTCTATGCCACACTAGTTAGTTTTGAAAACTTCTATCATTATAGAAAAATCATTCATTATATGAGTTTTGAATCTTACTTGTTCCAGTATAAGAAATGAATGTTATTCAATAAAATTATACAACCTATGCTTATATTATATTCAAACATGTTATCCATCTTTTGTATAGAAATATACTTATGGTAAGTATACTTAACTAGATTCATAATGCTACCAATATATCAAATACCAATAGAAAAAGAAAACAGTTTTAGCCTTCACCATTTCATACCTTTAGAAACCAAACATAGTCATCTTTATCAACATATATTTTTTATTTAGAAGGCCCTCTAAAATACCCACATTTAATGATTACGCATTAGACTTCCATCGATTCTGAATTCTAAATTACAATTTCCTGTTACCATAAGAGTCCCATACAAAATAGAGAAATAATCAAATTAGGACTATAATACTATTTCATACTTCCATATTTTTCAATTCATCTTAAACTACAACTATGAGGAGATATAGAAGATTATTTATCATTTTATTTCTTATGAGATATTCCTATTCTAATAGCTTCTACGTGGAACTCATTCTTTGAGAAAATAAGTTTAGAGCTATGCTACAAGAGAGATTCATCTCAAAAGATAAGTTAAAGTGATGATAACAAATTAAAGAATAAAGCTTCCCAATAAGCAGCTAGACCCAAGAAACATTGATATTACAAAGAGAAAATCAAATCCAAATATATGTGTATATACAAGAATTTATAAAATCACACACACAAACACACACACACACACACACACACAACATAAACTCAATGTTGGGCATAGCATATAACAATGAATATCCAGTGTAAGTCTAAATAGAAGTTATATAAAATGCTAATAAAATAAGAACCATAAATCTAAACAAAGTTAACAAGCATCATCAACCTAAAAGTTCATGAATATTATATAATTTGATATATAATCATAACCATAATACTACCAAGTCTTTGCTACATAAATGAGAACACGCTATATGCCCCTAGTCAAAAAATTGGGCGTAAGATAGTACACAGAGTCTTAATAGAAATCGTAAGGCTATCCCTATAATCTAAATTAATAATGACCATAAAGTATCTTGGCTAAGAAATAATATAAAAAATTGGGAATCTATTACCAATTCAAATTTTAGGGCCTTTACCCTTCCTATCAACCTCCTAGGGCTTCACATATTTTAGTTGTCCCTTGTTTGTAGACCCTAACCCTTCCTAAAAATCTTCTACTAAATCCTCTATCTTAGAGGACCATCAATTTCATCAATATCCAAAGCTCTAACCTCGTCTACATCCATATATTCATAAAACTAGTTATTGCTCTACGGCTTCCTAACATGAATGAGTAATAGAAGATAGTCCAAGTTTCTTCAAATAAGAAGCTTCCTTTCCATGTGTAGATAAAGAAATGATGTTCATCTACAAATGTAAATATATAAGGAATACATGTAAAGGGGAAATATAAGATCCACCTCCAGAATCAAATTCCCAAAGGAGAGATCCAAATTGATCAACCAAAGAGGTTAATGCACAAATGAATCAGTCTATGGAGAATATGAAAAAAGGATAAAACATTATATTTTTTCTATGGAAAGTATGTATTGAAATCTTAATTGAATTAAAGAGAAATGCTAAACTCAAAATAGGTAAAATCTAGAAAATGCTGATTTCTGATGTCTGTGTACAATTTTAGGAATTTCTGCAACCTGGTTCGGACTAGAAACACTGAAACAGAGAAAACCCAAAAATATTTTGTCTTTCTAATGAAGGTCGACCTTGAACCAGAGCCAGGGTAAGATCTTACCCCAGGGTACAATCTTACCCCAAAATGTCAACCTTGACCTGTACTGCTCCAACGGAAATTCTGCTCACAAATCTCGAAAGTTTTTTGAAAAGGGTACTCAGATCTGCATTGATATTCACTGTTCCCACCTATATCTGCAAGAAAAATGGTTTTTTTTTTTTAATGTGGGATTTTCCTTGGTCAAACCCTGGTTTGGAATCAACCTTGAAATGTAATTGAAATTGCAATATAGATAAACAAAGTAAATGGAACTATTCACCTTGCTTATGTTGAAATCCTTTTGGGGGATTCAAATCCTTGAATCCACAAGTATGAATGCTTCAAATGGATGTAGAATCAAATGTAAGATGTCTCAAACCAATTCCACTAGATCTTCAACACCAATCTTGAATGGATCTTTAATTAGGAAGGAACTTGAATGGATGTGGATGGAGAAATCTTCAACAAGAGGGCTCCAAAGAGATTGAATCTTTCAATGACTATCAATGGATCTCCTTAAAGAATGCTTGAATGTTTGAAGACTCGAATGTGTGAAAAGGGAATGAAATTTTGAATGCTTTCTTGATCACCAAAGTATGGACGCTTGTAGTTGCTTATGAAAAATGGATGTTCGTGGATGTGTAAATGAAGGAGGAAGGCTTCATTTTATACAAATCTAGGGCACAAACTTTTAGAGAGGCTGACATATAAGAAATAAATTCCCATTAAGTGTAAACCCCTAGAAATAGACCCATATTAAATATAATTTGAGGGTTTACCGCTCTGAAATCTAAAATAGCCAACCCGGAAGTGTGAAAAAATAAAACTTTCTGAAGTTCGACATCCCCAAACTTCTGGATCCTAAAAATTAGACTTGGGGTCAAGGTTGAGGTCAAATTTGACCTAGGTCAGGGTTGAGGTCATCCTTGACCTAGGTCAAGTTTGAGGTCATCCTCGACCTAGGTCAAGGTCGAGGTTAACCTTGACCCACTAGGTCATCCTTGACCCAGAAAGTCAAACTTTCAACTTCTCAGGAAAAGTTGTCAGAAAGAGGCTGGAAATAGGAGGGAGAGAAGAAGAACATGGGGGAGAGAATCAAATCTAGTCAAATACCCATTCAAGGCACTTGACATGAGCCCAGACCACCTACTCGGAGGGCTAAACCAGTCCTAAATGGAAGTGCTCCATTTTTTGATGATACATTTAGCCCTCATTTTAGCAAGAGTATGGACTTGATGAAAAATCTTGGTAAAGGAGATCATAATGAAAAGATAATCCTATTGAAATCAAAGGGACAAAGAAATCCTCAAGCCCCCAGAGGCTCAAGTCTCCATAAACTCTAAGATTACAATAAGAGAGATATCTCTAAAAAAGAGAGAGAAGAGGGTGTGATTATCTCACCCAATGAGAACTTATGTCCTATTGTGAACCACACAAGGAAACAACACAACTAGAAAGATGGAATTGAACCACTTAGTGAATGTGGCTACTCACTAGTCAACCCATCAAGGATTTACCCTTAGGAATATCTTATTCCACAAGAGAAAAGCCAAAAACAAAACATATCTAGTCTTAAGGACACCTCTGACCTTAAGGGATCAAAATTTTGAAACTGGAGGGATCAAGAGATCCTATAAAATAAAAATCCATGCTTTAAGGATTAGTCACTAATCCATAAAGGGAGAGAAGTATCTTGAAAAATATATGTATATTGAAAGTGTGTATGTGCAACAGGTGAGCAGAGCATATGCCCCCACATTAAAGTCATTGCTAACACTTTAATTGACATCATTCCCCAAAGAAAGTAGAACTACAATCACAATGGAGGAAAGAACACATAAGAGTTATGAAGAGGAATCTTTTTAGACCATGACATTGAGACCAAAAAGAATTAGTGCTACCAAGTTGTGGATCCAATCATATTACACAAGGAAACATTTACGAACAATAGCACAGGTACAACATAACATGAAATAACATATAGAAGAATGGAGATACATATAGAGGAATATTAAAATAGGTTTTATTTCTTTATCACCTTGCACCAATAGAGAAAAAAGGGTCGTTTAAAAGAATCTAACAAACATTTAGCAAGCACATTATAGGAGAAGCACAATACAAGAAACAAACACACAAAAGGCTACCATGAAGGGTAATCCAATCAAGCATGTTGCCTACTCTCCCCATCTCATTCTATATCATTTAGGGAAGGTGGGTAAATCATAAGAGGGTGTTAGAATAACTAAGAGGGGGGTGAATCAGTTATCCAGTGTCCCACAATTCAAAATGTATAATCCAAAACAATTCTACTACTTCTTCTACTCGGTAAACATATGATACTTTCACTGTCAGTATTTTTACCGATTGTCAGTCTAAACTTTATAATAGTTACTGATTAAATATAACATGTAATATGTAAAGTATGATAACAAACAAATATCACAATCAACACATAACACAAGAGATTTAACGTGGAAACCCTGTGAAGGGAAAAACCACCTAGGATGGGCAACCCAAAATTGTTCACTCTTCTGAAGTGAGATCAGTGAAGACCCAACCCTGTTAAAGGTTACAAACACACTGTTAGGTGTGACCTTGTTAGAGGATTTTAGACCAAAAGTTATCATCCAACCAGTAGTCACTCTAGGGTTGACAGGATAACAATGTTCACTCTATGAATGAAACATCAAAAGACTTTCATAGTCCACTCGGTTAAGAGATTTGAATATGTACAATGGTTAAATATGTAACAGTAGATGATCTACCTTAAAAAAACTTCAGTTTGCAATTTATAGATCAATGTTCAGCTCATTCAAATATTTCTGATCAATATAACACTTCAGATTCAATACTATATCAACTTACTATCCGTCGGTAATAACTCTTTGTAGCTTGATAATTGTTCTGCGGCTCGATTCTTATTAACCAATATGATCAAAATGCATGAAAAATTCTCCACATGATAATTTTGCAGTATATTCTTCTTCTGGCTCTCTTCAATAATGAAATCAATGTCTCTTATATAGATAGGTAAATCATTTTCTTTTCCTCCATCAAATTTTTCCACTTAATCATATTCATAGATTTTGCCACTTTAAGCTCACTTGGCTAATGTGTCAATAACATGTTTCAATCTTCTCCATTAGATCCTTTTTGATTTATGTTAGCTATCCATCTTCATAACAAACATTATCTCTTACCTCGACTTCATACACTTTACAGCTCATCAATTTATTGGCTAAACTGATCATTTAATTCCTTTCTATTTTGCTTAGTTAACAAAGAAATGCATTGGTGAACACAAGCTCAGTTAACACTGCGCTGGGTATACACTACACTTCGTCGGTGTATACCAAAATTCTTTATTTACCGACAACATTGCTTTGTGGCTTTTAGCTCTATTCTTCATCATAGATGAATGCAACATAATAAAGTCAATTTCATCAAGTCATAGACTCATCAACAAGTTACTCAGTGTATTCCTTATCCTTATCTGTCATATACATCTTCCTCATGTAGATATTTTTGTTCTTCATCTCTTTCACCTTCCTTCAGATGTGTCGGTATAGTAACTTACAAGATAAGTATTGTCAAGCTAGTTGACATCAATGACAACATAATCCAAATTTAATCATCTTGCATATCTAATCATCAACTCCTCAGCAATCTTAAATTATAGATTCTTCATTCAGGTTCTAAATCAGTTGTAGTTCATCAATCTCTCCCTTTGGCATTGATGGCAACTCAAGTAATATGAAATGTACCATACACATACCAAACATGTATTCTACAACTTTGTGATCAAATTCTATGTAAGATCTCCCTAGCTTAATATGTTTAATCACTACATTACTAAAATAGCATTGTAAATTACAACTTTGTCATTCTATAGATATAACCTTTTCATTCCTTTCAGATTATCTCTCTCTTAGATAGTTCTCATTAGTGCATATCTCCTTTTCTTTTTCATATTATTTATCTCTCCCTTTGACAAAAATGCTAAAGAAACAAATAAATAATCAGCTCTATAGTAGCTAAGTAACTCTCTGTTGTCCACTACTTACTATGTATCTTAGTATACTGATAGCCCAATCTGTTTTAGTTCTTCAAACTTAATCACAACCTTGAACAAAATCCAAAGTGTGAACTATGTTGCATCAACATGAATGATCTTCTCATAAGAGTAGGCTGATGCAACATCCAGATCACATTAGTGAGTGATGGATAGGGGATGGACCCCAAGTCTAGTCCTCAAATATTCAAAATGTCTGCAAGTTGTTCTTTAGATGTAACAAATTCTAACTTTACTTGCTTCTCTTGCACTTGTTCTCTTAAGTAGTGATACTTAATTGATATATGCTTTGTCTTAGAGTGCATCACAGGATTCTTTGAAATATTAATAGCACTTGTGTTGTCACAGTATATGATCACTGGGTCAGTGATTACCTCATTCAGTCCTTCCAACACTTGCTTGATATATGCAATGTTTGAGCAATTAGTAGCAGCAGCAACATACTCTGCTTCAGCTGTAGACTGAGAAATACAAGCCTTCTTTTTACTTGTCTAGGTTACAAGTCTTTCACCAAAGAAAAATGCTCCTCCAGTGGTACTTTTTTTGTCATCCACATTTCCAACCCAATCAACATCAGTATAAACCTTTAGCACAAACTTACCTTCCTTAGGATACCATAATCCATAATCTTCTATCTTTTTCAGATATCTTAAGATCCTTTTAGTAGAAATTATGTGTGATTCTCTAGGATTAGCAGAATATCTAGCAACAATTCCCACAACACGTGCTATATTTGGTCTATAATGAACTAGATACATGAGCTTACCAATCATGGATAGGTAAAGTGTCTGGTTTACCTCTGTAGTTTCATCTTCCTTTGTCAATTTACTTCCAGTAGCCATTGGTGTTCCCATAGGTTTAGCATCTTCCATGCCAAATGTCTTCAAGACTTCCTTTATGTACTTGGACTGTGTGATGAATATCCCATCACTCTACTGTATCACTTGTAATCCAAGAAAGAATTTAATCTCTCTGAACATAGACATTTCAAACTCATTCTTCATGTCATCAGTAAAAGATTTACATACATGATCTTAACAGCCAAAAATAATATCATCAACAAAAATTTCAGCAATAATAATAGTGTCCTTAGTGTCACCTTTCATATACAAATTACTATTCTCACTACTTCTAACAAATCCAATACTGAACAAGTAAGTGTGTAGTCTTTCATACCATGCTCTCAGTGCTTGCTTCAAACCATATAAAGCTTTGTTTAATCTACATACCATGTTTCTGTTGTCTAGATCAACGAATCCTTTAGGTTGTTCTATGTAGACCTGTTCTTCAAGTATACCATTCAGAAGTGTTGATTTCACATCCATTTGATAAACCTTAAATTTCTTGTGTGCAACATATGCAAGTAACATTCTAACTCCTTCCAATCTGGCAACAGGTGCAAATGTTTCACCATAATCAATGCCTTCTTCCTATGCATATCCCTTGCATACAAATCTCACTTTATTTCTTGTCACTTCACCATTTTCATTCATTTTGTCTCTGAATATCCATTTAGTAATGATAACATTCTTATCTTTAGGTCGGGGTACTAAGGACCAAGTTTTATTTTTCTCTATTTTTTCTATTTCCTCCTTCATTGCATTAACCCATTCTTCATTTTCTAATGCAACTTTCACATTCTTTGGTTCAAATTCACAAACTAGACATGTACCTTGTCTTGTTTTGCTTCTTGTCTGCATTCCAGCTTGTCTGTTTCCAATAATTTGTGTCTTAGGATGATGTCTTCTGACAAAACTAGCTAGTAATTAGTTTCTTCTTTCTTATTCATCCTGTTCAGGTTCATTTGCTTTCTCAGTAGCACCATCTTGTTCATCAATTTCCCTTTCTTGTTCCTCGGGGTTATTTTCCTGCTAACTGGTTATCACAGGTTGCAACTTTGGTAGATAGTCAGGAATTTCAATGTAAGTGAATCTACCATAGTCTTCTAGTTCCTTTCTTTCTTCTATGTTTATGTCATCATACTCATCAACACAAACATTAGTACTTTCAATCATCTTATTTGTAACCTTATTCAGACATTTGTATGCTTTACTCTTAGTTGAATATCCTAAGAATATTCCTTCATCACCTTTAGAATAAAATTTCCCATTTCTCTCATCTTTCAGAATAAAACATTTTCTTCCAAAAATCTTGAAATAACTTATAGTAGGTTTGTGTCCAAACCATAGCTCATAAGGTGTCCGATTGGTGTCATTCTTCAGTTGTACTCAGTTAAGCACATATACAGCTATGCTGATAGCTTCCCTCCAATATGTCTGAGTGACATTCTTCTATATCATCAATGTCCTAGCATAGTCAATGATTGACCTATTCCTTCTTTCAACAATCTTATTCTGTTGAGGTGTTCTCGGTGCAGAGACCTATCTCTTAATACCATTCTCATTACAAAAATTAGTAAATTCATCAGAGATAAATTCACCTCCTCTATCAGATCTTAAGAATTTAATTTCTTTTCCAGTCTCTTTTTCTACCTTCACCTTATACCATTTAAACAACATAAAAGCTTTAGATTTCTCTTTCAAGAACATAACAGTCATTAGTCTAGTATAGTCATCAACAAAAAGAATAAAGTATCTATCACCATAATAGCTTAGAGTTCTCATAGGACCACATAGGTTGGTATGAACCAACTCAAGTATCTTCTTTGTTGAGTAGTCTTTGCTTTTAAAACTGGACTTAGTCATCTTACCTTTCTGACATTCATGGCACATAGCATGATCTAGTTTTGACAAGTTAGGCAACCCTCTAACTCTTTTCTTCTTACTAATCTTGATCATGTTATCAAAATTCACATGACATAACCTCTTATGCCACAACCATGCATCTTCATCTTTCATTAATAAATAATAAGATTGATCAATATCAAGATAAAATAGATTACCTCTGGATTGTGTACCAATTCTGACAAGTCTTCCTTCATCATCATAGATTCTTACCCTTCTGCTCTCAAAAGCAAGTCGGTGTCCTAAGTTGTTTAGTTGTACCACACTTAACAAATTGTAGTTCAGTCCATCTACCCAGTATGCATTCTCACATTTTATTCTGTCATTAATCATCAGTGAACCTTTACCTCTCACCATAAAAGGTGTATCATTTCCCATTCTAACAGTTCCACCATCATATTAATCAATTAGATCAAATTTCTCTATATCACCAGTCATATGATGTGTACAACCACTATTTATGATCCATGTATCATTTCTGCTTACTTTAGAGATTAGTGTTGTCTCTTCATGTTTCTCTTCTTCCTCTGAATCATCCTTCATAGAAACAAATACTACTTCTACATCATCATCAGTGTCAGATTTAGATTCAAATTCTTTGGCTATGTAACATACCTTTTTCCCTTTGTCGTAGCTATCTTGATTATATTTTTTGTTGTGTCGGTAGCCTCTATTGACTCTTCTCCCATAGCTTCTTTTGGATCGATCTTTAGATCTATCATCTTCTTTCTTATTCAGCCATCTAGCAGTGATGTGGTCAACTTCTTTACAATAAAACATGCTAGAGGTAACTTGCCTCTATACCTTCCCTTACTTTTGGGCAATCTTCTGGCCATAAAATCTTCAAGCTCATCAAGTTCATCATCGGTATTATTGTCACTATCATTATTCTTATCATTCTTGCTACTAGACTTACCAATCTTCAAAGAAGACATGAAAGCAAATTCAATAGAAGGTACAACACTATTGTCAAAGTTATTCAATTCAAAGTTTGTAAGCTTACCAATCAGAGTGTCAAGGGTGAGGTTAGATGTAGCCCTTGTTTCATGAATTATAGAGATCCCGATTGCATAAACTAGTAGCAAAGTTTTGAGAATCTTTCTTATGATTGTTTCATTGTCAATAACTCCATTGGATGCTCTAATAGCATGTACTACCTCTTTTAGTCTATTTTTATATTGCACAATGTTCTCACCTTCTTTCATCTTCATATCATCAAATTGACCTCTTAGGCTTATTTCTCTAGCTCTCTTAACATTAGCATCTCCACTGTATATTAGAGTCAGCTTGTCCCACATCTTCTTAGCTATATCACAGTCCTTGATGTCTTCAAATTTAGCATCGGTACAGGCAATAACAAGTTCCACCATAGTAATATCTTGTTCATGCCTATCCTTTAGTTGATCAAGAGTCAGAGGACCTAGTGTTGGTTCAATGTAGCCATTCTCTATTAGTTCTAATGCATAATTCCCAATTCTAGATATGTGCGACTTCATTCGGCTTTACCATACTATGAATTTATCTTTGTTCAGCTTTAGCACTTCCCTCTTATACATCTTGAGACCTTTTTGTTGAAGTCCTTAAAACTCTATTCTAAGCAACCACAACTTTGATACCAATTGTTAGGATAACAGATTCACCCCCCGCTCAGTTATTCTAATAGAGGGACTATATCCAACATAGTAGGAATGATAGCTAGTTCCAAATAAAGATCCTCTTGAGAATCATCATGTTTGATACTTGGTGTAATTGTCAATTGTGATGAAAGCATATTAGGTAAATCAATTTCAATTTCAATAGTCTCATATTCATCATTAACATCATTAGTATCATCAAGAGTATCTTCTTCATCCAGATTAATCAAAATAGGATCTAAGATACAAATTGAATCATCATAATCATGCATCCTAACATCATTATTAGTAGTAACTTCTTGTAACACATCATGCATAGATGGATCAAAAGAAGGTAAAGAAATTTGAATAACAACATTATAGGCCTTAGCATGAGCATGACACTTCTTACGACATTCATTAGTAGATTGATTATGTTTTTTATTGTTTGAAATATGTTGAGAACTAGGAGGAACAACCATTGTATCCTTCACAGGTTCTATAGGATTATCAGTAGATTGACAAGGAATAGTAGGAGCTTGATTAACAGAACTAGAAGCCATAGATAGAGGGGTATGGAAGGTGTAGGTAAAAGACCACGATCAAGATCTATCGGCATGCTTAATTCAAGAATATTGTGATGTTTATAGGATTGGTATGAGTGAAAGAGATTATTAGGTCGAGAAGGGCATGAATTAGGTAATGAAGGCCAAAAGAAGTCAAGTGTAGCACAATCCATGGGCCTAGAAGGTTGATATAAAATATGGCTAATCATCTTCACTTCATCATCATGAATGAATTTAAGATATTTATGAATAGGAGAAGAACAACATGCATGGAATTCATCCAAGGAAAACCAATCTTAACTTGAAATTGATCGGAAGTAGTAACCCCAACAAAGGTAGTGTTCACAATTTTACCACACAATTCAACTGACAAATCAATAGAACCAAATGATGGATATAAAAAACCATTAAAATTTTGAATCCATACATCAGATGTATCATAAGAATCACGTTGCAAGTTTTTCATAAAAATATTTTCTTCAATAATGACATTGACTAAGGATGTAGGATCAACTATACAACCACATGTAGGTATCTTAGAAATCCTAGCATAAATGTAAAGAGGACCATCAGGAGCTTTAATAGTCTCAAAATCATCCAAGGTAATCAAGAGTTCCCGAGGTCTTTTATTCTTAGGTTGTTTTTGAGGTTTGGGTTGAGTCTTTTGTTTAGGCTTAGGTTGAGGAGGAACTTGAAGTTGAGGTTGATTTTGAGGCATTGGTAGAGATTTAGGTTGAGATGAATCTACATGGTTAATAGTATGATTGAGGTCATCCATCTTTGAATGAAAAACAATTTCCAGAGAAGATGGTTGAGCAATGGTATTAGTGTCATGTGTAGGTAAGGGATTCGTATAAATTTGAAGGTTTTGATAAGGAGGAGAAACAAACTTGTTCCCACTACCATCAAAATTATCAACATATAAGGCATTAGAATCAATCAAGTCTTGAACCTTATGTTTTAAATAATAACATTTCTCAGTATCATGGCCATTTTGATGATGGTGTTGACAAAAAAAATTAGGATCAAAAGATTTAGATGCAATCATTGCAAGTAAAAGAGGTCGAATAGGAGGTAAAGTAATCATATTAGCAGTTAACAAATTATTCATAATAGAATGTAAAGATTCAGAGAGAGGAGTAAACATACAATTCAAATTAAAAGTAATGGATGCAGAAGTGGCATTGTGAGATGCAACAACAACTTGATCAACAACTATATTCACTTGTTTGTTTATCTTGACATAGTTGTTAGGCTTTTTAAATTTTTTTGGATTAGGAGCATCATCACTCTTATCAACTAGAACAGGAGCCATTGGAGTGTTTCTCTCAAATTGACTCACTTGTAATTGATAATGATGATGTGCTGCACAAAGTTGTTGAAAAGAGGTAAATTCAGTAAGCAGAATCTTATCTCTAATATCCTTTTGCAAATTTAAAATAAAAATACATTGAATATCAATATCAAGAACATGATAAGAAATCTGAGTATGTAAATCCTTAAATCTACCAATGAATTCAGTCATTTTCTCTTTAGTGTTTTGTTTACAATGCATGAAATTAGTCAAAGAAACTTGCGGACCAATGTTATTTTGAAATTGTTGAATAAAGGCATTGAAAAGTTTTGGAAAAGAGTCAATAGAATAAGGAGGCAAGGAACAAAACCATTGCAAGGCCTTATCACCAAAGGTTCTAGCAAACAGCTTGGCTAAAATCCTATGGTCATGAGCATAGTCACTACAAAGGATTTGAAGTGTTTTAACATGAGTAATAGGGTCTCATTTTCTGTTGTAATTCTCAAGATGAGGCATATCAACTTACTGAGGAACATGAGTAAAAATGATTTCTAGGGATAGAGGACTTCCCATGTCACATGTAGGAATGATAAACTTGTTTTGAGTTAAGGAACCAAGTTGTTGTAAAGATGACACAATCTGAGCCAAACTGATGATTGTTGAATCATTAGAGGAAATAGTAGGCATAGAAACATTAGAAACATTGGATAAAGTGTAAGAAGTAGAAGGAATGGAAGACACAACTAGAGGGACACTTGGAACCATAGTTGGAAGAGGATTGGAATAAGTAAAAGGAACATTATGGTAAGAAGGTTGTGATGTAGGAAGGGATATAGGAGGAACACTCATAGAAAGAGAGGGAACCATTGTAGTCACCAAAGAAGGGGTATACGTAGGAATACTAGGTAAAGGAACCAAAGAAGGTTCAATACTAGTAACGGGAGGAATAAATCCTAGATCTTGAGCTTCTTGAGCTAAAGGTTTAACATTTGAATGCATGAGGTGGGTAATACCATAGAGAAGATTAACACCTTGATCATTATCATGAAGGACCTTCTTAAGAGCTTCTATAGCTGGAATAAAATATTGATTATGGTTTTCTTGAATAAGCCAATTACCCATTTTATAAATTTCAATTGAGAATTTTTGGACTTGTTCAAGAGGAACTCTTAAAGCATCATCCTCATCATGAGATAAGTGAGAAGATTTTTTATCCATAGTAGGGTTTGAATCATGAATAATCAAATTTTCATCTAGGATCCTAAGGAAAGGAGAGGAAGATTTAGGATCAAAGGAACCCATGAGTCTACAACTTCTTCTAATCGAAATTTTATAAGTAGGACTAGAGGTAGTGAAGCTCATATACTAATGAAACACAAATGAACTAAACTAGGAAGACACAAAGTATGAATAAATGAAAGTTTTTGTATTTTTATATTTATATGAGATGCAAACATATAAAAGAAATCTAATACTTGCAAGATCTAACACCATAAAAGAAAGAGAGTAAGCTAGTCGGGTTCACCAAAATGTAGATGAAGGTGAACACATAAGATAAGACAAAGGGAAATCAAACACCAAAAAGAAAGAGAGAAAGCTTGTCGGGATCACCAAAATGTAGATAAAGAAATGGTGTTCATCTACAAATGTAAATATATAAGGAATACATGTAAAGGGGAAATATAAGATCCACCTCCAAAATCAAATTCCCAAAGGAGAGATCCAAATTGATCAACCAAAGAGGTTAATGCACAAAAGAATCGATCTATGGAGAATATGAAAAAAGGAGAAAACCTTATATTTTTTCTATGGAAAGTATGTATTGAAATCTTAATTGAATTGAAGACAAATACTAACCTCAAAATAGGGAAAATCTGGAAAATTCTGATTTCTGATTTCTGTGTAGAGTTTTAGGAATTTCTGTAACCTACTTTGGACTGGAAACACTGAAATAGAGAAAACCTAGAAATATTTTGTCTTTCTGAAGAAGGTCAACCTTGACCTAGAGCTAGGGTAAGATCTTACCCTAGGATACAATCTTACCCCAAAAAGTCAACCTTGACCTGCACTGCTCCAACGAAAATTCTGTTCATAGATCTCGAAAGTTTGTCAAAAATGGTACTAAGATCTGCATTGATATTCATTGTTCCGCACCTCTATCTCCAAGAAAAAGGGTTTTTTTGTTCAATGGGGGGTTTTCCTTGGTCAAACCCCAATTTGGAATCAACCTTGAAATGTAATTAAAATTGCAATATAAATAAACAAAGTAAATGGAACTATTCACCTTGCTTATGTTGAAATCCTTGTAGAGGATTTGAATCCTTGAATCCACAAGTATGAATACTTCAAATGGATGTAGAATAAAATGTAAGATGTCTCAACTCAATTTCACTAGATCTTCAACACCAATCTTGAATGGATATTGGATTAGGAAGGAACTTGAATGGATGTGGATGGAGAAATCTTCAACAAGAGGGCTCCAAAGAGATTGAATCCTTCAATGGCTATCAATGGATCTCCTTGATGAATGCTTGAATGTTTGAAGAGGGAATGAATTCTTGAATGCTTTATTGATCACCAAAGTATGGATGCTTGTAAATGCCTTGAAAAATGGATGTTCATGGATGTAAAAATGAGGGAGGAAGGCTTCCTTTCATTAAAATCTATGGCAAAAACTTCTAGAGAGGCTGACATATAAGAAATAAATTCCAATTAAGTGTAAACATCTAGAAATGGACCCATATTAAATCTAAATTAATGATTTACCACTCTGAAATCTGAAACAGCCGACCCGAAAGCAAGAAAAAATAAAACTTTTCGAAGCTCGACATCCTAGAACTTTTGGATCCTGAAAATTAGACCTGGGGTCAAGGTTGAGATCAACTCTGACCTAGGTTAGGGTTGAGGTCATCCTTGAATTAGGTCAAGGTCGAGGCTGACCTTGACCCACAAGGTCATCCTTGACCTAGAAAGTCAAACTTTCAGCTTCTCAGGAAAAGTTATCAAAAAGAGTCTGGAAATAAGAGGGAGAGAAGCATAACACGGGGAGAGAATCAAATCTAGTCAAATACCCATTCAAGGTGCTTGACATGACCCCAAACCACCTACTCAGAGGGCTAAACTAGTCCTAAATGGAAGTGCTTCCATTTTTTGATGATACACCATGAATTCTCCCATATCCTCAGTGACCAAGATAGGGTAGGTAGGAACTGAGAGATTATTGATCATCATCTTGTCATAGAATCTTGCTTTAGATATGGTCAAGTCCTCCTTGATATTGACCAATACTTTATCTAATCCTTCTAGAATCCCTTTCTTAAAAAAACAATGATACAATTTACCTATATCATCTACGTCCTTATAGATATGAATATAAATGGTTATAAACATCGTAGAGATGTCTATATTAGCTCTAAATTTATTAGTTTTGGTTATGAATTCATGCCCTAGGATATTTAATACAACCCTAATGACCAATCTATGCATAAACAATAGGATTTTCTTCATCCTGTCCACCGTTATTTCAGGGTAAAAACCATTTTCCTATTAGTTCCCTCAAGATTAATAGGAGTTTCCATGATAAAAGACAAACTAAGGACTCCAATTAATACTAGACATTCAAAGGAAATGCACTTTAATCACCAAAGATAAATATTTTTAAAAAATTCATTCTGGATACTTTTAGGAGCAATTAATGTTTAATGCTTGCCACCATTTTACATTATAGTGAATTTGACCAAGCACTCATGAAATCAAGAAGTGATAGAAAACATGTTTGTATACTCCACCAAATCACTTAGTCAAGTACCCATGATCATATAATTATCCCGCTAAACACCTCAATAAATAAAACAAGGAAAAGATTAGCCTCCTCTTAATGATAATTAAAAGGATTATGATAACTCTTAATCTCATCTATCCTAGCTTTGTTGAGAAGTGATTAGGTAATCCCAAAAGGTTATATATCAGTTTAAATAAACCAACAATATGGAAATATAAATGTGTGTGTGTGTGTGTGTGTGTGTGTGTGTGTGTGTGTGTGTGTGTGTGTGTGTGTGTGCATGTATAAATGTGTGCATATGTATATGTATATATATACATACATTATATACATATGTGTGTGTGAAAAAATATATATGAAATATTAATTAAAACAAATGTTTATTGGTGAATATAGTTAAACAACAAGATCTATATGAGTGCAAATACTAAGGTATAAATATTTGAATGTATATAAATATACTTATGTGAGTATTATATGGATGAGTAAATAAATATATATTATTTGCACTATTTTATTGTAAATAAAATATTTATTATATTTGATAGAATAAAAATATGTAAATTTAAAATAATTTAATATGAATTATTAGTAAATTTAAAAAATTGACAAACGATATTTTTCTAAAAACATAAAATGAAAGGCATTAAAAATTCTAGGCCTGACAACAACAATAAAGATAATTTAAAAATACAAAGTAGAAAAAAACATAGAATTTTAAAAGAACAAAGTAGAGGCCTATTAATGGGCTCCCACGGGTTGATTCGATGAGGCAAAGGAGAGATGAGGTGGTATGAGAGGCTCCAATAGAAGGATGGGTCAAAGTCAATTTTGATGGGGCCTCCAAAGGAAACCCATGCCCATCAAATGTAGGTTGTGTTGCAAGAGACATCTATGGGAACATTCTTGCAATCGAGTCCAAAAATTTTGATGACAGAACCAATAATGAAGCAAAAGCCAATCTTTCTTTACTAGAAATTAAAATGGCTAAGAGAATACAAGTGGGGAGATTACATCTAGAGGGTGATTCTCAGATCATAGTAAATACCATTGCCATGGGGAAATCTCATGTATGGAAAATAAACAATCATATCCATTATCAGAAAGAAATTGATGAAATTTTACAATTTCAAAATCTCCCACATTGATAGAGAAGGAAATATGGTGGTAGACATGTTGCCCAAACTAGAAACTGAACATCCAACTTAGCAATATAAGCAATTGATGAGGCGGATCATCAAATTATGACTATTTGGATGGTGACTTGACTTGAGCAAGGAAAGGGGTGATATGTGACACTAACATCATTCAACCTTTGATTTTGGTGGCGTGGTATGTGTTGATATGACATGAATTTAATACCAAGGAGGGTGGTAGACAATTTGGCTTGGCGAAAAGGACTGTGAGTAAAATAATCATGTTGTTTGATTTCTTCCCACATACAAAAGAAATTTTGATGGCATTATATTTTCATTGGAGCTAATAGTGGTGTAGCAAAGAGGTTTCAACAATGGAAGAAAATTATAAGGTAGATGCTTTGAAACATCACATTGAGGTGTGGGGATGAGAGAGAGAGAGAGAGAGAGAGAGAGAGAGAGATCAAGTTCTATGGGACCATGTTGGAAAGGCCCACAATAACCTCTCTCCATTCTAAGAGATTCAACCTTGTTTGAATTCAATAGGGCGATCTCTCTCTATGCCAAAATTTGTAGTAATGCTTAGTTGAAAGTTGCACCACTACATATCTTTCAAACCATTCATCCTGGGATAAAACCATCTTCTTTGTTAGCTTAATTTGGTTAGATGAACCCAAGTGACAACCCCCTTGTGCCCATGGAGACACTTGAACATCCACGACCACCCCATACTGAAGTGTCCCCAAGGTGCACTAAGCACGATCAAGCAAAAAAAATTATAGGCCCATAACTATGAGCTTGTGAGACCTATCATCAAGATGTTAGGTGCTATAGGACCATGTTGGAAAAAACTAAAATAAACTCTCTCCATTCTAAAATATTCAACCTCATTTGAATTCGGCAAGGTGATCTCTCTCTCTATACCAAAAGTTACAGTGATGCTCATTTGAAAGTTGAACCACTATGTATCTTTCAAATCATTCATCCTAGGACCAAACCATCTACTCAATTAGCTCATTTTGGTCAAGTGAACCCCAGTGACAACCCCCTTCTTCCCATGAACATATTAGAACATGTTTGACCACCCCATACTAAAGTTTCCCCAAGGTGCACTAAGCACGATTGGGCAAAAAACTTTGTAGGCCCATAACTTGGAGTGTGTGAGAGATATTTTCAATCCATTAGGTGCTAAATGACCATATTGGAAAGGCCTAAAATAACCTCTCTCCTTTGTGAGATATTTGACCTTGTTTGAATTCGGCAGGGTGATCTCACTCTATGCCAAAAGTTACAGTGATGCTCAGTTAAAAATTGCACCACTATGTATCTTAGAAACCGTTCATCCTGGGACCAAATCCTCTACTCTGTTAGCTCTAGTTGGTTGGGTGAACCCCAGTGATAACCCTATTCTTCCCATGGACATGCTCAAACATTTGTGACCACCCCATACTGAAGTATCCCCAAGGTCTTGTTGGCAGTGGGCCAACATCGCTCACAGGTTTGCAACATGACTTAACTGCCTCGTGTGTCTTCTATAAGTCTAGTGGTTGTATTGGGTATTAACAGGTCAATCTTTTGGTGCAATGACAACCACTACTTGTAACAAGTGGTATTAGAGCTTGGTCATAGGTTTGAATCCATGCAAGCCATGACAAGTGATGCTGGAAGGGAGATTGTTCATAGTGGGCCAGCATCCCTCATAGGTCGCGACATGGCTTATAAGCCTCCTGTGTCTTCTATAAGTCTAGTGGTTGTATCAGGAATTAATAGGTTTATCTTTTGGTGCAATGACAACCACTACTTGTAACACATCTATTACACCTATTAGCCTAGTTGTGGTTACCCTATAAGGAATTTGAGTTGTGGTATGCAAATTTGGAGTTTGTTGGCCCAGTTGTGGTAGATATTACGCCTATTAGCCTATTACTTTGGTTGGACAAAATATTTTGAGGTTATTTTCTTTAAAAATGAAGCCTAATTAGGTCCATTACACATGACAACATGTGAAAAAGATACAACACATGAAAAAGGTATAATTTAAACATGAACATACATACATACATACATTGCATGACAAAGATAAAATGTGGAAATAATTTATGTACATACAATGCATGAAAAAGATATAATATGGAAATAATACATACATTCAATGCATGAAAAAGATAAAGTATCCATAAATATATATATTTATATATATATGTATGCATATATATATATATATACACACACATATATATATATATACACACACACACACACATATATATATATATACATATATACATATATACATATATATACATATATACATCTATATACATGTATATATATATATGTATATCTATATATGTATGTATATATGTATATATATATATATATATATATATATATATGTATGTATATATATGCATGTATATATTTATATGTATATATATATATATATATATATGTATGTATGTATGTATGTATGTATGTATGTATATATACATACATATATATATGTGTATATGTATATATATGTATATATATATGTGTGTGTATGTGTGTGTGTATATATATATATATACATATCTATATATATATATAGATATATATATGTATATATATATGTATATATATATCTATGTATATATATGTATATATATATATATGTATATATATATGTATGTATATATATATATATACATATATATATATATATGTATATATACATATATATATATATATATATATATATATATATATACATATATATATATATATATATACATTATATATACCTATATATATATATATATATGTATATATATATATATATGTGTGTGTGTGTGTGTGTGTGTGTGTGTATGAAATTAGTTTATACAAAATGTGGCACATGCCATCTCAAAATCTTTACGAAGTCTACAAATCTAGATACAATGTGGCATACGCCATCTCAAAATGTTCCGTATGGCATCTCAAAATTAGAAACAACTACAAATGTTTCTAGGACATCCTATTCTACTAGTGGATCATCAAAATGGAGCCTCTTTGAAGTACTGTTTGGCTCTGATGGATCCTGCATAAACACAAAATTGAAACCCCAAGTTAGATTACGTACTTTATAAGGTTTCTACAACTCAAAAATAAAAATAAAAATTCATAGTCAACAATAATAAATAATTAAAATTTAAAATTGAACTCTCATGTACCTTGCTTCTCTGTCTCCTCATGTGGTCAAGAGCCCTAACATATTTCCTTGGTAGGAAAGGGACAATGCTACCAATGTCGGCTCCGACCTATATATGTTTGCAACCATGAGATTGATCTATGAGTTATACTATTTAATGTTAAATCCTTGGTAGCAAAATAAATTTACAAAATAATTTAATTAACATTAAAACCTACCTACGTTGAACTTTATTTAGGCAATGTTGGTTGGGTCAAGAATGATACAAAGCCTTGGCATTGTACCTCCCTCAAACAAGGGGTTCCCTACAAAATTCAAAAAGATAATTCATATAATCATGACTTGATCATGTATGTACTTGATAGTAAAATACAAATAAATAAATTTAGAAATATACATAATGTGGGGCTGTCACTGTGAATTGAGATGCTTTTAACTCTACGGTGGCAAACCAGTGTCATGACATCACCAGACACCACCCTCTATCAAATAAACTATGTAAATTAAAAATGAGTACACACAAGTGATATGTATACATATGCATAAACAATATAAAACACTTAATTACCTTCCCCTTGTCAATGCCTGACGCCTAATACCTGAATGCCCTCACATTGCCCCCTAATGGAATTTGCTAAAACCTACAACATTATTTAATAGGATGATCATAAAAATTAGAAAACACATATATATACTAATATAAAAGAGTAAACCAATGAGTACATTAAAACTTATATACCATGGAAGTATCAAGGCCAAATGAAATGGTCGAAAGTGTGAACACCTCCATCTATGCCATCTCCTCCAGTATCATCAAGTAAACATGAATTAACCACATATATATACATAAGTGGGAAGTCATTATAAGTAAATTCTACTAAAAATATGAAAATTTGAAATTAAATATAGTGTGACTTGAGTTAAATGTGTATTCTTTTTGTAAGAGTAGGATTCCATGGTTCTACATGCCCCTCCTCATCTCTCATGTGATGCACCTCTCCATGAGGTGCTTCAGTCCCTATAGTGACCTATGTTGTATTGTCCACCTTAAACAATTAATCAAATGCATCACTATCATTCAATGGACCTAAACACAAATTCTTTCACATAATGCAAGTATGGGGCACACAAATATGTGAGATCATGGAGGGTGTGGAAGGGACATAATCATCAACATGAGGAGGAAAAAATGTCACACTCTTCCTAACCAGTAGATCACTCAAGGTTGTTGAACTATAGGAGGGGATGAAATATTAGGGGGGGGCATATGTGCAAGATTTCACCTAGTCTATTCATTGTTTGTCCTGAGGAGTGCCTAAGCCTACACCCTAGTTTGGTCTCAAGCTCCAATAGTTAACTTTGTGACTGAGCATAAATTCAACATAAAATATTTTAATAAAGTAAAATGGGACCTTCAAATTACTGAGGGGTGGTCTATCAAAAATCATCCACCAGTGGTCCCAAAAGTGGTCACGCATCGCATCATTTGTGCACCACTTAATTAACAACTTGGGAATTTTAGGGTCCACTTTTAATCTTGTTTTGAGATTCAAAAAGAGGTTACATATGTCAAGCTTAGTTATATTTAGGCCCATTGAACCCCATCATAGTCAAGCCCATCATCAAATTCAGTGTACATATAATTGTACCAAAGTAATACAACATTATGTTGCTTCGTAAGTTTCTCCATGTTTTCAACAATGGAGTTCAAGGTGACAAACATGGGGTGCAATGTGAGGATATTGGCATATGTGATGTCTATCAAACTCTCTGGAATAATATGAGTGCTATTAAATGGCTTTAAAAAGTTGAAGATTTATCATTTCCCTTTCCGCTGGAGTGTTTAGTGAGTGTCTGCCATAGAGGCCAATTTTCCTATTAAAACTTTGTACTCTCAGAGGACTTTTTTTGGAAAAATCTCCTAGCATAGGATGAAAGGAATATTTAGGTACAAGGATAATTGACTAATGGAAATCCTAGAGGAAATGTTGGGGGTAGAATTTATGGAAACTGATCATCGTTATAGAGTCAATGTAGACATTTCTTCAATGATAATGGCATGGGTAATGCAGTTAGGTACCAGAGAAGATACAATGTGGTTGATGAGGGCACTAGTTAAGCTAGAATGGATGGATGGCATGGTCGCAATCCTTGCCTATGCAATGCCAAGTGTGGGGTTTGGGGTGCAAAAGGATGGGTAGAGACAAGTTATTGGTGCCATTGATGTTTTCCAACCATTCTTGGTTTGGAGCATGTCATCTAGTAAAGAGGTGCATATTGGTTGGACAAAGGTATGATGGGAGCAATTGAATGGATTTGTTCAAATGAAGGAAGAGTTTGAGTCTGATCATGCCAGGAAAAGGGAAATGGGTAAATAGGACATGACTCAGAAGCATTTGGTGGGTGGGATTTTTGTTCCAGATGGCTCGACATTGGTTGGAGAGGTGAAGCAAGAAAAGAGGCCATGTTCTCATGAGGTGGATATGGATGGGATTGTTTAAATTTTTTTTGTAATGGATATTTTGTATAGTCGACTCTATGTAGTGTCATTTACGTGCCTGTAAGATCCTTGGCTTGAATTTGATTTCAATTTTCAATTTTTTTTTATGCCAAGTTTTGTTTAAATCTACCAAAAATATCATGTAGTGATAGTTTGTTGAAGATGATTATGGGTGGGAAGATATTTCCCCCATTTTGTAATTAAGATGTACATTTTGATAAATTTAGATAGGGGTTGGGGTGCATGCTTGAAGGGATTGATAGTTTGGTGGGAGTTAGGTTTTTTCTCAGATGTTTGCAACCTCTCAAAAGGTAGGAAGACTTGTTTCTCATATGTATTACTTTTATTATTAATAAAAAAATCACATATTTACTGATCAAGAAAAAGAGAATAAATAATGTATAAAGAATTTTCCTATCATCAATTTAATTAAGAACACTTCCAAATGACAAATTAAATTTTGACAGGTATAAATTAAACTTGGAAAGGAATGTATAGAGAGCTAGGAGAAAAAGGTAAATAACTATGCATATTTATAATTGTAGATGTAAACATAAGTAGAGGTGCCTAGTCATGATAGCATAAATAAACATTGCAAAAAAAAATTCTATTGAAGTAATAGAATTAAAAAAATATTTGAGCCATTGTTAGAGGATGTGGATGTTTATATTAATTATGTATTATAGGTATAAATGCCTAACTTTAATTTTTTGTTGATGCTAAGACTTTTGTAACACCCCATAATACTAATCAAATAAAAAAAAAAAACCACAAGAGAACCAATGAAATTCACCTGAACAACACAACAATTTTTTTATTTATTAACAAGGTACAACATAGCACTGAATTACAAATCAACTGACATAATCAGTTATTTAAATATCCAAGGTAATCAATTACATGAGAGTATATCAATATACTCAACATTTAATACAAATATACTAAGAGTTCCTGAATACATCTAATTGATCCTAGATATCCTAAGCACTGTTCTGATAACAAGTAACTAGGTAATAATCTATTTTCCATAAATCTTTACAGTAGTCAACCATTCCCCCAAAAACATAGTTTTCCTCATCTAGAATCCTGAAAACACCAAAATATAAAACAACCACAACAAATAGGGCTTAGTCAAAAAGACTAAGATAATGGAATACCTCCAAAGCATCTGCATCATAAAGGTTAAAACCTTAACAAAATAATCTAAACCATGTGTATAAAAATAGACATATTTCATCATTACAAGAAGCATTTCATTTCTAATAAATAGAAATAAACTCACAAAGAAAATGACAAGGTGATGATCCACTAGCTTTGGGTATATACATAAGAATCAATGATCAGTAACCAATAGGAAACTTGAAGAATTCATTATGCCAGCCTTATTCTTTCCAAGCAATAAGGTAAAACCATTCGCTTACTTCACCAAAATGTGCAAGTAGTCAGGGAAACTTATTTTATCTTTTTAAATGAAACCCATAGCCCATGAATTATTAAATTATCACTTAGTAATTAACTGACAGATATTCTTTCACCTTCAGGCTCTAGACAAAAGTTAGCTTCCCATACTAAGGATCACACTTGCATTATCTTATAACACTTCATACTACCAAAATAGCTAACCATAGTAAAAATCTGAATTACCAATTCAACTATTAATGTTTACTTAACAACTGAATCCATAATACTGAAACAACTATTTAAAATTTCCACATACATCCATGAAACCACTTTCCAAAAATAGCCACAGCAAGCATCTTCTTTTCATCACTAAAAGAATAACTTAAGAAAAATTTCCAATGATATTCCTAGAAACTTAAACAATATTAATATCCAATTCCTAATATCTAATTGCAATTTTAATAACAGAAAAATGGAAACATCCAATTCTATTGTCAACTGTTCGATACAATAATACCTAAGATTCAATTCCATTCTTCTGTCACATTCTAACTAACAGAGTTATTTATGAATCCATAGAAAGTTAAGAATCAACTTTAATACCAAAGAATAATGCAAAATTACACATTAACTACATAATTACCACCCGTATACAAATACACTTGTTCAATTCTGTTATCTCCGTTACCAAGTCACTTATGTACATACTTGTAGGCGTAAACACATATATGTACATATGTATATACACTCACAATACATGTATATACATATATACATATACATTCCTAAAAATATATATATATATATGTATGCACATACTTATAGGCTCACACACATATATATACATATGCATATACACTCATGGTACGTGTATATACATATATACATATACGTTGCTATAAGTATATATATATATATATATATGTATATATATATATATGTATATATATATATATGTATATATATATATATATGTATATATATATATATATATATGTATATATATATATATGTATATATATATATATGTATATATATATATGTGTGTACCCTTGTATTAATATAGAGTACAGAGCACTACATCAAAGTTGTAATACAATCAGAAAACATGAAATCAAATATTCCAATCTAAATATGAATTATCAGTTACTGATACAACTCCAAAATTCCACAGACAGCAAATATACTGCAACAGTAGCCATCAAATATCCTTCAGACCAAAGTCATAACTGAATCTATGAAAGAAATAATGTGACAACAGAGACTTTCATTATAGACCCCCAATTCAACCGAGAATACCATAGTACCAAGAAACAAAACCATGTTCTATTTCCTACTACAACATAATCATCTAAAAGAACTTGATTCCTAATAAAACTTACCAACAGACCCAGCAATCCTCATAAACAATAGCTGCAGTAATAGTAACCGAAACTTAATTTCCTCTATCTAGAGCACAGAACTGTGAACATTCATATCAACCACTAACACCAGAGACTGATACATATATCATACGATGACTATTCTCAACAAAACCTCATGGTAACTGAATCTCCCATCTCTCAAGCCCAATACTACAAGCTACTAGACAGAGAGAAGCATTCTACAAAATCTCCAATCATGACTTAACAAAGCTTCCCTATACCAATGCTTGACAAGACAAGAAAGTTAACTACAACATTCTAACAATGGCATCAAAATGAACATTAGCTGTGTTTACTAAACAAAATAAACTACCAACTAAATAATATAAAATCGGGTACAAAATATGAATTCACTTAATGTTCCAATATTGCCAAGAAAACTTCTCACCATGGTTACACACCCATTCTAACCTAGGAACCACAGAACCCGATAACTATACCAATTAGAGAATGCAATATAACTAGAATTCTCAAAACCCAAATACCTGGCAACAAGACCAATATCAACACCAAAACAAACTAATCCCGTTCACCAAATAACATTCCCAAAGCTTCGTAAAAAAAATTGGTAGTAGAGAGGTGACAGCTTCACAGTCTTCACTCTCTCCATTGCTACTTCCTTACACATTACATTGTCATTCCCACTACTAAGATCACAAAAATTGACATGAAATAGTGAAACACACAAACCCCCAAACTTAGGAAACCTTATGCTTCCACACTCCTATAAAATAGTATCACCATTTCGACAAACTCAAAAACCATATTCTAATCAACTGAACCAAAAACACACAACCGAAATACCAATTTTCAAATAGTGAACATAACACTGCAATGTGCAAAACCACACACATTTTGAAAGACATTTCTACAGTATACAAGAACATTTTAATCACATTGCATAACCTGAATATAAACCATTTAAATGAAATTTTATAACCAGATTCATATAGAAAGCAAGAGTTGAGTTAGAGAATGCCCCTGCCTTTATAATAGAGTGGGGGTGTTCTGAACTCGAAGTTGAAGCCAAAGACCTCGCTCCCAACTAGCGAGCTACACCAAACCAAATCCTTGCTCAGCAAAGCTAAACCCACCAAAAAATTCTAAGAACCAAGCAACAAAACCGAGCACCCCATGACAGAGCTCATTTCATAAGCACCAAAAACCAAATAGTGCTTCCAAAAGATAGCTCAAAAACCAGAAATAGAATCATGAAATGCAAAATGGAGAATCCCATTAATAATGCACAAGTATTCAACCATATTCCTCTCCAAACTGAATAGAATGATTCCATTTCTGCAACCTTTCTAGGCATCAAACCCATTACCTCAATAGAGAAAAACCTTGCCAAAGCAAATGACCGACATCGAACTGAAGTCATTCAACTCCCATAAACATGTCATAGCTACATTAAAGTCCAAACTTATCTTTCACTGCCACCTTCACTAAACACAGTGACAGCTATCACTGCAGTACACATACTTATCGAGAACTCCCACTTACCCATGCTCAGAGTAAATTCACATGTGCATATAACAACCAATTTCCCACTACACATTCGAACATAGCAAAAACAAATATCTTGGCACAGTGAACTTATTATGACATAGCCACATTAATCCTAGTTGATGACACCATAGGGAGTATCTCAAAGCCATAACCAATGTTAAACAATTCACTAATCTTAACTTGCTAACCATAATACAAAGAAGGTTAGGATATTATTAATCCCCCTTCTAGTTTAACACATATCTTCCCACTAACTCATTCTAACATAATAGACTTATTTATATTCTTTTAAATTTCAATTTTCACTTAACAATAGACTCTAACATAATAAAATCATTTATACACTAGCATTAATCATAAAATTAACCATATTTTCCTTCACAATAACAGACCAATATAACATCAAAATTCTCATTAATGAAAACTTAATTGCAGAATAGGAATTCCTCATCCTTCTTCCTAAGTAACACAAATTTCCAAGTACCAAAGTCAACAAAGAAATTGATAATTCAGAAAAGATAGTGTCTGCAGTTATTTAATTAAATCCAATGTCATAGTCTAACCAAAGATTAACAATTAATAGCCAAACTAAATATCCCTAATCTGTCTAAGATATAAATCAAAGTTAAAACAAAGTTATAATCCACTTCTAACCAAAAGAGTCTGAACATATCAAATCCGAACCAAGACATAAATCCATCCTAGAAGAACTAAATAAAGATGCAGAATAAAAAAAACCAAGCCAAAAGCAGATAGGGGCATGACACCTTTTGTGGATGTTTCAATTACTCTGGCTCTGAATATCTGTGGCATTTTTGTACGAGGAATTTTATAATATCTGGTGAGTATATGTACAGACTAGAAATAAGAAGTTTCATCAATTTTGGTGCATAGGATTGAGATGTTACTATTTTAATGTGATGTAGCCATTGAATAGAAATGGCACATAGTAGCTTGTAATAAATGAAACTCATATAAAATCAATTTCATTTTTCTTTTGAGGTTCAATTTTATTAGCAAGATTTTACCATGTTGCACACTAGCTGCATTAATGGATATTTTATATCCATATAAGCATAGGCATTTATACCAGTAAATTGGTTTGAACTTAGAAACTAAATCTACCTTCTTCTTTGCAGTGTGTTAATTTTACCATGAAGATGGATGCATGTTTTTGTTGAGAAATAATGGTTTGATAATCTACCCTCCATCTTAACAATGGAGCATGTGTTGAGATTGTTTTGTCTATCCACATTTCTTTTGTTTTTTATGAAGGTTCATAAGAAAACTCATCTTCTGTAGTGAAAATCAACTTCTCTACTCCCTTGTAATGTACGTTTTTAGTTATTAGTCAAATCCAAATTAATACACTGCTCATTTTATATTTGTAGGAAAAAAATGTACAGACATACCCATGTAAGCAGCTAGTCAATTAAGTAAAAAATGCTTGAATTTTTAAATATTTATATCATCTGTGATTTAACTAAATTTTTTTAAATTATGTTTCAAAGGTCAATTGATTTTCCCTACTCATTTATTACCATCTTTATAATCTCCACAATTTCGTAGAAAACTTTGGGGCTTCCAAAGAAACAAAACATCAAAAGAGAGTAGAGGTTCATATTTATTGTGGGCATCCCCATGTGGGTGACTTCTAATTGCTTTGATTACATTGAATGTGTTTCTTTAATTGACCTATGGGTGTCAATATGTTAAGTCAAAATAGTTTTACTTGCTTAGTACACATATCTCTATTTCTCTTCATGGACTGAGAAAAATGTAGAATTAGTCAGGCAGTACTGCTTCAGTAGCTTTTTGGTTTCCTTTATTTTTTTGGTATCCTTGGGTGATGTGGGTAGGGAAATGCAAATTGCAAAGGCACCCACAATCTCCATTTGTGTATTTGGATACTGTGTCCCTCGTTTTCACTTCATATTGATAGGTCAACTACTATATATACTCATGCATGCACACATAGTAATTGCTTATAAAAATAGAGTGGAAGATTTCTTGGTCAAACCACTAGGAGAGAAGGAGAGTGTTATGCATTTAAGCTATGGTCTCTAGATTAATTGCAATGTTGTATATATTTTATCCACAACAAATCAACAATAGGAATTTGGTCTTTTTAATTGGTTTGTCATTCTACTTTGTTTGGGCTTTTTAGTGTGTGTGATCTTGATCTTTGTCCTTTAGGTGGGAAGATCATTAAGGGAGGGCTTAGATAGAACGGGCTGAAATTATTATCATGGAGGCTTTGAATCCTGATGAATACTTGTCCACGGGGTTTAGGTTTCATCTAACTGATGAAGAACTGGTGATATATTAGGTTAGTTTTTATTTTCAATTATCAAATATTGTCTAGTTCATTGCTATACTATTGGCTTAGCCTAAACAAGAACTTGATAGGATAATTGTGTAGGCATTTTAGGTCTATCCTTTCATAGCCAATGTGTTCGGTAACCTCTGGAAAATATTCAGGATTCTACCAATCTTGGTACAGTTGATATTCCATTGCCTCACAAAGTTATATTGTTGCAATGAGAGAATGAATATCCACAAAGTTATATTGCTGCAACGAGATAACAAATATCCACAAAGTTATATTTCTCCAAGGAGATATTTTTAACTTTAGTTGCTTGTGATTCCACCTCCTAGATGCATTTTAGCTTTTGTTTTAGCATGTAATCCCATTCTCAGATTAGGGAGATCTATAAGGTATTATTTTATAAGGGGGATTTTGTTTTAGCATGTAATATATGTCTTATATGAAGAACCAATACATTAGACTCAATCTACATTTCTCTTGTTTTCATATATCAGTTAATGATGAATCTAAAATAAACAACCAATATATTAAATAAGGATAAACTGAGTGGCATTGAGATCATCAACAACCACTGATTATGCTTTTGGGTGGAACAAAAAAATTGTTCGGATGGGTGATGGTTTGGCAAAAATTACTAAAAATGTTGTATTCAAAACCTTCCTAAATGTTTTTGAAATTTAAAAATTAGATAGCTAAGGAAACTCTGTTAGCATCACCAAGAGAAATACAACCACATGGGTACATACCACCCTTTGGTTTCATTATTTAATGCATCTTAGCATATTAATTCTACTAAAATTACATATAGATTACTCCAACCTAGAACCTGATGAAGAGTCTAACAAGTTAAAAAGTAAAAACTTAATCCATGTCATTCATGCAATGTATAAAGTTTGGGAGGATAAAATTAAGATCCAACTTTAAGAAATCATCCTTTGGACCTAAAACTGGTCAAGACACGTATAGATAGAATACACAAAAAACTAATATTCAACACCCAATGAAATGTTGTAGAGGAGATTTAACAACTCAAAATATCTTCAAGTGATAGAAAAAGAGTTGCATACACATTTCGATTTCTTTTCCCTTCTTTAATTTCATCCAGTTATGCAACACAATGTTTGAAACATATAACTGAGTCTATAAAACTCCCAAGTAAACAATACCATAGAATGGCGTGGAGTGGCAAAACAAATCTACTCTTCAAATTGAAAACCATTTCACATTTATTACTAAGCATGTAAGCATTGTATGCTACATTAAGGGCATTGTAACCATTTCACATTTATTACTAAGATATTTGTTCTTTTAAACTCTAATGGCATACAAACCAGTGCACTCTATTTTAAATGATGATCCATGCTCTGTTCCATGCTTGCTCGAGCCATTTATGTGAGCAGCTTCAGTTCCTTTCTCCATATCATTGACATGATCATAGACAATATTTTGAAGTGCGCGCAATAGATGATCAGTCAATTTTATTCTAGGAAGGAGCTTCTTGTAGAGCCTGTAAAAGGGCTTGAGTCTTTTCCTGGGCTTTAGGAGTGCCTTGAATGATGATCTAAAAAATTCCTAGAGTTATTCCCTCTTCAAGGATTTCTTCCCTATAATTGATACTATTGTGACAAATTACTAAGAGATAAGAGTCAAAAGTCAAGAATATCAAATAGATAGTCATTAACATATTTGAAAGGAATATTTTTTGAAAGAATAATGTGTAGAAGTGTAGTTGTTTGCTAGTAGATATCTGACAGATATTATGAAACAGAGACAAAAGTTTAAAAGATGTTGCAACTTCAACATCTTTAGAAATAATAATCATCTTTTTCTTTTGCATTTATTTGTTCTTTTTTTTCTTTTGATTTTTATTGGGTGATGTAGAAAGTTGGTAGATGTGTTTGTAGTTATCAATGCAAGAGAACATGTGATCTTCAAGGTCTTTGTTAATATTTTATAGGAGTCGTGGTGTAGAATACAAAAAGGGTAAATTACATGGAAAATTGTACACTGAACAAGGCTATATTGAGCCACATCTCTATGTGCTCTAGGATTTAGAATTCTTTCAAAGATAGGTGTTCTGCATGTGAACAACACTTGGGATAAAATAATGTATATAGATGTCCAATGTAGGTACTATGAAGTGTATAAGAAATTGAGGTTCCCTCTACTACAAAATTAGGGTTTGGAGCCAAGAGTTGTTACTATTGAAAAGAAGGAAATGAACAACAACCAAGCAGATTTTGTGCATAGGTTTTCTACAATGTCTACTAACTATTCTTTCATTTTTGAGTCTTCCTCCTAATAGTAGAGAGGCTTAGAGTTTAGGAAGTTAGGCTGAGAAGGGAGATTGTGAATACTATTTCTAGTGATACCAGACACCAGAGATTCAAGCACTAGCATTAGGTCATGAATGATTGGGGCTTTCACTATATTCCTCTTAGTGAATTTGTTGTTTTACAGGCTAGGCTTCTTCTCAAACTCCATTACCCTTTTGTAGGATATGATATTTAGTCACTCTAAGGTTTCTTATTTTTAGGATTGCATAACACTCTTCTTTTCTCAGTCCCATCTTGGCATTGATTTGATTGACCAAAATCCAATTCCAATTTGAATGCCCTCTCTCTCTCATGGCATTTGCATGAAATTTTCTAAAAATTTGTAACAAACCCATTTTGAGCGCATCCTTAAGTTGTAGAATTTCAAGAGAATACACATTTTCAATGTTTTCTGAGAGAACATTCCTTGTCGATACATCCACATTTTGGATGAAAAGCTTCGAGGGAACTCACAACCATATTTTTTGACAAAAACCTTCTATCAGTTATGTTTTGGTCAATGTCATACCCTATTCCAAAGTGCAATCATGATGCATTCCTCTCTATTTGTATTAGAGGTCTTTAAAATGGTTGTATTTGTATCTACAACTATAATCGTAGGACTGTATCCATGTCAATGCAACTTTGGGGTTTTCTCTTTCCTTTCTTTAGTTGTTTTCTTTTATAAATGAAACTATAGTCTATAAATGGTATTAATTATTGATAAATCTTTGTGCTTGGAGCAGTTGTCATCGAGGTAAATCTACTATCAAATAATATTTACCATAATGAAAATTCTTAGAGTTAAGGCTATGGAGAATATGAATAAATTATAATATAATTGTGTCAGGGATCTTTGTATTATAAGAAATCTACAATTAAAATCCAATCTCTTTGCATAATATTTTTTTATGGCTGCCCATATTGAATCTTCATGATGATTAAGATGGATTTTTTAAAGTAACACCAGGTCAGGAGATAATGAGTTGCTAGAGGATGGTGATATCACACCCAAATGAGATGAATGAATAAAATCTATTCTTTGGAACTGGTTTTTCCCTTCTAATTCAATGTAGTTTGATCTATTCCAAACTAACAAGTCAATACTAAACTGGGGAAAATTCTTATCTGAACCGATCTATCACGGTGAACCTTAAGTCATTGATGAATGGGGGTCAATCATAGATGATGCATATATTAAATGGAAGTTTGAGATATGTAACTTAGTTTAATAAAAAATGAATTACACAAGGCCAGGCTTAAAAATCTTACCTAATTTTTCTGAGGAAAAAGATTGAGAACAATCACCCTAATGGCCCAAAGTTCTAATAGACTAGATTGACCAGAGTGTACCACATTGTGACACCAAAGTGTTCATTGTCTTTATCTTAGTCACCTTTCAAATCTATATTGCACTGATTGTATTTCTAGATATCTATAATCAAATTATATTATGTCTTAGTATGCTATGGGCTCCTTGCATATAAACTCAAATTCTAGAATCCAAGGATTTGGATAATTTTGTGCACATTACAGTTTTACATTCATGGAATAATTAGTCAATGTAATATGACATATTCTCTAGATTCTTTCAAGCATTATTTTCTTACACGGAAGACTGTCCCTATTGCAAAATTGTCCTACCTACATTTTGTTAATATTATTTAAAACAACAAAGGGGGGGTGAATCAATTGTTATCAGGTCCAGATGTATAAAAAAAAAATTCAAACTCTTCAACAAATCAAATCCAACAACCAACAACTACTCATTCATTACTGATTGCATAACATAAACATATAACATTGCAGTCCACTACCCAATTGTACTTAACTTGTAAAACACATAAATGTTCAAACCAAAACATTCACACAAGTATTGACACCAGGATTTATAGTGGAAACCCAATTAGGGAAAAACCACTTTGTAACATGCTACTATTATTTTCACTCTTTTGAAGTGAGCTATGTGAAAATCCAACCCTGTCAAAGGTTACATACACACCATCAAGTGTGACCTGATTAATGGATTTCAACCACTCTGTTAAAAGTACAGATATCAGATCCAATTTTGTACACATATGTTGGCTTACTAACTGTGAATCTTTTCCATCTCCATCACTGATCTACTCAAAAATCCCTTCAAGGGATCACAACACTTCTCCTTCAGCCTTTTTTGCATAGACAGTCAATAATATCAACAACACCAAAATACTCTTCCACCTTTTTCAACCTCGTGCTTAGGTTTTCCCATATACCTCTTCAATTAGGTTAATACATCTTTTGCCGCTTAATCTTTTCTGTAGATCTTAGGGTTAGGTCAAATTCATTGAATCCTTCCAACTTTATGTTCTTCATCTCTCCTTCTAGAAACATCTCAAATCTCTCTAAGATTTATAATAAAATGTTTTACAGCTCATTAAATGCTTTCATACAATCAATAAATAAAGTTAACATGGTTTACATAATCCAAGAATTTGACTATGTCGGCTAGGAATCTGAATTCTTCCTCAAATGTAAATTACTGATGCTCAGTCAATATTATGTTCAACTTCTCAGTCTTCACTAGAAAGCTCAATCACCACTAAAACTATTTCCTCAGCTAATACTGTCTTCCTTGGTAATTAACTGATGTTTGGTCAACACTAAAATTACTCGGCATATACTAACTCGGTCAACACTATCATCACTCGGCTTAAACTTGATTTCTTCACTTTTTCTCAATTAAGCCTACCAGTTTAGTCTTCATTCTTATTAAGATAAATAATACATTATCTCGTCATTGTGTCACATAATCAAGTATGCATTGAAGTATCAAGATAGCTAAAACTTTCCCCTAGGTGCTATTGTTATCATCCTTGTCTAACCCCTTCTTAACAATCAAATAGATATAGTACTTTCTTAAATAGCAGCAGTCTTACCAGTTAAGGTTTGACATCAATGATAATACAACAATTGCTTCAATTGTTGTTTCCAACAATCTCCCTCTTTGGCATTGATGGCAACACCATATGAATAACACATGAATTACCAACCAATCAAAAAATTTATCTATCCATCAAAAATATTTATAATATCCTTAGCTTCATTTTGATTTAGAATCAATTAGCCTTTCTGATATGACTATCCACACAATAACATTATTCTTCTTGAATTTCTCCCTCTTACTTGATCTTCCATGAGATTTCACCATGTGTATTCATCTCTATCATGTGTTTTCATCTCTGTTCATCTCCCTCTTTGACAAAAATGCCAAAGCAACAACTAAAACATACATCCTTTAGATTTAGATGTCATCTTTTCAATTTAGTAACAATATTTTCTCCCTTTGTGATCTGATTTATGAAAACCAGATTACAATACTTGGTGTGATACTTGCAGTATTGTAGAATTCAACCTAAAAATTGAGAACAACAAGATTGCAAACCACAAACTGTCTCCATTCTATTCAAAATTGGAGTTTATACAAGTCGGATGGATCCCAAGGGTCACACAAATCCCTTGGAATTGAAATGAAGATTCATCATAATGTTTATTATAATTAAACTATTAAAACTATCAAAATTTATCAAAAAACTAAATATAAAATTTAGGTCCACTTGGAGAAGGCATAACTTTCTCATCCTAGCTCTGAATTATGAACCGTTTGATGCATTGGAAAGGTATTCAAATAATCTTGAACCAAATTTTGGAAACATTGATGTTCCACCATGTTCACGGGCAACATATCTGCCCAGAAATGCACTGAAGACCCTTAAAATTGCAATTTACTAAAACATATGAAATTTTGGAAAAATTAGATTTCAGTATTTTCCCACTTTAATCCTGATCACTTTGTCATCTTGCTTATGATTGATTTTCAGCTTTGCTATTCTTTTCACAACTCTAGGCTACTCCTAAAGCGTGACCTTTCTTCTGCATCAATCTATCAGATACTCTTTGCAGTACATTTGATGCAGTGCTCCTAGCTTGACTAGGTAGCCTTAGTTAGGGGAAGGACCCCTAATTGTCCTCTTAGATATTCATGAGCTTCTTTAGGTAAAGCTTTAGTGAATATGTCTGTTAGTTGTTCCTTTTTATTCACATATTCCATTCAGACCTCTTTATTCTATACCAATTCCCTCAAGTAATGATACTTGATGGCAATATGATTGGTCTTTGTATGCATCACTAGATTCTTAGAGATGTTAATAGCACTTGTGTTGTCACAAAAGATAACAACTAGTTCAGTGATCTCTTATTTCATGCCTACCAACAATTGCTTTATCCATACTAGGTTTGAACAGTTCATTGCTACAGTCACATACTTAGCTTCAACAATAGATTGGGAAATGCAATTTTGTTTCTTTCTTGTCCAGGAAACTAATCTATGTCCAAGAAAGAAAGCTCCACCACTAGTACTCTTTCTATCATCCACATTTCTTACCCAATCAGCATTAGTATACACTTTCAATTCAAACTTGTCATGCTTCTTGTAATACAATCCATAATCAGCAGTTCCCTTCAAATATCTCATTATCCTTTTGACAGCCATCATGTGTGTTTCCTTAGGATTGGCATAGAATCTTGCCACAATCCCAATAGCTAGTGCAATATCTAGTCTGCTATGTACAACATACTATAGTTTTCCAATCATAGATCTATACAAAGTCTAGTTTACTTCTACAGCCTCATCATTCTTAGATAACTTTTGTCCAGTAGCCATAGGAGTACTTACTAGCCTTGAATCCTCCATCCCGAAGGTTTTCAGTATCTCATGAACATATTTTTCTAAAATAGGTTCTTCTCTTCTTTCCTCTAGCTCTTCAAGTTCACCAACAAGATTGTCAGATGCAACTTCTGAATGCTCAACAACCTCTTCCTGATACTCGACAGCTTCCTCCTATTGCTTGACACATTCTTCTTGTCTCTCGACATTATTTTCCTGATGCTTGGCATTGCTTACCTGAGACTCAGTATCAGGTGCAAGTTTGTCACTTGCCTCTCCTTCCTCTATATACACAAAAGATCTATAATCTTTAGGTTCTCTCTTGCTTTCAGCTTCATTTTTCTCTATATACTCATCAACTTTGACATTCACACTTTCTACAATTTTGTTAGTGTTAGAGTTCAAACACTTATAAGATTTACTTTTTGTGAAGTACCCTAGGAATATGCCCTCATCACTTTTAGCATCAAATTTTCCATTCCTATTATCCTTAAGTATGTAGCATTTGCTTCCAAATATTTTAAAATACTTTACATTAGGTGCATGCCCATGCCATAACTCATAAGGTGTCAGATTTTTACCTTTTTTGATCTGTACTTGATTAAGAGTATAAACAACTGTACTTAATGTTTCTCTTGAGTACTTGTGTGCAACATTATTTTCAATCATCAATGTCCTTGCATAATCCAAAATAGATCTGTTCCTTCTCTCAGTTATACCATTCTGTGGAGATGTTCTAGGTGCAGACATTTGTCTTTTGATCCCTATATCATTGCAAAATAGATTATATTCATTGGAAATAAATTCTCCACCTTAGTCAGATCTCAAACAATTTAGGTTCCTACCTATCTCCTTTTCAACCTTAGCCAAATACCACTTAAAGAATTGAAAAGCATCAGATTTTTCTGTTAAGAACATTACAGTCATCATTCTGGTATAATCATCAACAAACAGAATAAAGTATCTAGAACCACAATAGCTTTGCACACCCATAGGTCCACAAAGGTCAGTATGAACCGAATCTAAAGCATTCTCAAAAGTAAAGGTTTTTCTCTTAAAAATTGACTTTGTCATCTTACCCAACTGACATTTTTTGCACATCACATTCTCAAGTTTCTTCAATCTAGGGAGACCTCTCACTTTCTTTTTTTTACTAATTTCTACCAGATTATCAAAGTTAACATGACATAGCCGCTTATGTGATAACCATATATCATCAAGTTGTGCAATCATACATGTCTCTTCAGATAGGTCAAGATACAAAAAATTACCTCTTGTTTGTTCTCCACTTCCAATCAGCTCACTAGTGGCATCAAATATTTTAGCCTTCTTGTGATGAAATTCCACTCGGTATCTAATGCTATTAAGCTGGGCAACACTCAAAAGTTTATAGTTAAGACCTTCAACCCACTAAGAATTTTCACAAGTGATTTTATCAGTCAACTTAATCAATCCTTTTCCTCTAACATGACATGGTGCATCATTACCAAATTTCACACTTCTACCTTTATAAAGATCTAAGGTATCAAACTTACTTTTGTCACTAGTCATGTGATGTGAACAACCACTATCAATAATCCATTTATCATTTTTGTTCACATAGGAAATCAATGCAATTTTCTCATCCTCATCAGACTCATCTTTCATTGCAACATAGACTACTTCAATTTCAAAATCATCACTATCAGTGTCAGTCTCTTCTTTGACAATATAGCAGGATTTATTACTTTTTCCCTTGTAGTCCTTGTACCTTTGGTAACTTATGTCATCTCTTTTGTCTTTATGCTTTTTGTCTCTTTCTTCATCCTTATCATCCCTATCAGGACATCTTGTAGCTATATGACCAACTTTATTACATAAAAAACATATAATAGGGAGTTTAGCTTTATACTTTTCTTTTCCCCTTTTTAGTCTTCTATCCATAAGTGCTTCAAGATCTTCAAGTTCTTCATCAGATGTGTCACTTTAACTTGCACTCTCACTGATGCATCTCTCTTTCTCTTTCTTTGACTTACTCAAAACCATTTGTGACTTAAAAGAAGATTCAACATTAGCAATAGTGAAGTTATCATAGTTAGAAAGCTCAAAAGAAGTAAGGTTACCAACCAAACTTTCCAAAGTAAGTGTATTGTTAGGATTACACCTAGATTCCTGAATTGCTGAAATTTTAATAGCATAGATAGGACGTAGAGTTCTCAATAATTTTTCTATTAACATTTCATCATCAATAGTACCATTTTCTCCTCTAATAGCATTTACAACTTTTATTCTACCACAATATTGTGCAATATTCTCACCTTTTTGCATTCTCATTTCATCAAATTTACCTCTAAGGCTCTTGGCTTTAGCTCTTAGTACATTTATATCACTACCATAGATATTTGAAAGAGTGTCCCACATTTTATTTTCATTTGTGTAGTCTTTGATGTCTTCAAATTTCAGATAGCTTAGGATAGATGCAATTTCCAACATTGCCTGATTGTGCTCTTGTTTAGTGCTCATCTCCTTGGTAGTCAGAGGTGCAATAGGTGTGACATAATCATGTTCAACATAATACTTTGCAGAATCACCAATACCAGCTAGATGCAACTTCATCAAACTTTTCCATGTAGAGAAGTTCTCCTTATTTAGCCTTGGTACCTCCTTATACTGTTGGAAACAATTGTCTGAAGGAAATTGCTACTCAATTATGTATTGTCTTTGATGTCACACAATGTCATAGTCCGCAGCAATCAGTTTCTACCGAACTCAGTCGGTCTGCTAGACAGGAATATTAGTGCTTACCGAGTCCACTCAGTTATCGAAGAAAAGTCAGTATTTACCGAGTTCAGTCAGTCATCGAAGAAAAGTTAGTATTTACCGAGTTTAGTCGGTCATCGAAGAAAAGTCAGTATTTACCGAGTTCAGTCGATTATCGAAGAAAAGTTAGTATTTACCGAGTTCAGTCGGTCATCAAAGAAAAGTTAGTATTTATCGAGTTCAGTCGGTCAGCGAAGAAAAGTTAGTATTTACCGAGTTCAGTCAGTCATCGAAGAAAAGTTAGTGTTTACCAAGTTCAGTCGGTTATCGAAGGTAAAAGATTGTCGGTGTTTACCGAGTTCCCTCGGTCTCCAAAAGATTATAGAAAGTTATGGTCACCGAGCACTGTCGGCCCTTGAAGGATTTTTGCAAATAAGAGTTTTCTTATTTCAGCCGACTGTTATACTAAATAATGTTGATTTGAAAAATCTAAAATCATATAAATAAAAGGTCAAATGTGAAAAGAAAACAAGAAAATACAGCAGAAGATTTTACAGAAGAAAAGTAGGAAAGGTGTATGCGAATTTGTGAAGGATGTTCAGATATCCTTGAGGTGCAGTAGAGATTTATTCGATCAGAAAGGATCAAACTTATGCAGAATAGAGATCTGTAATCAGCAAGATAGTTGCATTATTATACAGGTCATCTTTCATTGTTACCTTCTTATCATTGTAACAGTGAATTCTAAATCTCTTAACCGAGTTGGTTTAACAACCATATTGTAAATCCTCTAACAAGGTGACAATTCCATTGAATTGTTTTCAAGACCTCTTACCAGGCCACTCCTAGCAGGGTGTTTTAAATCCTCTAACAAGGTCACACCTAACAGTGTGTTTTGTAACCTTTTACCGGGTTGGCTTCTAACCGGGCATCACTTCAGAAAAGTGAAAATCAGTATCTAGATACATTGGTGGTTTTTCCCATATTGGGTTTCCACGTTAAATCTTGTGTCTCTTGTGTTCTTAATTGCTTTCTCAATCATATACATCTGCTGATGAATATATAAAGATAATATTGCTAATACTTTCTGCATCTTCAAAGTTACTGCAATCTACTTACCGAGTGCTAAAACAGATAACATTGTTAAGATATCCTAAGGGATCTGGAAAGAATTAATTGTGAAGTGTTTTATGGTTGACTGATTCACCCCCCCCCTCTCAGTCACTTCATCCATATTCCATCAATTGGTATCAGAGCTTTTGGTACTTGCAGGAAGGGTTTCAAAGACCTAAGCTAAAGATCAGGATGTCTTACAAGAGGGAAATTCCAAAGCTTAACAGAGATAACTTTTCAGCATGGCAAGGTCTCATGTGACTTCATCTGGCCTCCATTGGTGATTCAGGATGCAAATACATTGATGAAGAATACACAATTCCTAATGGCACATTAACTATTGAAGACATTGCAGATAAAAAGACTCACAACACCATGATGATAGACATTGCATCTGCTCTCAGCTATGAAGAATTTGATGATATTAAAGACTGCACTACTACATATGAAATGTGGATGGCACTAAAGAAAATATATGGTGGTGATGCAAATGTGAAAAGAGCCAAAGGAAAAAGCCTAAGAGGACAGTTTGACAAGATGAATATGAAGGAAGATGAAAACATTGCAAAATATGTTGAAAGAATCAAAGCAAGTGTAAGTGCAATTAGAGCTTCTGGAGGAACAATCTCAGATGAGACTGTTATAAGTAAGGTACTCAGAACATTACTCCCTATCTATCCAATAAGAGTATCAGCTATTCAAGAAAGAAGATGTGAAACAAACCACAATATAACTTTGGATGCTTTAGTTGGAAGATTGACAGCTTTTGAATTAGACAACTATGACAACTATGTTCCTAGTTCCAAAAATATTGAATCAGCGTTTGAGGCCAAGGTTTCACTAAAGAAGAATAAGAAAATTAAAGAAGTTCAGTCAGAAAGTGAAGAAGTATCAGAAGAAAGTTTTGATAGTGATCTTGAAATTGTAGAAGCATTACTTGCAAAGAAGTACTCTAGAGGGAAAGGTAAGTATAAAGCTAAAACTCCTTTAATCTATTTTTCATGTGAAGAAATTGGACATATTGCAGCTAGGTGCCCAAACAAGCAAGTCAAGGAAGAGAAGAGAAGTCACAAGTACTATGGCAAAAAGAATTTCAAATCATACAAGGATAAAGGTAAGAAATCATGTTTTATGGCTAAAGATTCTGATGATAGTGAAGAAGAAATTGTCTTTATTGCTATAAAAGATGAATCTGATGATGATGAAGATAAGATGGCACTTATTTCTCATATAAGAAAAGATGATATATGGATAATAGATAGCAGATGTTCACACCACATGACTGGTGACAACACAAAATTTGAATATCTAGAAGACTGTGATAGTGGTAATGTAAGATTTGGAAACAATGAACCTTGTTGTATAAAAGGAAAAGGAAGAATCTCATTAACCAAAGAACTCATATGTGATAATGCTTACTGGGTTGAAGGACTAAAACATAATCTTCTAAGTGTAGCACAGCTAATCAACACTAGTTTCAAGGTTGAATTCATGAATGGTCAAGCAAGACTACTGGATGGAAAAGGAAAACTCATTGGATCAGGCAAACAAACAAAAGGTAACTTATTTTATCTTGATCTCAGTGAATATTCATGCTTTATTGCTCAAATAGAAGAAATTTGGCTATGGCACAAAAGGTTATGTCATGTGAATTTTGATAACATGATAAAAATAAGCAAATTCAAGAAGGTTAGAGGCATTCCTACTTTAAAGAAACCTGACACTGGTCTATGCAAGAATTGTCAGATTGGCAAAATGAGTAAAACTAGTTTCAAGAGTAAGAACTATCAGTCTAAAGAAATTTTGGAAATTGTGCATACTGATTTATGTGGACCTATTGGAATACAAAGCTATACTGGAGATAAATTCTTTATTCTTTTCATTGATGATTATTCTAGAATGATGACTGTTATGTATTTAAGAGAAAAATCAGAATCATTTGAAAAGTTCAAATGGTACTTAGCAAGAGTAGAAAAGGAAACAGGGAAAAGATTGAAATGCTTAAGATCAGACAGAGGTGGTGAATTCATCTCCCATGATTTTAACAACTTTTGCATTGAAAGAGGAATCAAAAGACAGGTATCAGCTCCTAGAACTCCTAAGCAGAAAGGAATAGCAGAAAGAAGAAATATATCTATTATGGATTGTGCAAGGACTCTAATGATAGAAAAGAACATCGCTATAAAGTACTGGAAGGAAGCTATCAGCACTGCAGTTCATACCTTGAACCGAGTACAATTGAAGAAAGACACATTCAAAACTCCTTATGAATTATGGTATGGCTATAAACCTAATGTAAGTTACATGAAAATATTTGGTAGCAAGTGTTATATCTTAAAAGAATCCAGAAGAAATAAATTTGATGTGAAAAGTGATGAAGGAATATTCCTAGGATATTCTAGCAAAAGCAAGGCATACAAATGTCTGAACTTATCTACTCACAAAGTCATAGAAAGTATACATGTAAAATTTGATGAGTTTGTAGAAAAGACTGAGGAAGAAAGCAAAAGGGAACCTAAGAACTACAGAAGATTCATTTACATTGAACCTGAAACATTGACAGACACAACTATCAATAAGGAAGCTATATCTACCAAGCCGAGCATAGTTATCGAGTCACAAACCGAGTCACAGGAAGAAGTTCAAACCGAGTCACAAGAAGAAATTCAGACTGAGTCTCAGCCTGAAGTTACCAAGCAAATATCTACCGAGCCTGAGCAACCTGAAGAAGAGATCCTAGAAGACAACAGCATGAATCATTCAAAAGGCAAGGAACCTATACTAGCCAAATATGTCAGAAGACATCATACACCAGATCAAATCATTGGAAACAAATCAGATGGTACTATGACAAGAAGCAAGCTAAAAGGTACATGTCTGCTTACTGATTTTGAACCTAGAAATATCAAAGATGCATTGGAAAATGAAAGTTGGATTGAAGCAATGAATGAAGAATTAGAACAAATACAAAAGAACAAAACTTGGACTCTTGTACCTAGACCTAAAGATAAGAATGTAATTGGAACAAAATGGGTATTCAGGAATAAGCTGAATGAAGATGGTCAAGTATCTAGAAACAAAGCTAGACTGGTATGTAAAGGTTATTCTCAAGAAGAAGGTATAGATTATGGAGAAACTTTCACTCCTGTTGCAAGATTAGAAGGTGTAAGAACTCTACTTGCTTATGCAGCACACAAAGGATTTAAGGTATATCAGATGGATATAAAATCTGCATTTCTAAATGGAATTCTTGATGAAGAAGTCTACATTGAACAACCTAAAGGTTTTGTTGATCCAGATAAAAGGGACATGGTCTGCAGGTTACACAAAGCATTGTATGGTTTAAAACAAGCTCCTAGAGCATGGTATGAAAGACTCCATAACTATTTGATCCAGATTAATTTCAAAAGAGCTAATGATAACAGTAATCTGTATATTAAAGAAGGACCGGATGAAAAAATTGTATTGGCAGAAATATTTGTGGATGATACTATATTTACAAGGAATGAGGATCAGTGCAAAGAATTTTCAGAGCAAATGAACAAAGAATTTGAAATGTCTATGTTTGGTTTAATAAAATTCTTTGTTGGTCTTCAAATTCAGCAAAGCAAGAATGGTATATACATTACTCAATCCAAATACATTAAGGAAGTACTTAAGAAGTTTGGTATGGAAGATTCAAAACCAGTTGGTACACCCATGTGTACTGGACTGAAACTTACCAAGAATGATGATTCAAAAGAAGTCGATCAGACCCTATACCGATCTATGATTGGAAAATTGCAGTATGTAGTACATACAAGACCTGATATTGCTTTAGCAGTCGGTATAGTAGCTAGATTCATAGCAAAACCTAAGGAAAATCACATGATAGCAATCAAAAGAATCTTAAGATACTTAAAAGGAACTGAAGAATATGGTTTGTGGTATAAATTTGGAGGCAATCTAGACTTAAAAGTGTTTACTGATGCTGATTGGGTAGGAAACATTGATGACAGAAAAAGCACAAGTGGTGGAGCATTTTTTCTTGGAAAAAGACTGGTATCCTGGACTAGTAAAAAGCAGAATTGCACATCTCAATCCACAGCTGAAGCAGAATATGTTGCTGCTGCAGTAAACTGTTCAAATATTGTTTGGTTTAAACAGCTATTAGAAGGTATGAAGGTTGAAATCAAAGAACCAGTTGTTATATTTTGTGACAATACCAGTGCAATAAACATCTCTAAGAATCCAGTGATGCATTCCAAAACCAAGCACATTGCTATTAAATATCACTTTGTCAGAGAATTGGTGCAGGACAAGGAAATCAGATTAGAATATATTCATACAAAAGAATAGATTGTAGACATTTTTACCAAACCATTACCTAAGGATGCATTTGTGTATCTAAGAGGTAAGTTAGGGGTCATTCCCCTATCCGAGGCTCACTAAATACAGTTTTAGTGATGCATCAACCAGAACATGATTGAAAATCAACCTGTTGATGCAGCATATTCAAGGAATCATTGCATATGAATCAGTACTTAAGGTACATTAATTTTCACCGGTAATATGTGAATTGTCTTTGGCATGTGTTGTCAAAGAGGGAGTGTTTGCTATGTCTTTGCTATTACTTCAAGAAATTTTCAATAGTCAGAAGGAAGAATTTTCAGGATATAGGAAGTTTGCTGACAGAGGGATATTTGAATCTAAACCGAGCTAACTCTTTCAAATTTCTTATGATATGACATATTGTGTTGCCATCAGTGCCAAAGAGGGAGATTGTTGGAAACAATTGTCTGAAGGAAATTGCTACTCAATTATGTATTGTCTTTGATGTCACACAATGTCATAGTCCGCAGCAATCAGTTTCTATCGAGCTCAGTCGGTCTGCCAGATAGGAATATTAGTGCTTACTGAGTCCACTCAGTTATCGAAGAAAAGTCAGTATTTACCGAGTTCAGTCAGTCATCGAAGAAAAGTTAGTATTTACCGAGTTCAGTCGGTCATCGAAGAAAAGTCAGTATTTACCGAGTTCAGTCGATTATCGAAGAAAAGTTAGTATTTACCGAGTTCAGTCGGTCATCGAAGAAAATTTAGTATTTACCGAGTTCAGTCGGTCATCGAAGAAAAGTTAGTATTTATCGAGTTCAGTCGGTCATCGAAGAAAAGTTAGTGTTTACCGAGTTCAGTCGGTTATCGAAGGTAAAAGATTGTCGGTGTTTACCGAGTTCCCTCGGTCTCCAAAAGATTATAGAAAGTTATGGTCACCGAGCACTGTCGGCCCTTGAAGGATTTTTGCAAATAAGAGTTTTCTTATTTCAGCCGACTGTTATACTAAATAATGTTGATTTGACAAATCTAAAATCATATAAATAAAAGGTCAAATGTGAAAAGAAAACAAGAAAATACAACAGAAGATTTTACAGAAGAAAAGCAGGAAAGGTGTATGCGAATTTGTGAAGGATGTTCAGATATCCTTGAGGTGCAGCAGAGATTTATTCGATCAGAAAGGATCAGACTTATGCAAAACAGAGATCTGTAATCAGCAAGACAGTTGCATTATTATACAAGTCATTTTTCATTGTTACCTTCTTATCATTGTAACAGTGAATTCTAAATCTCTTAACCGAGTTGGTTTAACAACCATATTGTAAATCCTCTAACAAGGTGACATTTCCATTGAATTGTTTTCAAGACCTCTTACCAGGCCACTCCTAGCAGGGTGTTTTAAATCCTCTAACAAGGTCACACCTAACAGTGTGTTTTGTAACCTTTTACCGGGTTGGCTTCTAACCAGGCATCACTTCAGAAAAGTGAAAATCAGTATCTAGATACATTGGTGGTTTTTCCCATATTGGGTTTCCATGTTAAATCTTGTGTCTCTTGTGTTCTTAATTGCTTTCTCAATCATATACATCTGCTAATGAATATATAAAGATAATATTGCTAATACTTTCTGCATCTTCAAAGTTACTGCAATCTACTTACCGAGTGCTAAAACAGATAACATTGTTAAGATATCCTAAGGGATCTGGAAAGAATTAATTGTGAAGTGTTTTATGGTTGACTGATTCACCCCCCCCCCCCCCCCCCTCTCAGTCACTTCATCCATATTCCATCATATACATCTTGATCATTTGCTTCAAGCACCTTTAAACTTGTTCTCTATAAGCACCAACAAAGATCTGATACCAATTGTTAATATGATTTAGAACAACAGAGAGGGGGGTTGAATGAGTTGTTCTCAGGTCTAGATGTATAAAACAAACTTTCAAACTCTTCAACAAATCAGATCCAACAACCAATAGCTACTTGGTCATTACTGATTGCATAATAGAAACATATAACATTGCAGTCCACTACCCAATTGTAGTTAACTTGTAAAATACATAAATGTTCAAACCAAAAAATTCACACAAGTATTGACACTAGGATTTACAGTGGATTTCCAATTAGGAAAAACCACTTTGTAACATGTTACTATTATTTTCACTATTCTGAAGTGAGCTCTGTGAAAAGCCAACCCTGTCAAAGGTTACATACACACTGTCAGGTGTGACCCAATTAAAGGATTTCAACCACTCTATTAAAAGTGCACCTTGTTATAGGACTTACATACACTCCATTAGAATGCAACCTTGTTCAAAGGATTTATACATATGACTATTAGGTCAACCTTTGTTAAAAGGATTTTGATGGATACAATGGTTAGAAAGTAATAGTAATATTCTTCTATAAACATACAACTCACTTTGCAGATATCAAATCCAATTCTATACACATATTCTAGTTTACTGATTGTGAATCTTTTCCATCTCCATCACTGATCAAATCAAAAATCCCTTCAAGCAATCACAACACTTATCCTTCAGCCTTTTCTACTTAGACAGTCAATAACATCAACAACACCAACATACTCTTCCACCTTTTTCAACCTCATGCTTAGGTTTTCCTATATACCTCTTCAATTAGGTCAATACATCTTTTGCCGCTTAATCTTCTCCATAGATCTTAGGGTTAGGTCAGATTCATCAATTCCTTCCAGCTTTATGTTCTTCATCTCCCTTTCTAGAAACATCTCAAATCTCTCTAAGATTTACAATAAAACATTTTACAGCTCATTAAATGCTTTCATACAATCAATAAATAAATTCAACATGGTTTACATAATTCAAGAATTCAACAATGTCGGCTAGGAATCTGAATTCTTCCTCAAATGTAAATTACTGACACTCAGTCAATATTGTGTTCAACTTCTTGGTCTTCACTAGAAAGCTTAGTCACCACTAAAATTGTTTCCTCGGCTAATATTGTCTTCCTTGACAATTAGCTAATGTTCTGTCAACACTAAAATTACTTGATCTGGCATATACTAACTCGGTTGATGCTAACATCATCAACTTAAACTTGATTTCTTCACTTTTTCTTGATTAAGCCTACCAGTTGAGTCTTCATTATTACTAAGATAAACAATATAGTATCTCATCATTGTGCCACATAATCAAGTACACATTGAAGTATCAAGATAACTCAACCTTTCCCCTAGGTGCTATTTTTATCATCCTTGTCTAACCCCTTCTCAACAATCAAATAGATATAGTAATTTCTTAAATAGAAGTAGTCTTACAAGTTAAGGTTTGACATCAATGACAATACAACAATTGCTTCAGTTGTAGTTTCCAACACATATGGCAGGAAATTTGTTGAAGTGCAACTCTTGTTTTAATTTGTGGTGAGAGAGGGATTGTATAAGAGAGGTGTTCAAGAATTGATGAGACTCCTCTTACAACATTCAAAGGCCTAGTATGTGTTCAACTTCTCTTTCTCTGGATATAAAATCAAATTCTAGAATCCAAGGCTTTGGATAATTCTGTGCACATTACAGTTTCATATTCATGGAACAATTAGTCAATATAATATGACATATTCTATAGATTCTTTGAAGCATTATTTGCTTGCATGGAAGCCTGTCCCTATTTTGAAAAATTGTCCTACCTGCATTTGGTAGGAACTTCACTGCAATGCAACTCTTGTTTTCATTTGTGCTAAGAGAGGGACTATAAAAGAGAGGTGTTCAAGCATTGATGAGAATCCTCTTACAACATTCAAAGGCCTGGTATGTGTTCAACTTCTCTTTCTATGTTTGTATTCCAAACATTTGAGTGCTTACTTATAGGATTATAGCCCTAACTCAATGGTCTTAATTCTTTACATGTTTCCTTATTTGGCTACAAGGTAATCTTTAAGAAACCCTCCCTTCAAAAAAGGTGTTAAAAATTGGTGAAATTTGGAAAACTATAGAGGAAAATATTAATTTTATTGGCAAAAAAATTCAATTTACAAAGAAAAATAATAATCGCAATTGGTGAATCATTCACGCTCCTTGAAACTATGTGGAAAATCTTGGCAAATTGTGTTTTTGTTTTAGAACTACCAAAATATATATTGGCAAATAAAAAATAGTATTTATAGTATATATTAGCAAATAAAAAATAGTATTTATAGTATAAAAATATATATATTGGCGAATATTCAAAACATAGTGATAGGACTAAGACCAAAACTTGACCACACACACACATGGAGCTAAGCTGAGTATGTAGATGAAGACAAGTTGGGTGCTACATGTCATTTATTGATGACCAGTTTGTGGTGATAGTTTGCATAGCTTTAGCAAGCTAAAAGGAGGGTCGATGATGATGATTACAAAGGTACACAATGGTCATATTGATGGTGTGCATGACTTTGACTGTTATGTTGGTGGTTTAAAGTTGTAGGCCATGAAGATACACAAAGGTCAAGTAAGCTTGTGGCTGACAGTTTGCATAGCTTCGACAGGATAAATTGAAGGTCAATGCTGATGATTCAGAAGATATGTAATGGTCTTATTGATGGTGTGTGTGACTTCAGTTGTTATGTTGCTGGTTTAGAGTTGTAGGCCACAAAGATATGCAAAGGTAAAGTAAGTTTGTGGTTGGCATTTTGCATAGCTTTGATAGGCTAAAGTGAAGGTCAATGCTGATGGTTACAAAGATACGCAAAGGTTAGGTCAGTTTGTGGTGAATGGTGACAGTGTGGATAGCTTTGGCACAGTAAAAGGAGGGTCGATGCTGACAGTTTCAAACATACATAATGGTCAAGTTGACAACGTGCATGACTTCAACTGTTATGCTGGTAGTTTGGAGTTGAAGGCCATGAAGATACACAAAGGACAGGTTGACAGTGTGAATGACTTCAGAAGTTATAATCATAGCTAAGATATGGGGGTTCTGAGGTCACGCTGGTAGTCTACATAACTTTTTCATGAAGTTACAATGACATTGAAGACTGGAGTACAATTAATGAGACTTATCAATGATTTTAAATTATTCAGTAGTGTACATAATCCAAACCAAGATTTTGATTAGACATTAAAAAGGATAATTTGTACAAGATATGAGTTGTGATTCGTCAACATTCATTATTTTTCTTTTTGGAGCCAAGTCACCTTACATGAAACATTCCTTTAAAATTTAATGTGGCTGCCAAGTTGCCAGTTAAAATTTTAAAATCGCAGCTAGGATATGGTGGTTCCATGGTCACGCTGATAGTCTACGTAACTTTAGTAGTACATAATCCAGGACAAGATTTTGATTAGACATTAAATAAGATAATTTGTATGGAATATGAGCTGTGATTCATCAACATTCATTTATTTTCTTTTCAACTTCGGAGCCAAGTTACACAAGATACAAGTTTCAACAATTTTTCTTTATCAATATTCTTTAATTTCCTTTTCCAAGGCAAGCCACCTTACATGAAGCATTCCTTCAAAATTTATTGTGGCTGGAAAGTTGGTGATTAATTTCTTTATATACTCCTTGGTAGTGAAATTGTAGAACACATGGCGCTTTGTAAATTTCTATATTTGGATGACAAAATGGGTCTTCCAATAGCTGAGGGATCATGAAATTAAAACCCAGAACCTATTATCCAACCAAATTTGAATATGGAGGAGGAGATTTGGTAGGATGTCCTCAGTCATCTTATGTGTGCAGCATGGGATCATGCTACCAGTTACATTAGATACCAAAGTGACATGTTCAAACTCAAACTAGAACATGACAAGGCGGAGATGCACGCCATTTTTTACAAACATGGCTTTGACTAGGAGGGGTTCCAGGAGGAGATGATCCATTTATTTTATGGTCTGTGCATCGAATGATCTTTTTTTCTTTGTGGATAATATTATTATATTATACTATAACATATTCACAAATTACTATTAGTATTAGGATATGTAGGAGTCAGAGTAGGCTTTTCTAATTTCCTATGAAAGGATCTTAGGATAATTTTTGTTACTTCTAATTTGTAAATATGAATATACTTTTCATTTGGGTTTTAGAAATAGTTGGAAGCTTGTCACTTCTCCTTCTGGGGAAACCACAACCATTCAGTTACTAGTATTATGTATAGCAAAAATATAGAAAAACTAAAAATTTAAATGTATGAGTATCATTTTTGAAATTAATAGTAATACATATGAGAAGACTCTTAGTCTTTTTCAAATAACAAATAGTGTTTTATGCTTTATTTGCTTATACTTCAAATTTCAATACAGTAACATGTTACGTGAATCATGAAATTGAACAATATTTTTATAAATTGAAAAATATGTGAATTGTAATTATTAATATGAGTCAAGATTGAAGATTCAAGAAGTATAGTTACATAGTATCAGTATACGAAGTTATGAACTTGAACTTTGAAGTATCTGCGGACTGTGATTTTGTATAAAATTATAAATACCTATTAGTTGAATCAGAATGCTAAATCACTTCACTGACTGAATGAGAATTTTGACAGTGATACTTCTAAAATCTAAATCCCACATGGCACATGGAAATTTTGAACCCACCCTCACCTCTTGATTCTTGAAATTGACTAGTAGTAACTTGTAAGTAACCCACTCCTAGCTTTGAAGTTACACTTGGATATTTCGTAACTTCTCAATGGTTAATTTGTTATGATGGTGATGGGTTTCAAAGTTACACCTAGCTATTTCGTAACTTCTCAATAGTTAAGTTGTTATGATGGTTATGGGTTCCAAAGTCCCAACTAATGGCATGCGTAACTTCAGAAGGTGTTGAAAAGTGAGAGTAAGTTGCATGCCACATGGAAAGTGCCAAAGAATGGAATGTTTACAAGCTTTGCTAGGGTTTCTTGTCCATTTGTGATTGTGGTTATAAAGTACAAGTGTCAAGACTCAAGAATGACATCTAAAGTCATGCCAGGTTGTGTCATAACATCTCAAGGTTTCGTTTCCCTAGTCATTTTAATAGTCCCAAAGTTATGAAAAGGTGTTGCATGACTTCGTAAGTCTCAAAGTTTTAGGATTTCAAATTCAAATGGCCAAGGGCTAAGGCCCCTAATTTTTAGGTAGAGAAGTTGAGATAGGGACCTAGGGTTACATTCATTAGTGTAACTTTGAAAACACATCAATTATTTTCTCTTGGATGACACACTACTACATTTGGGGTCAAATTTTGATGGCCATTTGTTAGATTTGCAATGCTAATTTGTCAGCATTTCAACAAATGGGTCTGTCACCATTTTTGTGTAGGAAATTGTGACAAAAGATGTATCCATCAGTTTACCGACACCATATCATGTCAAAAACTTGCATTTCAGCAATAGCTTCATTATGGCATTTTCTATGATTTATCCATCGGAATTCTGACACAATACCTATTAACTATCGAAAAGATATCTTTTCCGACATTATAACTATCATAATAGTGATAGTTTCCACTTGATTCCTATAGATATACCCATCGGTGATATGGTATTAATGTTGAACCATCTATCAAAAAAATTCTATTTGCGACACTTCAAATGTCAAAAGAGCGAGAGTCCTTCATTATTTCTCCGACAGATTCCCTATCGAACGTATAGCATTACTGTCGGAACTATTGTCGTAAATTAGTTTTCTCTGACATTTTATTTGTCGAATGCATAGCACTTCTATCAAAATTAATGATTAAGTGTCAAAAAATTGACGAATATGAACATTAACCATCATAGGTTCTCTCTTTCTTCGGTCTATATTATTGACAGAATGTTTTACCTTTCATTAGCTCATCAAATCTGGGGATTTAATGAGCTAATGAAAGGTAAAACATTCTATCAATAATATAGACTAAAGAAAGAGAGAACCTATGATGGTCTCTTGAGCTATTTTATCTTTAGTCCTAGCTACTATCCTAGCTACCTATCGATCATCAAGAATAATCACTGCCTCGCATTTATGTACACTGCACAAATTGAGCCCAGACTCGCAAAAACATTTTACACTTGTACATCTCATCAATACTAGAGGCCTAAAGTAATTTTATACAATCACTATCACATTTCGTGCATGGATGAGAAATAGTATCCAAAGTTTCTAGATAACCATTTTTGAGAAGAGAGAAGGGATAATTCCACAACAAAAAGGAAGACATCTTTTTAGCCTGGGTCAGGATCCTACCCCAGTTTTTGAAGGATCCAGGGCCAGTCTAGAAAGATGTCTTCCCATTCTATCTACAACATTGTGTCCATCCATGATCTCAGGAATATCATCATCTTTCTACTCTTCATTTGCCAAAATATATCGCTTCTTCAAGCTTGTAGAGTAATCTTATTAATAAAAGAACTCTTGCCAACATTAGGGTACCCACATATCAAAATAGTTGATGTTATTGGTGCTTGTGCTCAAGGATATCGATTCACTATTTTGAAATGGCCAAATCATTTTTATTTCATTTGTAGAGAAAAGGAGTGGTAGAAAATGAGCAGGTGAAAGTTGATCGAGCGCGAGAGAAGGCATTGCATTTTATTTGATCATGAATGCTCTCTGAAATGACCAATCATGTTTTCTATTCAATTTTTTTGGTGTTTTTTTTTCTCATATTCAGTAGATAAAAATCATGGCAGCAGCCACTTAGCCATCTTTTTGATGTTCCAGGTATTTTACAAAGATACAGGTATGTGGATTTATCATTTAGTTGCTTGCAGTTATTGGTCAAATGCAAATATTTTGTCAAGTTGAAAGGGCAAGATATCAGTTTGGTGTTTTTGGTTTATGTTAAAAGTTGATTTGGTAAAATCCTAAAAAAACACACTACATGTTCTAAAATGTAAAGAAGTTGAATGTTAAATGTAAGATATATATCTCATCCATAGTAATCAAAAGAAAGGACATGAAACTTATAAGGAGATTTACCAATCCAAAAATATAAGCGAATAGGAAACATGATTGGTACCTTATGAATTGGTTTTTGAGATGCACAATCTTCATCAATCTCCTGAGAACAAGACCCCTCCTCACAAAAAATGCATTTAATGGATTAAATAAATCTACAAAATTGAACCAATGGCATGTTTAGAACAAAGAAATAGATTGATAATAATATGCTGAAAATTCTATTATGTTTAATACACGCAAAAGGACCAGTCCCAACAATTCTTAAACATACTTTATTTGATATGATAATAACATGCTAATTAAACTGATAAAGCTATTATATGCATTTAATCTACCAATTACTAATTACACAAAAAACAAATTACAAAACTGAACCAATGGCATGTTCTTCGTGTGGTACAAGGAAGATTTGGCTATGAAAAAAAAAAGTGAGATGGCCTCATCATTTTTATTTCGATTGGATAGAGGAGTGAAAGATAAGCACGAGAGAAGGTATGTGATTTCTTCATCTTTTGATCATCTGGCATCATATTCAACTGCAAATTGCAAATGCATTGCATTTTATTTGATCACAAATGCTCTCTAAAATGACCGCATTCTACTGGTGTCATTCCCTAGCCCGTGATTTATCTCCATTATTTGATATTAATGGTGCTTGTGCTCAAGGTTATCGATCCACTATTTTCAAATGTTTGGATAGTTTAGATAGTTATATTTCCTGACTATTCCTCTAGTACACAGTTAGGAAATGTAACTGTCTAATGATTATATGTAATGTTAAATGGATTAAATGCTTTATTCTCGGTAGAAGTTAATGGAAGGAATAGTGTGTATTAAATACAATCCAGTCACTTATTGAATGCTTTGGAGACTACTGGTTTGATTATCCATGCACTACCAGTGACTGAGATTCATTAAAGGATACAAAACCCTTCATTTCGGGGTTATTGTGTGTGGATTCAAATGTAGGTTTGATTTGGTTAATGTTTAGAAGAGATCAATAAAGTATTTAAAGATAATCTTACATGTTTGGAGAGGTTTGAGAGGCACTTATCATTACTGTACCCTCACGAACATCGACATAGACTGGTTTTACTAAGTTTCCTTTCTCTATTTTGAGGTTTCCTTTCTTTGCCGCAGGGGTATAGTCAGAGGGTTCATTGAAAAAATGATCCTTCAAATGGTTACTATGAATATGAATGATTTGATATAGCATATTGCTCATTTTACTTGAAGTTTGCAATAGCTTGTGCAAGGGTGAAAGTAGTTTTGGTCATTTTGGTTGTGACTGTTCCTCTACACAGTCAGGAAATGTAACTTTCTAATGATTATATGTAATGTTGAATGGATTAAATGCTTTATTCTTGGTAGAAGTGAATGGAAGGAATAGTGTTGGTGTTAGGTTTCATTTATTATTGAATTCAATGGTTTCCAAGATGTGTTGAGGAGTTTTCTCCTTGTTTAATGTTAATTGTTCCTACACAATCCACTCATACAACAGTGAAGTTACAAATTTGAACCGATGGCATGTTTACAACGAAGAAATAGAATGATAATAATATACTAAAATTTTTATTCTTTTTAATACACACCAAAGGACCGCATTCTATTGGTGTCGTGCCCTAGCCCATGCTTTAACTCCATTATTTGATGTTACTGGTGCTTGTGCTCAAGGATATCCATTTTTTTGAAATATTGATCGTGGTTATCAAATGGACAGCCCATAAGCTTCTAGCTAGGCACCATTTGTATTGATAGGTTAGGGCATCAAATGTATTGTATCATTGATTGTTGATACTTTGTTAAAAGGAAATAGGACAAAGAATGATTTTTATTTAGTTTCTCTATTTTGATCCTTAAGTGGCTTACAACTCTAGAGAAGTATATGCAGATTTACAGATGCTGTTGCAGGATACATAGTAGTCGATAATTCACAATAAATCCATGCATCCAATTTGAATAGCAATTAATGCAAAGAACTAGGGTCCTCCAATGGCCCAATCATCTAGACCTTGACTATCCCCTCAACCAGTGACCCTTCAAAACTGGGTTATCATGCAATCAGTGAGTGATCCTGCATTCTCCTGGTGAGCTTCTAGGTAGGAACCATTTGTATATTTGATAGCTTAGGGCATCAAATGTATATTGTATCATTGATAGTTGAGACTTTGCTACTATCAATTTCTGGGTTTGATTGTGTACAATTTTTTCCATCAACGTTTTGGATCATACTACATGATCCATCATCAGGATGCTAGAGAGAAAAAAAATGATATGATGGATCATGTATTATTATCTAAAATGTTGATGGAAAAAATTATACACAATCGAACCCAGAAACTGATACTAGCATTAATATGGATTGTGGAAATCTAATAGATCTAGTTGAGACTTTGTTAAAAGGAAATAGGACAAATAATGATTTTGATTTAGTTTCTCTATTTTGATCTCTAAGTGGCTTACAACCATAGAGAAGTTGATGAAGGGTTCTCCCCTTAATACCACAACCACATAAGAGAAATAGAGAAACAACAACAATAATATGCAAGAACAGAAAATTGGCTTCTTATTATCTCCACAAATGTGGAATTACAAACTTTCAGAATTACAATATGCAAAGCCACATGGGCATTCCCTTACAATATTCTGTAGGACAAAGCCTCGAATCAATACTCAGATCTACTACCCAGAACTATTCTAAACTCCTAAGACAATAATACAGCCTTCCTTATATAGGCAATTTTCCACCGCCTGGGAAGGTTCCAAAATTTTAGCCAATAAGGCCGACCAAACTTAGAATTATTTTATTTTACATTTTATTACATCATAGTTGGCTCAAGATAACCTTTGAAACTCGAACAGAAATTTTGAAGAAAATTATTTTCCGCCATTTCGGGTGGCCCAACTTCTGAAGACCATAAGTCATCACCAGTTGACCCGATCGGCTATTATAACCCCATTTCAGAAATGCCACGAAGTGCTCTACAAGCTTGACCAATGCAAGCACCTATCACCCAAATTTCTGACCTCATCCGGGCCTCTAAAGCCTTCAAAACTGAGTTCAAAGTTTTTGTACCCTGCTACCAATACCGAAAATCTTCAATATCTTCCAATATACACTTGATCTGGAAATGAAACTTTACTGGCAAACTTATATGACCAAAATGAACCTCCAAGAAAGAAATCAGATCATTCTGAGCACATACAAAAATTACCAAAAATAGTAACTTTCCATAAATAGCAGCTCTGCACAAAATAGCCCTTATTGAATACAAAAATAGAAATATTTTTGGGTGATGCAAGATTGCTCTTACACCCAGTATGCTCCTGCATCAGAAGTATATGCAGATTTATAGATGCAGTTGCAGGGTACATAGCAGCGGATAATTCACAATAAATCCATGCATCCAATTTGAATAGCAATTACTACAAAGAAATAGGGTCCTCCAATGGCCCAATCATGGGGACCTTGACTGTCCCCTCAACCAGTGACCCTTCAAAACTGGGTTATCATGCAATCGGTGAGTGATCCTTCATTCTCCTGGTCTGCCCTGCAACCAAACATATTGGAAATACACAATACAATGATAACAAGTCTTTCACAATCCCCCTTCCCTCAAGGAACACTATCAACCATCCCTTCCACATAGCATTTCACTATTTTATGAGTGGATTGTGCAGGAACAGTTAACACTAAACAAGGAGCAAACTCCTCAACACATCTTGGAAACCATTGAATTCAATAATAAATGAAACCTAACACCAACACTATTCTTTCCATAGCTGCAGGATACATAGCAGTCAATAATTCGCAAGAAATTTATGCATGAAATTTTTATAAGGATATCCTACTAATCAATAGGAATTTTCTTGAGATGACCAATGATTATGCATTTTGATGGCAGTGTGCTAGTTCAAAAGGATAATATAAATTTGAAACATTTTTATTTTATTTTCTCAAACTATAAATGTGGGTAAAGGGAAAATATTATGGCCCCTACACTATGGTTGTTAGCCTAATTAAGATAGGCCTACCTTTGCATATAATAAGAGGCCAACATGAAACAAACATCTAGAGGTTAGGGGGTTGTTCCCTGTCCATAATTTATTATTTAAGTGTTAAGTGATGATGGGTATATCATGTAATTCATACCTAGTGTGTCTCTTTCTTTCTCTCCACATTTCACATTAGGAGTATATGTTATAAAATACTAATGAAATCAACTATAGGTCAAATCTAATCAAAATTGCAATATAAAGATTAAAATAGATCTTGAAGAAATATGGGAACCATTTTTGATAGATATTGTACAAATGAAGAGAATGCTCCAATGAGGAAATGCTTCAATGTGGAACAATTGAAGGACAATATTTTACTTTTATATGCACATCTGCAATGTTTTTGATATATTTCTAAGATAACAAAACCATAGAAAGAATAGCATATAGAAGAAAGTAAAGAATAATGATCATACTTTGAGATATTGTGGAAAATTAAAGGAAAGAATGCTTAGTGGGGTTATCATGCAATCAATGAGTGATCCTTCATTCCCTTCTTCTAGTGATCCTTCAAAACCGGGTTATCATGCAATCGGTGAGTGATCCTTCATTCTCCTAGTCTACCCTACATCCAAACATATTGGAAATACACAATACAATGATAACAAGTCTTTCAAAATCCCCCTTCCTTCAAGGAACACTATCAACCATCCCTTCCACATATCATTTCACTGTTGTATGAGTGGATTGTGCAAGAACAGTTAACATTAAACAAGGAGCAAACTCCTCAACACATCTTTGTTGTAAACATGCCATTGGTTCAATTTTGTAAATTTATTTTTTGTGTTAAATGCATTTAAATGGAACAATTAAGCATAGTAATAATATGCTTAGTCTATTATTAATTGTAGATTAAATTCCCATAACACCTTTATCAGTTTAGCATGTTATTATAAGATACTAAAGAAGACCTGCTATTTGTCAGAGAAATCTTCATTGTCCCCTACAATGAAGACAATGAAGATTGACCTCCTACCCCACAACAAAGAACATTGTAATAAGAATAAGATAGTGCCAAGAAACATTTTCACAAATATGAAATGTGAGGAAACATAATAACATTAACAATGCCAAGATTCACAGCATTAAATTTCACCTGCGGATGAGTTTCTGCAGTGGGTTGCCCAGCATCAAAAATATGTTGAGTTGCATTTGAGCTGTAACTAAGAGTATCATGTAGAATAGACCCTAAACTTTGAAAGTGTTCTCTAGCCTAGCAATTCAAAATTCAATCTAGACAAGCATCAGTAAGTGAAATAAATTATAGACATCAACATCATCATAATCATTAGACATAAATTATAGACATCAACATCAACATAATCATAATCATTTGGAGGGTATTCATTTTAGTACTATGTTTCTTGAAAGTTCTTGTGATATGCTTCTAAACTTTAAAAACATATTTTATGGCTTAATGATAATATATATTAGTGTTTTGTTTTCTAATGGAATGTTGTTGATCATTCATGGTCTTGAAGAAAATTTTGATTGTTTTGATTTTTGAGTCTTGACATTGTTTCTCAATGTGATATAGACTGACCACAAGATGGTTTAGTTGGTCCTCTCTTTCTATATAATCATTTGTCTTCTTCATGGTGTAAGTGTGAATATGTTATAATCCAACATGAAGTGTGGTTCAAATGAAGTTGAACCAAATGCTGACCGTGATGGCTATGATCATGATGAAGATAAATATGAATATTAAATCTAAAATATGGCTTGTAATTTGAATTTTCATTGTGAATGAAGAAACTATAGATTCAAGTTGACTCATTCTATGTTGTAGTATATTTGTTCCCTAGATCTACCATATTATATATGTGTAGCCTGTAAGGGACATCTTCTTCTCATCCATGTATCATAGCTCAGTGAGAGTTCTTAGGAGAAAGACAAGATGTTAGTGGGAGATGGAGAAACCAATATTAGAACACCACTTGAAGCCTTGCAATGTTGAGAGTGGGATAAAAGCTACACTTGAGACCCTATATAAGGAACAAACTTATTGAGCTTCACTTTGTTTCAAGAATAGTTTTATATTCTATACTAAATAGGGCCAACCACATGAAGGTGGAAGCTCATTTGCCCCCCCCCCCCCCCCTAACATCACTCTAAATTCCTCATTAACATCTAACATTCATTCATTATTTCATCCATTAATAAAATGTAACATTCATTAATTATCACACAATAACATTCATTCACACATTAATAAAATGTGACATTCATTAATTATCACATGATAACATTCATTAACACATTATAAAATTTATGAACATTCACTACCACATAATTAAATTCATTGGCATATAAAAATTAGTCATTATCAATAAAGGTGCATAGATGACAATCATTTCTTTTTTTTCTTTTGATTTCTAGTTTTTAAGATATAATTGTAAGATGAGTATACATATCATCATCATGATCATCTACCCTCTCATTAGATCTCAATGCATGCCTAGTTCTTTGTTGATGCAAAGGGGGCTCATCTGCAATAACATATAAAAGGATTAAATTAAAAATATTTTAAATATTTTAAAATATTTCAGTACTTTACAGGCCATAATCATATAGCTCTTTACCTGATCTAGTCACATCATCAACATCGAGGTTAGTTTGTCGATCCATGAGACTGTGTGGGATGCTCATGAAAGGAGTCTGGGTACCTACATATGTAATTCAATTATCTAATGTTAGTTAAAAAACTCATGATACATATACTCAAAACCACATAGTAAGTACATTAAAAACCATAAGCATCCCATAGTAAGTACATCACAAATTAATTAGATTAAGCATTGATTGCATAACTACACATTTCTATCAAGAAATCAATATTAAATAGATTAAGCAGTGATCACATAACTGTACATTTCATTCATCTTCTTCTTCATCCAACTAATCGCCATGATCATCGTTGACATCGACATCATCACCACCACCGTCATTGTCTTCATCTTCATCATCGTCATTAGCATTAGCATCAGCATCAGCATCAGCATCATCATCATCATCAACAACACCATCATCATCATCATCATCAATAGCATCATTAGTAGCCTCATCATCATCATCTTCTTCTTCTTCTTCAAGAAAAGTTGCGTCAGGAACATCATCGACTAACTGTTCATTGTAGTTGTTCGCAATCTTCTTCCATCGCGTTATACCTCATCGGCCTTCCTCTTGGATCATGTCTAACAGAAAACAACCAACCTGATTTATGCGGAACCTCTGAGTAAAATACCTGCTCACATTGGCTTGGAAGAACATAGGATTCATCCCCAACTGGATCAAACCACCTTGTATTAATCATTGGAAATCCATTGTCATGTTCAATAACAGTTATATCAGGATCATTTTGATTAAGTCTTAGCATATACCATCTGATGATGAAGAGAACTAATCTGAAGGAATTACAGTCACACTCAAGTATATCATCCAAAATGCCATAGTATCGATTTTCAGACTCTCGAGGATGTAAGTCATTTCTAGATGAAATATTAGTCACCTGAAAGACTACACTTATCCTAGAATCACAAGTTTTCTTTATGTCATCTAACTTTTTGATGCGAAATTTATGACCATTGCAAAACATAGCCTTGTGGTGTTTGACCTGCAAAAATATGTAAAACATGTATAAATCAATGCATCAAGATTTCATAAATGTACGAGTGATTAAAAAATTTATATGTACCTAGAAATATTTTAAACCATGTGCTAAATCTATTTCCCTTTGGGTAACATTTGGATCTCCATTACAATGAGCTTCATTAACCAATGAAGACACAGTTTTCCATGTTAATGTGCAACCTAAATGATGACATCATTCAATCCATTTCATCATCCAATCTTGATTGTTTGCAATATACAAATGTATTGCATCCCACTCTCGAGCAGTTGTACAAAAAATAAATAGATGACTTAAAACTGATTAATTTTGAAGATTAAGAATTAATTAATAGCTACAATAACATCTTATAATTTATTACCTCTCACTTTCCTCATTCTACCTTCCCCCACCAAGTACTCCCCTTCAAATTTTCTAATGGTGTCGAGATCCCAAATGTGATCTATATGGATCTTTGCTGCAAGCTTAGGAAGATATTTAGTAACATACACCATAGTCTAGTATACCATATATCCCTCCACCATAGAACCCTTAGGACGTGCTCTTTTCCAAACCAAAGCCTTCAAAAATTTTAAGTGCCTCTCAACCATCCACATTGACTGAGTGTGTACGGGTCCACACATTTCAATCTCCTCAACTTGGTGTATGAGGTAGTGTTCTTGTGCATTGAAAAAGGTTGAAGGTAGACACTTTTGCATTTCACACATTAGAAGAGGAATTCTTCTCTTCCAGTATTTTATATCTTCTTTATGGATTTCTTTAGATGACAACCACCTACAAGACATTCAAGACACAAAAATATATAAACATGAGACTTTACAATATATATATATACAACAAATTGAACAGATATCATTGCTTACCTCATGTATTTTCCAAGATCATATATCACTTATTTGATGTTATTATTGAAGTTCTCTTGGAGAGATAGTGGTAACATGTACTACAACAATTATAAAAATAATCATGTCATTCTTTTCTCATATAATACAATGAGAAGTACATGTAGTTTACAAATATATTGTAAATACAAAAGAACATGACTTACCTTGATGAAGGTATGCCAATCATGCATTTTCAACCCTGGCCCAAATTCACCTTTCTTTGATATGGTACTGCTTATGTTTGCAGCAAATCCTGTGGGAAATCAAATTTTTTGTATGACTTCTTTTATGGCATCATCTTGTTGTTCTGTTAATAACCAAGGAAGGGCACTTGTATTAATCTATTCTCCATTTCTATTTGATTCAATGAAATTTTTCATTGCATGATTGGATTCATGAATGTCACTACAAATTTTGACAATTTTTTCTTTGTCACGCCTTCCATCCAATATCTTCCACAATGTCTCCATTACATTCTTTCAAATATGCATAGTATCAAACAAATGCACATCAAGCAGCTGCTCATAGTAGGGCAACCTACTAAATTGTCTGGGATAACTCTTTAGTCCCTTTGGAAGGTGCTTAGTAGTGTTTCCTTGATGACATTCATGATCATCAATCACATAATCAATAAATAAAACACAATAAAAATATACAAATTCCAAACATAAATCATTAGATAGAATGGTAGTACCTTGACGATTAATTCTATTATATTTCAACTTCCATAAGTGAGGTGTCATTCTCCATGGCTTAGATGTAGTCTCTTCTTTCCCATTGAAAAGATGTTTTTTGATAATTTGATAGTTATGATTTTTGTGGAGAAAGTACCTATACTCATCAAACACCTACTTTCCTAAACTTTTTGAATAACGAGATTTCATCTTTGGACCACAAACTGGACATGCAAATTTTCCCTTTGTTTGAAGACCTACAAGGTAATGATACAATTGGATTAAATATGTTAATTTTTATTTTTAGAATTATCATGTGCAACTTGAATTCACCATAACATACCAGAAAAATGTGTTAGCCCTGGGGCATCATGTATTGTTCATACAAGCATTGCATGGAATTGAAATTTTCTATCTCCTATTGGTCTAGAGATGTCATACATAGTAACACCTTTCCATAACTCCACCAACTCATCGATAAGAGGCTCAATATAAACATTCATATCTTTAACTTGGTATTTACCTGGTTGAATGAACAACATTACATAATTATTGTGACCATTTTACTACAAGATTTATAATTACATGCAGATAACTATTAAATGATCAAATACCTAGAACAATCATTACCAACATAATGTGCTCTTTCTTTATTGACATCCATGGAGGAATGTTATTGTTGATAAAAAAATAGGTCAAATAGATCTTAGCTCTCCAAATGGATTGACACCGTCCACTGCCACTGAAAGCTTGAGATTTCAAAGTTCTTCGATAAAGTGTGGCCACTTTTTCTCTATGTCCTTAAATATAGAACCATCCACAGGCATTCAAATAATGTCATCTTAACTCCTATTGCGTGCATGGTAATCCATAAATTGTGCCAAGCTATTACACCTAAATAATCTTTGCAAACGTGGTATAATGGGGATGTAACAAAGAACCTTGTGAGGCACCTTTTTTGTTATTTTTTCTATTCGATATCTACTTGTATGACATTTAGGGTATTATGTTGCAAATTCATGTTTTTTATGATAAATAATATGATCATTGGGACAAGCATCTATTGCTTGATACTCTATTCCAATATCTTTCATAGTGGCACATAATTCTCGATATGAGCAAGGGAGAATATTCGATGGTGGTAACAAGAACTCACCTATCAATCTGTAGAAAAAAATATATGTTGTTAATATTAACAATATTTATGGGACATGTTTCACCATTTAATTACTATAATGACAAATATGACATACCGTAGCATACATGACATTGCTATGTTGGATAAACCATTCATAACTTTCAAGTTCAACAACAACAATACACCAGAGAGAAGAGTTGTTTGGGAGCCTTTGTAAAGGGGTGTGGCTGCCTTCTCAAGTAGAGGTATATCATGGATGACATCAACATCATCCTGATCATCATCATCAATTGTGCTAATACCAAATGTGTCATGGATCAATGTATTAGTACCATCATCTGGCGCATCATTGTCATCTTCCATGGGATCATAATCTTCAGCTTCAATATTTGCACCTCCATGATCCTCCACTTCCAAAGCCATATTCTCAATATTCGCACCTCCATGGTCCATATCACGTACTCCCCTAGGGAGGTCGACCTATATTAAAATGAACACAAATAAAGCATGATAATGATCTCATCATCAGGTGTATTTCATATATATATTAATTGTTAAATAAATATAATGAAAAACTTACCAATTCATGATAATCAAAGCCTCCTTCAATGTGACCATTATCCCTACAATGTCTCTTAGTTGTTTTGATTAGCAATCTTCTAATGTTTAAACCCTTACAATTATTGCAGGGACAATAAAATTTTCCATCACCTTTTCTTTTCAAGTTCAACCACAATCTATTGATTGCATCCCCATTACCTTCTTCACTTGGATTGTCTGACATGATACTTCTTCACTTAGATTATCTATAACCCAATTATACATATAAATTGAAAAATTAGTTATGAAATGATGTTGTAGTATAGTATACCAAATTGAAACACTTCTATTATTGTAGTCTTCCACCTCAAACTCTTTCCTATTGTGGTAAGAAAGAAAGATATTCAAATAATATAGTAGTTTGTAAATCAAAATAAAATGGAGGCAAGTTGTTGATTGAGGGTGCAAGGAACAACACCCGTCAGTACATTTATCAAATTGTAAATTTCAATTTTGAACCATTCTGTGAATATAGATCATGGATGTAATCTTAGAAAATAACAAAATGTAGACACGACAGATTACTTATTTTGTTATTCTACATTACTTACTATTTGAGTGCACGCTCCACCTGCAAGTTGATCAAGTCTTGTTTGATGCTTCAATTTTTTGTTAATTGTCCTATAGAAGTACACAATTTTGTATTTGCCCAATATGTTATTAAAAAAACAACAATAGAATAAAATACTTGTTGAGAAAGATCATCATAGGAGTATCAAAAACTCAAGATTTAAGGTAACACAACATTATAAGACTCTTACATTCAACCTTCAACTCATGCACCTAATAAATAGGAGAAAAAATACATGAAATTGAAAAATTTAACTAATGAATTGTGTTTTTCTTCTCATCTTAATCAGCCAAATTTATATGAGATTCTAAAGAAGGCCTCACTCTTAATCAGCCAAATCTTCTGATTTTCTAAATGCTTCTTTATTTGTCAACCAATTAATACATGCTACTATATAAAGAAGACAATCAGAAGACAATGAAGATTTTTCTGACAAAAATGAGTACACTAAACTGAACCAATGACATGTTTACAAAAATGATCATAACTCACAAGCAAAACTGAAACAATGGCATGTTTATAACTAATTAAGAGTGAAGAATAGCTTGTGCAAGGGTGAAAGTAGTTTTGATCATTTTGGTCGTGATTGTTCCTCTACACAGTCAGGAAATGTAATTGTCTAATGATTATATGTAATGTTGAATGGATTAAATACTTTATTCTTGGTAGAAGTGAATGGAAGGAATAGTGTTGGTGTTAGGTTTCATTTATTATTGAATTCAATGGTTTCCAAGATGTGTTGAGGAGTTTTCTCCTTGTTTAATGTTAATTGTTCCTGCACAATCCACTCATACAACAGTGAAATGCTATGTGGAAGGGATGGTTGATAGTGTTCCTTGAGGGAAGGGGGATTTTTAAAGACTTATTATCATTTTATTGTGTATTTCCAATATGTTTGGATGCAAGGCAGACCAGGAGAATGAAGGATCACTCACCGATTGCATGATAACCTAGTTTTGAAGGGTCACTGGTTGAGGGGACAGTCAAGGTCCCGATGATTGGGCCATTGGAGGACCCTATTTCTTTGTATTAATTGATATTCAAATTGGATGCATGGGTTTCTTGTGAATTATCAGCTGCTATGTATCATACAACTGCATCCATAAATCTGAATATACTTCTCTATGGTTGTAAGCCACTTAGAGATCAAAATAGAGAAACTAAATCAAAATTGTTCTTTGTCCTATTTCCTTTTAACAAAGTATCAACTATCAATGATACAATATACATTTGATTCCCTAAGATATCAAATATACAAATGGCACCTACTTAGAAGCTCACCAAGAGAATGAAGGATCACTCACTGATTGCATGATAACCTGATTTTGAAGGGTCACTGGTTGAGGGGATAGTCAAGGTCCCAATGATTGGGCCATTGGAGGACCCTAGTTCTTTGTATTAATTGCTATTCAAATTGGATGCATGGATTTATTATGAATTATCGGCTGCTATGTATCCTGCAACTACATCCATAAATTTGCATATACTTCTCTAGGGTTGTAAGCCACTTAGGGATCAAAATAGAGAAACTAAATAAAAACTCAGTTTTGAAGGGTCACTGGAAGAGGGGAATGAAGGATCACTCATTTATTGCATGATAACCCCACCAAGCATTCTTTCCTTTAATTTTCCACAATATCTCAAAGTATGATCATTATTCTTTACTTTCTTCTATATGCTATTCTTTCTATGGTTTTGTTATCTCATAAATATATCAAAAACATTGCAGATGTGCCTATAAAAGTAAAATATTGTCCTTCAATTGTTCCACATTGAAGCATTTCCTCTTTGGAGTATTCTCTTCATTTGTACAATATCTGTCAAAAATGGTTCCCATATTTCTTCAAGATATATTTTAATCTTTATATTGCAATTTTGATTAGACTTGACCTATAGTTGATTTCATTAGTATTTTATAACATATACTCCTAATGTGAAATGTGGAGAGAAAGAAAGAGACACACTAGGTATGAATTACACGATATACCCATCATCACTTAGAACTTAAATAATAAATTATGGATAGGGAACAAGCCCCTAACCTCTGGATGTTTGTTTCATGTTGGCCTCTTATTATATGCAAAGGTAGGCCTGTCTTAATTAGGCTAACAACCACAATGTAGGGGCCATAAATTATGGAACCCAAAATAGTGCACACTTGTATTAAATTAGGTTTAGTATACTACAAGGGAATGGAAACCATGCAATAGTGCCTCATGCGGATGGAAGAAACCCTTCACCAAGAAGATGGTTGTGTTTGCAATATTTACTAGAGGCAAAGAACATAATTTGGTTCCAGCAATTACTCCTAGAAGATAATGGCACCCACAAAACACTTGGAAAAGATAGCACTCACTATATCTTTTATCACTCTTTTAAATTTGGGACAATAAATCTCAAAGATTGATCAATGAATTCTTGAACATAAAGAACCATTGATAGATATGATTCATGTGTATAATAGCCAACAACCAATTGCTCCAATCATGATGTCCAATAATTATGTTAGAAAAAGAATCTACAAATCTCTTACACAACCATAATAGATTCAAACCATGAACTATAAGAACCTAACAATGGGACTAACAAAGATACAACCTAAACAAATCTTGATCATATTCCACCCTATTGTAAGGCCCAAGAAGTAACTCTATCTTAAAGCTACACATTCCTCTAGATGAAGCTCAAAGGTCAGGTAGCTGAAGCATCGCAATACTTGAATGAATATAGGAATAATTTGATGTACAATCATTTGCTAGCTTGGTTTGTGGGTTTTCCACATAATATTTTCCCTTTAACCACATTTATAGTTTGAGAAAATCAGAAAAAATTGTTTCAGATTTATATTATCCTTTTGAACTAGCACACTACCATCAAAATGCATAATCATTGGTCATCTCAAGAAAATTCCTATTGATTAGTAGGATATCCTTATAAAAATTTGATGCATGGATTTCTTGTGAATTATCGACTGCTATGTATCCTACAACTATGGAAGGAATAGTGTTGGTGTTAGGTTTCATTTATTATTGAATTCAATGGTTTCCAAGATGTGTTGAGGAGTTTTCTCCTTGTTTAATGTTAACTGTTCCTGCACAATCCACTCATAAAATAGTGAAATGCTATGTGGAAGGGATGGTTGATAGTGTTCCTTGAGGGAAGGGGGATTGTGAAAGACTTGTTATCATTGTATTGTGTATTTCTAATATGTTTGGATGTAGGGCAAACTAGGAGAATGAAGGATCACTCACTGATTACATGATAACCCGATTTTGAAGGGTCACTAGTTTAGGGGACAGTCAAGGTCCAGATGATTGCACCATTGGAGGACCCTATTTCTTTGTAGTAATTGCTATTCAAATTAGATGCATGGATTTCTTGTCAATTATCAGCTGTTATGTATCCTACAACTGCATCCATAAATCTCCATATACTTCTCTAGGGTTGTAAGCCACTTAGGGATCAAAATACAGAGACTAAATCAAAATCGTTCTTTGTCCTATTTCCTTTTAACAAAGTCTCAACTATCAATGATACAATATAAATTTGATGCCCTAAGCTATCAAATATACAAATGGCACCTACCTAGAAGCTCACCAGGAGAATGAAGGATCACTCACTAATTGCATTATAACCCGGTTTTGAAGGGTCACTAGTTGAGGGGACAGTCAAGGTCCCGATGATTGGGCCATTGGAGGACCCTAGTTCTTTGTATTAATTGCTATTCAAATTGGATGCATGGATTTATTGTGAATTATCGGCTGCTATGTATCCTGCAACTGCATCCATAAATCTGCATATACTTCTCTAGGGTTATAAGCCACTTAGGGATCAAAATAGAGAAACTAAATAAAAATTGTTTTTTGTCATATTTCCTTTTAACAAAGTATCAACTATCAATGATACAATACATTTAATGCCCTAAGCTATCAATACAAATGGCACCTAGCTAGAAGCTCACGGGCTGTCCATTTGATAAACATAGTCAACATTTTAAAAAAATGGATATCCTTGAGTGCAAGCACCAATAACATCATATAATGGAGTTAAAGCACGGGCTAGGGCACGACACCAATAGAATGCGGTCATTTTAGTGATAGAAATTTACAATGGCATCATTAAACATATATGCCAGTAATATCAACAAATGTGAATCCAAACATTTGAATACAGTGAATTGATATCCTTGAGCATAAGCACCAATAACATCAAATAATAGAGATAAAGCACTGGCTATGGCACAACACCAGTAGAATGCGGTCATTTCAGAGAGAATTCATGATCAAATAAAATGAAATGCTTTCGAATATGATGCTAGAGGCTCGAAAGATGAAGAAATCACGTACCTTCTCTCGTGCTCAACTTTCACTACTTTTCTCCCGCTCCCTCTATCCAATCGAAATAAAAATGATGAGGCCGTTTCAATTTTTTTTTTAATCTATACTCCAAATCTGTCAAAATTTCAATGGTCAATTAAACACCCATCAGAATATCGACATCATCGGGGCCTATTACAAAAAAAACCACCAAATTCATAATAAAAGGTTACACGTCGGAAACTTCTGTCGAAATTTGGCCCCAAATATAGTAGTGACAGATCCTCACCAAATCTATGTTGGAAGTGATAGTTGACGCTTTTATGAAAAAATTAACTACTAATTTCATGCATGTGTACTTGAGGAGATTTTAATTTTTAATAGAGTAGGTGGTTGGTTGTGAGTTTCTTATTAGTTATTAAAGATAGTTCACACTTCACAGAGCATCCAAAATTTTTGAAGTTGAAGAGCATGAGAGAGTTGAAACCTTTAAGTGTAAAAAAGGAGCTTAGAGTTTAGTATACATAAAGAATGGCAGAACAAGGATCTCCTGAGGGTTTTTTAGTACTAGTAAAGAGTGTGCATTCAAGAACAAAGAGGCCAAACATATACGCTGAATAATGGATGAAACTGTTGCCTGGATCTTCAAATTTGCAATCAGCTAATGCTTATGAATGGAGGGAACCTTATGCATTCTAAAGGGATGTTGTTTGACCAAACACAATTGGGTATGAGCTCTTCATGTATTTGTATAACAATAGAATGAGAGGCCCTCCTGTTTCAAACCCATAGGATAGGAACTTGGGAAAGTTGATAGTACCTGAAGTATTTTTGGATGTAGACCTCATGAAAGAACTAATTGAAGCATATAATCCAGTGACACAAGCTTTCCACAAGAAGGACAAGTCTATACTTTGCATGTTAGACAACAAATTTTAATCAAGATTTTGACCTTCAGGGACCTATGAGTGAAAATATTGACCTAGCATAAGAGGAGGCCCTATTAATAGACATAAAAGTTACTACATTGGAACTGTTATGAGGAAGAATATTCCTAGAGAAAAGAAAGAGGTGGGGTTTTTGCTGAAGAAGGTTGCAAATTCATTTGATATTGAGCTTTTCTTTCCCTATTTCCAGAATACCATCTATGGTCTACAAAAAGTTATTGGAATAGATGGAGGTTTGACAATGACTCCTCACATTTATGTCATGGCTATAGATGTTCAGGACTTGTACACCAATAAGGAGTTTGATTATGTGGGGCACATAATTAATGTAATGCACACTAAGTTGATGAATTCAAAGATTGATTTGAAAAGATTCAAGTTCAATCACTACTCCATACTCATGTAACTGATCCTCTATTGAAATATTGGCTACATCAACCAAGACTTCATCAATAAGACTGAGAACTATTCTGCTTCAGCTCTGGACCAGGTCATGGGATAGAAGTTACCATTTCTCTAATTCCATTTATTTTTATAGTGATTTTGTGGATCCAATAATGAACATGTTAGGTGTTGTGAGGGATATATTTCCTTTAATTGTTAGAAAATTGCTTAGACCCTTTACATTTGAAATTGACAATAAAATTAAGCAAAATTGGGGTGATATGTTTATTTTTAAGAATTTTTCTGTTATGAGAGTGTATGCTTTCCCTCAATCTCCACACATACTACCAAAATATATCCCAAAAATATTGGGAATAATAGAATTCATGTGGCAGCTTATCATGATGATAGAGAACACTTAGGCCCTAAAAGACATAAGGGAACCTTTCTGCCAAGGAGGTTCTAAATAGGGGATTTCTCTATTGGTAAATATGTTGTGGACCAAATCCATGAATTCTTGAGACAATTTAGATTGTCCTCTACTAATGTAAGGATGTATGACTCTGAAGACTTCGTTAGAGGAGCATTGAGAGAAATGAGGAATCATAATCTAGCTCAAAATCAGCCTATTCTAGATGAGGATGTTATTAGAAATGTGCTCAATGCATATATCTATGATGAGAGAAGCCTTAAATGGAAAAATATATTAAGGGTAGAGGAAGAATTGAAAAAGGAAGACCCTACCTTCCCCAATTTCTTTTGTGATCTCAAATACATGCCGATAATTGACATGTGTATAGATAATTACAAATATATTATGTCTAAATTTCTAGATATCCCTAAGGAGAAGAAGGAGAATGGAATAGAACCTAAGGAAGTTGAACCTGTTGTGGTGTTTATGGTAGAAACAGAACAAGTTGATCCATCCACATCTAAGTAGGGGCCATCAAAGAAATAAAAGTTGATGAATGTACCAAAAAATGGAAGGAAAAAGGCACTACAAATATTGCAAGGTAATAGCCATTACTTTGCTGACTTAAGACAACAATTTTTGACATCATATGCAAATGAGGGAGAAAAGGCCCTAGATGAGTTAGAATTGGCTACAGCTAGATTGGATGACAGGATCATCCAAGCTAAAGAGTTTATATACGATGATGAATTTATCAAGTTGGATGAGTTTAAAAGTTTTCTCTTTAGAGTTAAGTAGAATGAATTAACACTGTCTTTGAAACTAGGGGAATCATAAGAAAATACTATTGAAATGATTAAAAAATTACAAGCCTATGATCCCAACAATAAAAAATTAATTATGTAGGAGGCAAGAGATCTTGTGAAGAGAAGTGGCATGTTGATGATCCCTGGATGGGACTTGGAGTCCTCATTCTTAGTTAACCAAATCAAGAGGCAAGATAAAGTTGTAGCTTATGAAGATTTTGGCCCTGATGGACTACAGAGGGGTTCTAGATTCAATATGGACACTAAGACAATAGCAGTATGATGTGTGGCCACAGAATCTAATAAGCCTAGATTGGTTGACATCCAAGACACAACATAGGGTAGCCAATTAATATTAAGGTTGAAGGACACTACATGATCAGAGATAGAAAATCTCCTACATCATGCATCCTCCATGAATAAAATAGTGGTTGAGGACTTAGAGAAAAGGCTAGCTAGGACATTCAAAGATTATGTGTCAACTAAAAAAAAGTTTCAAGAGGAACTGAAGAAGAATTTTCTCCTGGATAAGATTGTGAAGGAGCTAAAAGATGAAATAAATAATATAAAAAATTATTCCAGGGCATTTATAGAGGTCTGCATGATGCTGGGGTCCAAACTAAGTATGAGGGGGGCTTAGCTCTAGAACTTGCAACATAAAAGATAATAATGGACATTGATCAGCTTGTTGATACTGGAAATGGAATTGCTAAAAAGGAGACTTTGAAGAAGGTGTTATTGCACAGAGTAAATATTTTAAAAGGGAAGTCTCAAATCATGCATAGTACTTTCATTTCTTTGTAGGGGAAAGAATATCAATGTTCTAATGCCTTGTCTGTACTAACCCCCTTATTTAATTCTTGGAGCCCATACTAAGATTGGAAATCCAATTTTTTGGGAAAATGGTATGATCTTGATATGAGAGAAATAGATTCCTTCAAATAAAAAGGGAAAGAAATTAAGTCACCTTTGTATACGAATCTATCCAATTTTTAGCTATATGACTAAAGCCAAGTCTTCTATTGTTCTATGTGAATGTTCCATTCTCCAAGTCCACCTCCATGATATTTTCCTTTGTCACCTAGTTTTTGAAGTCAATCTATGGCTAAAATTATTTTTTTATACCCCTCTTTTTTATGATAGACAGAGGATAGAATTGAATTCTCTACCAATGATGAAATTATTTTCTATCCAGGATCTAAAAAGACTATAGGCACACATTGTGCACTAATCCTCCTAGAATTGAATCTACCATCCAACTTTTGAAAGAGAATTGTGCTTGGGTTCCATAGGATTTCCAATCCCCCTGAGGCACCTGTGACTTTTATTGATTTTGATTCCCAATTGTCTATTGATCTTTTGAATTTTTCTATTTGGTCTGCATTTAGCTTTGTTTCTTGAGGCATTATTACATCTTCTTTGAATGAAAAATTACAACATTTTATTAAATCCTACTTGTTAGGAGCATTCATACCCCTAACACTCCATGAAATAATTTTCATTTCTCCTTGGGAAGGAACTTCCCCTTCCCTACATGAAAATAAGTTGTGATTTTGTTTTGGTCTGACTCCTCCCCTTCTTCACTTCTCAATTAAAAAATGGATTTTTGACGCAAGATAGGGGGCAAGAGGGGCTAGAGGATGGTGCACCCTAATGATCTGAGCCTACAACACACATGTAGAAGAAAACAAATAACAAGATTGAAAGAGAGAATGTTAGGTCTTTCATTAAATTTCATCAATTGGAATCATACATGTCGGGCTATAAGGCCTTCTCAGTTAGGGCCAGATATTACAATGAATTATAGAAGTCCTCAAACATGCGAGGATCTATTACCAATCTCTAATCTAATCACTCCTATCTTCTATCCAAAAATTGACTCCCAAAACTACCACCAAACATCTACATTTATACAAGAAGCTACCAAGTTGAGTCAGCCTTTAGATCCACAATTAATGAAAGTAATAGTCAAATCTAGGACCACATGCTTCCTAATGATGGATTCCAACATTAATTTCATGATTCAATATAAATGCACAAGTCGGCCATAATAGGAAACAAAACTAAACCCATCGGTAAGCAAGATAATCAAGCAGCAGACAGACAACACCGAGCGTCAGTGAGATAACCAACTGCCTAGGAGATAATTGACCACCCTTGGTAACCAAAGGAAACTAAACAACTACTGACCAACTTGATTAAAGAAGAAACTAAGCAACACAGACAAAACTCCAAATTCTTTTTGGTGACACAGGATTGCCAAGGACCCAAGATGCTCCTGCATCAGACACTTGGGGTTATTTTGAAATGATTCTTCAAATCATTAGGTATGCTTGGTCCGAGCTGCATCCAACTCAGACTGTGAAATCCATGAACTTTCTTCCATCGATCTATTCTTCCACTTAACCAAATATTCCATATATTGTTTTCCTCTTGTGCTCTTGCCAACTCTTTCCTTTAAAATCTGTTCAACTTCATCATTCTGCTTCTTAGGATATCATGTCAGTACTGGCACTTCTTCATCAGGTTCATGATACTCATACAAATCAGTAATATTGAAAATCAGTGATATGTCCATGTCATTAAGTAACTCTATCTCATATGCATTTCCCCTGTCAAATTTCTTCAAAATCTTGCAAGGTCCAAACTCCTTCATCTTTAGCTTTCCATATGTTCCAACAAGAAATTGGTCTTTCTTCAAATGAACCATCACTTCATCACTAACATCAAAAGTCTTATGTCTTCTTGATCTATCAACTATGTCTTTGTATTTCTGATTACTGTCTTCCAGCTTCAGCTTCACATCTTCATGCAATGTCTTCATGTATTCAGCAAACTTTACTCCTTCAACACTTCTCTTATTTTCATTAGCAATGTCTCTCAAATCAGATATTCCTCTCGGTTGTGTGCCATTCATAATCTCAAATGGTGTCTTTCCAGTACTCCTATTCATTGAATTGTTATATGAAAACTCTGCTTGTGCCAACACAGAATCCCAATTACTCGGTGTGTCTCCAACTAAACATCTCAATGAATTTCCCAAACTTCTGTTCACAACTTTAGTCTATCCATCGATTTGTGGGTGAAATGTAGAACTATATTTCAACTCAGTACCAAATTTCTTCCAAAGTGTTTTCTAAAAATATCCAACAAATTTACTGTCTCAGTCATAGATAATACTCCTCGGTAACCCATGCAATCAAACAATTTCCTTAAAGAAAAGATCTGCTACATGTACTGCGTCTGATGTCTTCCTACATGGTATAAAATATGCCATTTTAGAAAATCTATCCACAACAACAAATATTGAATCATTACCTCTTACTATCTTCGGTAAGCCAAGAACAAAGTCCATAATGATGTCAATCCAAGGTTTCTCACGAACAAAAATTGGTGTATATAATCTAGTATTCTGACTTACTCCTTTTGCAACTTGACAAATACCACAACTTTTCACAAATTTTTGAACATCTCTATACAACTGCGGCCAAAAGTACTTCTTCTTAAGAAAATTCCATATTTTATCAATACCAAAATGTCTAGCCAAACCACTACTATGTTTCTCCTTTATCAAATTGGACCTCATTACTCCTCTTGGATACACAATTGAATACCTTTAAACAACATACCTTCCTAAATAAAATATTCATCCCACTTAGTGTCTTGTTGATCATGAATAGGTGCTTTGCACTTTCTCCATGGCTCATAAAAATTAGGGTCATTTTCATACAAACCTTTCATCTCATCAAAACCAAGAACTTCAATTTTCATCTTGATCATCAAAGATCTCCTTCTACTCAATGCATCATCAACTCGATTAGTGAATCCACTCTTATGCTTTATCACAAATGTATAACTCTACAAATACTCAACCCACTTCATATGTCTTTGATTCAACTTATTCTGACTACCCAAATACTGTAAATCCTTATGATCAGTATACAACACAAATTCACTCGGTATCAAATAATGTCCCCATTTCTTCAGTGCTTGAACAATAGCATAGAATTCTTGATTATACATAGAATATTTCCTTCTAGCATCATTCAACTTTTCACTAAAGAAAGCAACAAGTTTACCTTCTTGACTCAACACAACTCCAATTGCACTTCCACTTGCATCACATTTTACTTGAAATACTTTACTGAAATTAGGTAATACCAAAATAGGTAATTCAACAACCTTCTACTTTAGAGTCTCAAAACTTCCGTCAACTCCATATGTCCACTTGAATTCTCTTTTGTCTCCTCTCATGAGTCATAGCATTACAAATTGAACTGAAATTCCTTATGAACTTTCGGTAAAAACTTGCCAAACCATGAAATGATCTTACCTCAGTAGCATTCATAGGTGTAGGCCAATTCAAAATAGCTTCAACCTTTTTAGGATCCATCTTCAAACCATCAACCAAAATAACAAATCCCAAATACACAATCTCTTCTTTCATGAATGACCACTTTTTTAGATTTATCAGCAACTTTTCCTCTTTCAGTCTCTGCAAAACTTATCTAATATGCAACAAATGTTCTTCTCTAGTGTTATTAAATATCAAAATGTCATCAAGATATATAATCACAAATTTACCCAAGAATTTCTTCAAAACTTCATTCATTAATCTCATAAAAGTACTCGGTGCATTAGTTAAACCAAAAGGCATAACCAACCACTCATACAAACCTTCTTTTGTCTTGAAAGCAGTCTTCCATTCATCACCTTCTCTAATTCTGATATAATGATACCCACTTTTCAAATCAATCTTTGTGAAATACTTTGCTCTAGTCAAGCTGTCCATTATATCATCCATCCTCGGTATAGGAAACCTATACTTCATTGTTATCTTATTGATTTCTCTAGAATTAGTACACATTCTCCATTCTCCATTCTTCTTCAGTGCCAATACAATAGGTACTACACAAGGACTCAAACTTTCTCTGATCAAACCTTTCTCCAGCAACTCTTGAATTTGTCGGTTCAATTTCTAATTCTCAGTAGGTGTTAACCGATGAGGTGCCTTATTCGGTAAACTAGCTCCAGGGATTAGATCCATAAAATAATCAATGCTTCTTTTCAGTGGCAAACCATCAGGTACATTATCAGAAATGATATCACTGTATTCGGTGAGTAACTTATCAATCTCCCGAGGAACATTTTCTTCTATTTTCTCAATCAGTTTGTTAGGAATCACAACAAAACATACATCATCCCTCTTCAAAGAGTTAACAAACTTTCTTCCTTCCATCAAACAAACTTTCACAGATGTGAAAACATTACTAACAGGTTCTTCCATCAATGGTAACAAGATTTGTTTCTTTCCATTAGCCACAATAGTATACTTATGCAATCTCCCATCATATATAGCATGTCTATCATATTGCCAAGGTCTACCCAACAAAATATGACAACAATTGATAGGCATGATATCACATAACACCTTAACATAGTACTTTCCAATCTTCAAATTCACATAGCATTGTTCACTTACCAAGAGTGTATGCTCATCTTTGATCCATGAAATCTGATAGGGTCTTGGATGTACCAATATTTCCAACTACAATTTTGTGACAATCTCTTCAGATGCCAGGTTCTCCGAGCTACCACTGTCAATCATTACCTTCCAAACTTTGTTAGAAACTCTACATCTAGTCTTGAACAAAATTTTCCTTACCGGATCTTCCTTCTTGCTTTCATTCCATAGTGCTCTCCTTACCATCAAGTTATTTTCCTTTTCAGGTTCATTATGTGGCTCTTCTTGCACTACAACATTTCTACTGCTACTAGCCTTCTTACTAGCCTGTGTACATTCAAAAGATCTACGTCCTTCTTCTCCATAATTATAACAAGTTCCTTGAAAACTTCCTCTGCTATAACCACCTCGATAGTTACTGCCTCTACCTCTAGAACTTTCACCTTTCCACTCGGTCTTGCCTTTGTCTAGATTTGTCTTTTTTGGTTCAGATCTACCATTTTCACCATTAGATCTACCTCTTCCTCTAGGGAATCTACCACCATGACCTCTCTATCTCTATTCATATATTTTGTTCAATTTCTCCTCGGCTTTCAAAGCAAATTGATAAGCCTCCTCAATGTTCTCCAACTTGACCATACTAGTCTCCTCTTGGATGGAAACCCTCAAACCATTCAGGTATCTACCAATTCTTTCCACATCATCTTCATCATGTTCAGATCTGATATCTAATCTATAGAATTCCTCAGTATATTCTTTTACCAAGCTATCCTTCTGCCTCAAACTTTGCATTCGCTGAACTAGCTTAATCTAATAATCATAGGGTAAGAACTTTCCTTTCAACTTATTAACCATCTTACTCCATACCTTGATTTTGTCTTTTCCTTTCCTTATCCTGTCCAATTGCAAATGTTCCCACCATAGGGATGCATGACTTTTCAACTTTTTGCTTGCAATCTTCACCTTCTTATCCTCAAGGATATTCTCATATTCAAAATACTTTTCCATCTCGGTGATCCAGTCCACCAATTCATTTGAATCCAACTTTCCACCATACTCAGAGGGATTGAAATGTGGCGTTGACTTTAGACTTGTCAAAGCCTTCAAGAATCTTTCTTCACCTTGATCCATAACAGGTGTAGGTTCTGCATTCACCTGTTCTTCTTCAATTTCATCATCACTAACATCTTCAAGATATCTACCTCTTCTCTAGGTTGTTTCCACTACTTCTAACCTAGCAACAATATGTCTTAGCATATCTGCCAATCTTGGATCTGCATCTCACCTCCCATGAACCATCTTGACAACCCTCTGCAATTGCAGGTCAGATCACAATCTACTACCCCACAACAATTTGACTAGGGCTTCAAGAGGAACCTACAAACGTAGATCCGCAGACGTAGATCAAGATCTCACCTTGCTTCGATACCACCTAACACAAGGCAGTGAGCAAGAGGGGCTAGAGGATGGCACACCCTAATGATCCAAGCCTGCAACACACATGTGAAAGAAAACAAACAACAAGAGTGAGAGAGAGAGAATGTTAGATCTTTCATTCACTTTCATCAATTGGAATCATACATGCTGGGCTATAAGGCCTTCCTAGTTAGGGCCAGATGTTACAATGAATTATAAAAGTCCTCAAACATGCAAGGATCTGTTACTAATCTCCAATCTAATTGCTCATATCTTCTATCCAAAAACTGACTCCCTAAACTACCACCAAACATCTACATTTATACAAGAAGCTATTGAGCTAAGTCGGCCTTCAAATCCATAATTAACGGAAGTAACAATCAAATCTGGGACCACACACTTCCCAATGATGGATTCCAACATTAATTCTATGATTCAATATAAATGCACAAGTCGACCACAATAAGAAACAAAACTAAACCCGTCGGCAAGCAAGATAATCGAGCAATAGATAGACAACGTCGAGCACCAATGAGATAACCAACCACCCAGGAGATAACCGACCACCCTCAGTAACCAAAGAAAACTGACCAACTACCAACCAACTCAATTAAAGAAGAAACCGAGCAACATAGACAAAACTCCAAATTATTTTTGGTGACATAGGATTGCCAAGGACCCGAGATGCTCCTACATCAATTTTCTCCCTTTCCTTTCTTCTTTTTCTTCCACAATCTAGAGTTAATTTGGCTAGAAACATTCTTTATATTCCTAGTTTTGGGCTTCTTACTTTTGTCATTCCGGATGGCTCTGTATATTCCTCTGCTTCTTGTATTCATTCTCACAATTATGTTTGTCATCAAACTAGACTAAATCAAATATGGATCTATCTCTTTATGTTCTGTAATCTTTGTCTAAAAAATATCTTCCCCCTCATAGGATAAAGCCCTTTCCTCTCGACAACCCGTATCCAACATCCTATCAACAACGTCATATTTTCTTCTTTCTATAGTCTCATCTCTAAAATCCACTAGACCTTGCTCATCTATTTTAAAAAGTTCATACACTAATTGGAGTCTTCATGATATATTTAAATTTTTATTAATTTCCCCTGAGTTGGATCCTCCTTTATACTCTCTTCCTTCCAAATCATTTCTTGTTTTTTTAAAGGTCTGTAAGTGGTATTAGACCACCTTTGATTTATACTTTTTTAATCTTCCCAAGAGGTGAGCATCCTTCACTAATCTCTAAAATCTAAGATGTAACTTTATTCAATGTAGTAATCGTATCCCTATTCTGACTTATGTTCTTGTTCTCTTGTACAGGACTCTCATCTAATGCCAAATCCATAACTCTATATTTCCTCAAGGAGCTATCTGCATCTGCAAACCTCTTATCCTTATCTAATTCCAAACCATTAAAATTGATCCTCCTAGAAGAGAAATCTCTATCTTCCAATCTTACATCCTTATTCTTATTGTTTAATGAAATCAATTTTGACCTTGATATATTATGCTTTTCCATTAATATTAGAGATTTTTTGTTTCCTATTTTTAGGATGCTTGGTTCTAATTCATGAGTTAATATTTGATTCCCACATCCTACTTACTTCCTTCTTGCTAGATTTCCCTACGGGTCTACCTCTCCTTGGGTTTCTAGGAATGTTATCAATTTTTCCCTTTGGCATAAAATTTACTTTTGAGGAAAGTCTGTCTTTGTTGATTAGATCTACCAATCTTACTTGAAGAATTTTCTCTGCATCCTCTATAGTTTTATTATAATTAGAGGATGAGTTGATAATATCTATAAGTTTTTCTTCTAATATCTCATCATACTCCTTTAGATTTGCATTGTCAACATATTTGTGTTTCTCCTTTTCTCTAACATTCTTCATTGTATCTATCATTCCCTCCACCAAAACTTGATCTGCTATTTCCTCTATAATTTTTGTATGGACCTCTTCCAAACATTATAGTATGAATCTTGTCATTTCTTGATTACTTATGCTTGATATTTCATATGCACTCGATATCTATCTATTTTCTCTATTGGGAACCATCCTTCTCCCCTTGAAACATCTAAGTTCATAAGAGAATCATTGCTTCCTATACTCTTGAAGTATTTGCAGTCTTTGGATTCCATTCTTTTAAAATTGTGTTTATTTTTAATCATGATGATTTGATCTAATCTCAAGCTCTTAGATATGCCCACATACCCAGGCCCCACAATTTATGGCTTATTCTTAATCCAATGTTCCTTAGAAAGTTCATATTTCTTTTCTTTATACCCTTGATGTCTAGTAGTGAAGAGTTTTCTTTCTTGTAACCTAGTGCAATAGTGAGTCTATGTTTTAAATAGGGCCTAGAGAAACAACATGATAAATTATCATATAAGTATTTGTCTCCCCCTTCAAGTTTACTGTAATGATATTTCTGAGAATAAAGTGGCAGGGTTTCCTTTAAATCGTCTCTAGTATTCCTCAAACCTAGAGTTCTTCATTATTTTATGAGTCTCCATATCGCATGGGTCTTCCTCCCCATGGGTTTCCCCAAAGAATTCTATTGTTTAGATTGGAGGACCCTCAACTCTATCAATATAATCATAAGTGATTCTCTGAATTTAGATATCATATTTTGAGGGTTCTGGGGAATTCTTTCTCAGTGCCCATAATAACATAGAGCTTAGGGCTTCAAGTGTCCTCGAATAGGGTTGATTTAAGAAAGATTCCTAATTTGTTTCCAAAGACCTTCTAATGGGAGATAGTCTACTTCGATCTAGATGAGAATGAATTTATTGCAATGATATTTTCTATTGAAGTTTGGGATCTAGCTTTGCATATATAACCTAGATGTTTTGAAACCCAAACATTTTTAAAAAAACCTTGTCTCTGCTATCTTTAGATTTGAATATCACTATGAAAACCCACTTTCAAGATCTAGAATATCAACTTCTTCTAAACCATTCCAATTTTTATTCATCCATTTTTGTAAATTATCCTTTTGTGAAATGGAGATATTCTAAAACTTACCAATTATGGCTTGTTGTTGAAGCTTCCTTGTCCGAACTTCTAGAAACTCCTCCACTAATTTGATGGATTCTTCGACAACTACATGGTTTGTTGGCATTGTTTCCTTCTTCTTACTTTCTTCTCCCTTGTCTTCTGTGTTGGCCCTGGCCTTGCTAACCTCTCCCTCTTTTATCCCCTTATGCTTCCATATTTGTCTTGTTTTGACTTTTAGGGTTTGCAAACCTAATCTCTCATTTGCTCCAACTTGTTTAGTCCTCTTAAAAAATCTCCCATTTTTCTAATTCTATCTTGCATTGGCTTCCAAAGAAGTAAATTCTTGTCTTATCTTACTTCTTTCATTACCCCTTAGAGAAATCCATCTCTTTCTCTTTGGCGCCATATCATTTTGCCTCCTCTTAGTTTTGAATAACATCCCTCTCTTGCTAAAGATGTCCCAATGGTGATTTGACCAAGCTTTCATTGGGAGAGGAGGATTGTAGGGCCTGCCATTTTTGAAAGTTGGAAAGATTGGAATGATGTTTGGGTTTATTTCAAATCTCCCTTCAATCCTATTCACTACTCAATTTTTGTTTCTATGCCAATCTTTCACTAGGCTTAGAGTTCTGAGATTTCTGTTAGCATTTCTATAGCTATTCCCCCATTTGTTTCCGAATACATCTCCAACTCCCCTATGAACCCCTCCCATAGATCCTCTTGGCTAATATAAAACTCCTAAGGCCTAAATTTCCTATGATTTGCTTCTGTAATAGTCAATGATCAAATGCTCCATTTTTTCCAAATATTGTCATATCGTTTCATCCACTATATTCTAAATTATTCCATTGTATGAACAACAATAAAGATAATTTAAAAAAGCAAAGTAGAAAAATGCATAGAATTTTTTTAAAATAAAGTAAAAAAACACAATATTTTAAAAAAATAAAGCAGAAAAAAGTAAAAAATTTAAATTAAACAAAGAAGAAAAAAATAGAAAATTAAAAAAATTAAAAAATAGAAAAAATAAGAAAAACAAAGTAAAGTAGAAAAAGCAAAGAAATTTAAAAAAACAAAGTTGAAAAAAGCATAGCCGTTACCCCGCTCCCACTTAACGACATTCAAATTAAGACTTTAAATGCATGACAACAGACAACCATGTGAAGAAAATGAGGAGAAGATATGGCAACAGACAACCATGTGAAGAAAGTGAGATCGAGCTCGACATGATTTTAGACCTTGGAGATATAAGCTACAGGATCTCAAGGCCGGAACTAACAATTTCTGTGAAACTTTAAAGCTTGGGCAAGGAGGTGTGTACAAAGCCATTTTAGAAGAAACAAATGAAGTCATAGCTGTCAAGCGCATCTCAGCTCATAAACATTGCTACCATCTCCTTCATTGCCTCCAGCATAAATGAAATCTTTGTTCAGGTCGGAAGGAATCTGAAATGATCCTTCGCCGGTCTCTAAATTCAAAGATGCTCCCTGCAGGACAAATTCATAACCAACAGTTAATCTTTAAAACCCAAATCAAAGAGTGACGAAAAACTTGGGAAAAATGTTGTGAAACTCAGATTCTCACCTGCCTTTCATCTGCAATTGGAGATTGCAGTGGTTCCCTCTGCGATTTAGAGGTGTTGATGGGTGTACTGGTGTACTCCTCTGTAATTGTAAATAAACTTGTGCGATGCTTGAGGAGGTCTGTTTCAAGCATGTCGATGCTTGTTAGATGGCTTCTTTACAAAATGCAGACCAGACAGCTCACCCATGTAATCTTTAGCAATTTCTGCAGGATTAGAGGCAATTATATATATTATATCAATTCATATTTTATATCTTTGATTGTTTTATTAAGTTAATGCACACAAATTGTTTTATTAAGTTATATCCTCGGTGATTGCTTTCATAGATTCATTAGGCGTGAAAGCTGTTATTCCGCATCTTCAATGAAAGCCCCCCGCCATTGACAGGTAGGATGGTGTATTCGGTACCGGTTACCACCAATGTCAGAATTGCAGCCACCACTAGTAAAGCCCTGTGGATTCAAGAATTGTAAACACAATACCAAAGAAAATTATCTTTGCATTTATCTTTCTTTTTTTCTTCTGATTTTGATTTTGATTTGTGCTGAGAGAGGTGTTCAAGCATTGATGAGAAAAATTCCTGGTATGTGTTCTTTCTTTATTCTTATTCCAAGCATAATGCTTCTAATTTAATTGTCGATTTTCTTGATTGCATAGGTTTATATTTGAGAGAAAATATATGTCCAAACTAATGCATTAATTTTCTGATTAAATAGGTCAAGTGGTTTTGGGGTGGAATTGAAGTTCTTCCAGAGAAGCAATGTTCAAACTGGGCAATGTGAGACACAGGGCACAGTTGCAGGGTAATCGTCAGCATTTTGACAGAGAAATATATTGTTATTTAAGAGTTTTCCAAGCATTTGAGTGCTTTCTTGCAGGATTATAATGCTTATAATTTGATTGCAATGTGAGACACAGGGCACAGTTGCAGGGTAATCGTCAGCATTTTGACAATTAGCCATCAGCCATCAGCCATCTTCCAGAGAAGCGATGTTCAAGCTGGGCAATGTGAGACACAGGGCATAGTTGCAGGGTCCATCTATGGTGTAATCATAGCACAATGTATGGTTATACAGGAGGCATGTCTGCAGTCATTTCAATAGTCTTCATCCTTGGTCGAAAGACTTCATCTAGTCCTTCAGAGTTAGCAATTGAGAGTTATATGGTGGTGGAGTTAATTCTGTGGAGAAAAGAGCCCATTCTCACCCTTTCTCAGCTCTACAATTGCTGCCAAGTGAAAGGTCCTAATTCTTTAAATTTTTCCTTATTGGCTATATAGCCCTACAGCCCTAAATTTTGCTAAATTTTTCCTGATATCTCTTTCTAATTTTTGGTTTCCTTAGGTCATCTTTTATGGTCAAATTCTACAATAACTGCAATATCAATGTCTAAAATAAACTGCACTTATATTTTACACAAAGAGCACTGCATATCATATGAAATATATACCTTGATCCCCGCAATCTAATTAGCTGATAGTTAATAGTTAATTTGTAGTGTGTTGTTCTTGTTAAGTTACAAATCAATCTCTGTTCTGAGGAGATCTAAGGTGTTATTATTGATTACTGTTGTTGAAGATGAAATACCTTGTATAAGCCCGCATGAATCAATAAATAATGCACCAAGCTGCCAGAATGATTAATCATAAGGAGTTGCTAAAACAATTCACCAACGCAAAATCACTTACAAGAATTCATTTTATGCTTGCCTAGTGCTGTTGTTACACCATGAAAGCTATTCAAAATGTGTGGAAATTGTCCTCTTAACTAGAGCTCATAATACAATAATGGAAATTGCACATAGAAAAGGGGAACTAGTACAAGAATCAGACATCCCGCTTCACAAGTTTTTGCAATGCTTCTCAGAGCAAATTGCAGAACTCCAGAAACAACAACATGGGTATTCCAACAAAAACAACAACAGTAATGATATCCAATAACAGATGACTCTCTCCCTTCCAAAAATGCAGAGGAATCTAAGCATTTTCAGAATGTTATTTTTGCCTTGCCTCTAAAAACAAGAGGCATTTGTCTGTAACACTTTTGATGCAGGATCAATTTTAATGGGTATTTTATGTACAGTTTAGGATTATCACTTTTCCTGAGATTAGGTTTGCGGTCTTCTTCAATTTCATATACATGCTTTTATCTAATTAAAAAACCATAGATATATAGTTTTTCAAAATGGGGATGAAAGAAGATTTGTCTGCAGAGATGATTGTTCTAGTGCTAGAATCATATTTGGCTGCAAGTACTTTTAGAAACTCAACATTTACAAATGCATTTGGTACTTTTAACTTTCCAAGGTTCAGCCTCCAGGGATTTGATTAATCCTATGTTGCTATAGTGTCATCATAAATGCCATTCAAATGAATGGTCATCTAACAAATCATCTTCTTTGTGTTAATTCTCCAAAATGCATCGATGAGACACAAGAATAGTCTTATCGATCTTCTCAATAAGCTTTAGTATGTTTCCTACTTTTTAAAAAAATATTTTGTGGCATTTTTCTATAATTCATTTTCCCTATTCTGGGTACCATTTTGGTATGCTGCACGTCAGATCAATTTTAATGGTTTTTTTAATGTACACAAACGCATAGCATCTATAGTTTAGGATTAAGCATTTTGATTTGCTCCATATTAGGTGCTTTAGGATTAAGCAAATTGAAGTGTTTATTCATGATAGCATAAACAAACACTACAAAAACATTTTCTATTCAAGTAATGGTTTTAAAAAAAATTTTGAGGCATTGTTCAAGAATGTGAGTGCTTATGTTAATTCTGTATTAGAGGCAAAAATGCATAACTTTAATTTGTTGCTGATGTCAAATCTTTTGTGGATGTTTCAAGCACTCTGGCTCGGAATATCTGGTGATTATATGTACACACTAGAAACAAAAAGTAAGTAATTCTAATAAGCCTATCAATTGCAGCAATTATTGATTTACAGTTGAAGATGAGGTATGAGTTACATTCATTATTTTTTTCATCATTTTGGTACATAGGATTGAGATGTTACTAGTTGAATGTAAATTATGTAGTCATTGAATAGTAGTTCCACATAGCAGCCTGTAATAAATCAGATTTATATAAAATCAATTTCACTTTTCTTTTGAGGTTTAAGTTTATCAACATGATTTAAATCTATTGCACAGTAGCTGCATTAATGGATATTTTATGTCCACTTTAACATAGACATATACCAGCAAATTAGTTTGTACTCAGAAACTAAATCTATCATCTTCCTCTTTATAGTGTGTTAATTTGCCCATGAAAGTGAATAACTGTTTGTGTTGAGAAATAATGTTTTGATGGAGCATGTGTTTAGCTTGCTTTGTCTACTCACATTTCTTTTGTTTTTGGTGAACAAACCTATCTTCTATTTTTAGTTGTACTTGCTTGGTATCCTTGGTATTTTTAAACATTTATATCATATGTGATTTAACTAAATTTTTGTTAATTATGTTTCAAAGCTTATTTGCACATCCTTGCTCATTTATTGCCATCTCTATAATCTTCATAATTTCATTTTAAACTCCGGGGCTTCCAAAGAAGCAAAATGCCAAAACAGAGTAGAGGTGGGCATCCCACCTTGATTATATCTATTGTGGATAATCTTCATAATTTCATTTTAAACTCTGGGGCTTCCAAAGAAGCAAAATGCCATAACAGAGTAGAGGTGGGCATCCCACCTTGATTATATCTATTGTGGGCATCCCCATGTGGGTCATTTCTAACTGTTGTGATTACTTTGTGTGTGTTGTTTTAGTTGAACTATGGGTGTCAGTCTATTAAGCCTGCCTCCCTGCACATATAGTTGTACTTGCTTGGTATCCTTGGATAATGTGGATGGGTATTGCAAATTGCAAAGGTCCCCACAATCTCCATTTGTGTATCTGTGCTTTGGATACTATCGCCCTCATTTTCACTTCATACTGACAAGCAGTACTAGCATATATACTCATGCACTCACATATAGTAATTGTCTGTAAAAATAGAGTGCCAGCTTTTGAACTTATCAAGTTGGGAAGTAATTTTTTTTTTTTCAAAAAATAGAAGAGTCGAGTTATGAGAGAACTCTTTAGATTTGGTTAAGTGGGTTGCGCCTCTCCTTTCTCTTCCAAGATTTGATATTCTTCTTGGTGTTTTCTCAGCTGAACATGAGTTCAACCCTTGTGATTTATGAACTATTGTATTCAATAAATAACAACCCTTTTAAAAGAATGGAAAGTAAAGAGGAAAAAATGCAACATAGATTCAAACTCTAGATATTCAGAATATTTTTGAGAGGATACAAATGGAGATTACTGGGGCTCAACCACTGCCTAATTTTCAGGGCATCCAAGATGGTCATAGAAAACTTTAGGGAATGGCTTTGTGCCTAGAAGCCAAAAAAAAAATATTATGTTGAGTTAAACAGAAGTTAAACAGGGAAATTAGGTAGCATGATCCCTTTAAATTCTTCAAATAAATAGAAGTTAAACAAGGAAATTAGGTTTGAAAGAAATATGAAGGCTTTAAATAAAGATTTAAATTTTTCTACTAGATCAAATACTATCCCACTGGGAAATGTTGCCCATCGAAATACCTCCTTTCGAATGCAACCACCTTCGATGAATCCCACTAATGGTCTGATCTACTCACACAAAAGTTTCAGCTCTAGATCTCTCCCAAATAATCCTCATTATCTTCCTATCTCAACTTTCAACTATAGCTTACAATGTTCGAGGGTGCATCGTTAATTTAAAATCTTTGAGAGTTTCCTGGCAAAAACTATTCTGCACACCTCATTTATACATGCAAATTGTAATTTACAATATCTGATAAAATTTCCAGCCTTAATACTATTCGATGTTCTTATTTGAAGACTAGGGGCACACTCGAAGATTGGTGGAATCTGTATTTATATCTGTTAATCGTGTTGGCTTCAACTTCACTTCTGTCTTCCTTTTCTTAAAAAGTCATTATCAATTTTTCCTCTTCTGATAGCTGTTGATTTAAAACATAGAATTAAAATTATACCCACGGTTTTAGCCAAGAAGACTTGCATTCCAGAGACATCTCTGTTCACCATGGAACTTTTCATATATTAGAGCTATTTTATGTCAACACACATTGCAAATACAATTCTAAAATCTCTCAATGTCCTCAGATTGGCATTGAGAATGACCTAGAGTGTCTTTGAAATGATAAAACATATTTGAAATCTTCAACATATTTTATTCTGAACTTCTTCATGAACAATCAAATAGCACTTGCTGTATCTGGAACTTTCCTAGAAAACTGATCAGATTTCGTTGTGACCCCATGGAAAGCAAGCAATATTTTAACTTAGGAATCAAGGGTGGTAAATAGTTTTGCAAAATTTATCTTGGGGTAAGCAAGATAACCGTGGAGTAAGCCAAAACCCTTTTAAACTGTTTATAGTTTGAGCTTCGAAAAGATATCATGAGGTGCTCCATCCTTGATCTTTGTAGCCTTTATGTCTTCAACTGATCCATGAGTTTAATTCCCGAACCTGAAGGTAACCCCAAGGTACCCATAAACCATAGAAAAGGAGCAAATGATTATCACCGGCAATGTCAGTTTATGGGATTACTGTAAAAAACATGGAGTGAATGCAAAATGGTTGGGTCATGGGCTTTCTGGGTTTAGCACTATTAACTTTCTCAAGAATGCATTTTAAAATCAGGTAAGTATACTTCTCTTGAAAATGGTTTTATGTTCATAGACAGTAAAATATTTCTCTGAGAAACACATTTTTAAATTGTACACCAATTTTCATTTATGGGTATTTGCTAAAGTTTCAAGAATGGAAACAAAATTTTGATTCCAAATTTAATCAAAAGAATGAAGAATTTAAAGGGACCATACTACCTCATTTCCCTGTTTAACTAATGTGTGGCCAGAAGACAGTAATCTTTAAAATATGTTGTTTGAGGTAAAAGGATTCAAGCTGCCTTTTCTCAGATGCTCTAGCCCTTTTTTGCTACGAGGCAACAAATCATTCCATATAGGGGACATAACAACATACATGTATTCATTTTAATGAATTTGGAAGTCTATTGAATTTGTTACATCAGATTCTTTGGTTGGATCTGATGTAATAGGGAATTTTACATATGTCATTTTACGTATTGCAAGCTTAGTGGAGAAATTGTGGACTAACTTAGGGAAAAGGGGACAAGTATCATCTATAGGATAAAAACCATTTGGAATTAAGAGACTATTGATGGTGGTGAAGGGAAAATGGTTTTGCAGAGTTCTATGTTTTAGGTTTCCTTATCTTCTCTGCATTTTCACTTCTGATTCTGCTATGTTTAATTTCTATTTGGTATTTCTCATTTGCAAGATTTGTGAACTACCATTTGCAAGATTCAAGCACAAACTTATCCATTAACTACCAGAACCGTCCTTTTTGGGACTAATTGTTTAGATTTCCCTTTCCAAAACCACCCAGTTGCCCTGTGGATTTGGGTGGTAAAGTACGGAAGTTGAAAATTATGGCTAATTATGGGGTTGCAGTGACATTGTGAATAATGGCACTGTAGTTGACATGGTTTGGGGTGTAAATTTATTTTCTTTGTGATAAATAGTGAAAGGAAGCATTTTTGTCAGCTTGGTAGAATTTTTTTTAAGGGAGAACTCAAATGAAATGAAAACTCAAGCAATCTATCGACAACAACCTATAGGTATAGGTGATTTGTCAAGGCTGCAAAATTGGCAATAAGGAAGAAAATATGATGTTACCTAGAGCAATGTTGTCTTTTACAACAAAATCTTCGTTATAGTATGGGTTGCTTGCAGAATGTTTAAATAGTTTTCAACTGCAGGATATGTCTGGACTATATCCTCAAAGGGGTGAAAGAGTTCTTGGTACCAATTCTTTACTCTGGATATGTCTGGACTATATCCATCTGCCAATATTGATGACATTTTAAAAAATCATGAGCAAAATATCAAATATTGTTGGTGTAATTAATTATTCCTAATTACACTTTACTTACTCTTACTTAGAGTAATGCATTGCATAGTAAGTTGTGATTGAGACACCTAGGAGTTTGCACATCCATTAAGCACATGGTGTAGGAGAACTTCCACTTTTGGTGTGATAGTTGTCATCACATACCTCGTTGTGTGTGAGATCCACCTTTTGTGCTCTTATCACATTATCATCCTAATCCAATGCACATACTTTCTTGCATATTGGAGGATGATCCCACATTTGGTGGACATGTGATTAGGTGATAGCTTATCAGCTCCTTATCATTCTCTCTTATTGCCTCTCCTATATAAGGAGGCCTATTATGTAATTCAATTAATCTATTGAGGAATTCATTGGATCTATTCAATCCATCCTTGCTTCATATTTTCTCTCTTGTGCTTTTCTTCAACCTCTTGATCTTGGTTCAATATTTGCTATTTGCAAATTCTTACAAATATTCTATCCATAGAGCATGCTAGGGTAAAGGTGAAACGACAAAAACTGATTCATCTTTTCCTCCCTGATTCATCTTTTTCTAGGAGGAAAGCACTTGAACCAAAAAGTTCAAAAGCTACTCTCTATAGGCATCCTCAATTGATAATGTTAAGACAATGTGGGGTAGCTACTCTCTGTAGGCATCCTCAAGTTAAAAGTGTATCGCATTTTGTTTCTCAATTACCATGTTCTGTCTAGTGCATTGTTATATTAGCTTAGGTTTAAAGGAATTCGACAGACAATTATGGAATCTACCCTTCTTTCATAGCCCAACTGTTGGGTGATTTGTAGAATTGATTGCTAAGGAAAATGTTCAGCAATTTACCAATACACACAAACTCCTATAATAACACTGCAACGCACTCGAACAGTCATCTTTCGCAAGCATCTCTATACCAATCTTCAGCATTCAACCCAGTCACTTATTTGATGAGAATCCTCATCTTCCTCGTCTTTGAATTGAAGAACATGAATAATGGCATCTCTATCATCATAAGAGTATTCTCTGTAGAGACAATCATTTAGCTGGAATTGATGTCCATTATGATGGGTTCGCAGTTGTCTTAAAGTTGAATCCCTTTCTTTTTGGTTTTTAAATATTTGTAGCTTGAGCTTGATTATATTTTCTAAAACATTTTGTAGGTCTTGAGATGCATGATCCCTTTTGGCAGAAACCTCGTTTGCTAGGTTTCCAAGTATTCTTAGGCTTTGTCTTGTTATTTCTAGCTCTTAGCCCAAAAACCAAGTAGAGAATTGAGCCCAAAAACCAGGCCAAGCAGCAACAGAAAGAACAGCCTCTGTGTGTGGGATTTTTCCTACCAATTGGGGAAAAAGATGAATATTGGGGAAAATGATGAAATTTTTTCAGCTATATGGGCCAATAGGGGTTTAATGTTTGTAGTGGATTTCTTTAGCTTACATCTTAACACAACTTAGTGGATTTGTTTCTTGTAAATAATGTAAAAAAAAATGTATTTCTTCATCTTAAGCTTTTAATAGAGTCATAGAGATCATAGGTGTTTAATACTAGGGTGGTTTTTTTGTTTTTAGGTAAGGCCAAAATATGGGAAAAAGAATTGTTTAAAATTTAAATAAATTGTTGAAATTAGATTGATTTTTATAAATGTAACAA